>VXBA01005221.1:15662-233758 GCA_013399895.1 Serilophus lunatus | reverse complement strand
CCAGGCAGGTAAGTGGGCTCTTCTTACCCTCCCTCCCCTCCCTTAACGCCCAAGGACCCCCCGCAATACCCAAAGCCCCCTTGACAACGACCTGAGATCCAGCCCCCTCAAACCCCCACAGTCTCATTTAACTCCTCAGCTTCACTCTTCTTGCTATAGTTGGCAAATGTTACTTTGACCCGAACTGAGAGAATGGTGGAGAGATTCTTTTGTAATGGCAGTTTGCTAATCTTTGTCCACAGAGAAGTCAGGGAATTAGTTTTTAGAATAACTGCTCTTCGTTCTATCTGTAGTATTCTTAAAGGCCTTTTAAAAATGGTGATTGCGAATTACCATATATCAAGTACAGAGAATTTATATGAGAAAAAAGGAATGTAAGATAAACTAAAACTTCATTCCAGAAAAATTATAACATAGAACAGAATGGAAAACTAGGAAAAACTGGTTTTCTTCTCATCTTCTAAGACAGAATTTTATAATCTTTTATATGTTTTTGCTCCTAGTTCTTACCGAGGAAATGAATAATCAAAGTTTGGATGAAGCCCAATTAAGTTCAAAGTAAATATGTATTTATTTAGAGAGTATATAGATATTAGAGATTTCATTTAATATCTGTTACAATTTAATATAACAGTCTTGCTTATGGAATACTGGAGTATACCTCAGTTTTACTGGTCACCACTTCTCCACCTTAGTATTTACATTATTTATTAACAAGGTGTCATGGACAAATCAGATCAAATAAAGCTTTTCTCCTCTTTCTCTCCCCTCCCCCTCCCCCCAACCCCTTTTTGATTTTTCGTTTTTTTTTTCTTCTCATCAGGGAGTGGAGTGGGATGCTACCTGGCCCTTGGTGCAGCAGGAGCGGGCCCAGGGCAGGGGCTGGAGCCTTGGATTGCCTGGACCCACTCCCTGGCTCTGCTGGCAGCCTCATACTGGGTGCTCAGTCAGCTGCTGTGGTATGGAACTGGGCAGGTGTATCCCGGGACACCACTGCCCTGTGCCACGCACCCCGGCCCAGCTGCCCCAACATGCGTGGGAAAAGCGGTGGTGCTGCGATTCCTGGAGGGGGGGGAGGGGAAAGGGGGCCCCCCGTTTTTTCCTGTGGAGAGGGATATTTTTCACGGCCACTCAGGTGGGTGTGGTACCAGACCAGGTGCATGGGGCGCACTGCGGAGGCGGCAGCAGCTGGGCGTGCCCTCGTCGGTCCCCTGGTCAGTGCATTGCAGGCAGCTGGACTGGCGTGGTGCGGTGGTGGGCAGCAGGCTGAGCAGGCGGCGGCACGACCTGCGGCCGGACGCCCTGCAGTGCAGCAGCTGCCTGCTCCTGGAGGCCACGTGGCACTCCCCAGATGCCATGTTCTTTGTCACATGTTTCAGTTTGCGGGCTTTGGAGGTGGAACCAGGGTGGAGCTGGGGCAGGACGGGCACAGGAGTGACCAATGGAGGGTCTGGTGAGGCACGGGCGCATCCTCTGAGGGGGGCTGAGAGGGAACACACAGGCACTGAGGCAGGAAATTGCAGAAGGACCCCAGAGCCTGACATAAGCAGAGGGGCTCTCAGTCTCGCTCTCTCTTCGTGGCAGACTCTGGTGAGAGGAGCTGCCCACTTGTTGTCTGGAGTAGTGGTGTCTGCCATCCTGAGTCCCCTGCATGACCGCCCAGCCCTTCAGCCGCCACTGGCGCACCTGCCTCTGACCTGCTGCCTTCCTGCCGCGACACTGGTGGTTCTTTTGGTGAGATCCTGGACCCCTCCCCATCTCAAGTGGCTGCCTCTCCACTCCTGTGGTGTCTCCAGAGACCAACCCAGAGCGGACAGTGGATGCACACCCCCCTTCAGCATCATCATCACCTGCGGCTGCCAGCTCCCTCTGCTCTTTGCTCCAAATAACTGCACTACAGGACACTTGAACAGAAGGGTTTTTGGTTTTGTTTGGTGTGGGTGGTATTGATGTGTTCTGATCTTGATTGGGGAGTGATTGTTGAGTTTTTTGTGGGTTTTCCCTTGATATTTTAATTTTAATTAGAATTTTTCTATCTCATATATACACATATAATATTTTAGTAATAAAATTCTTATTTCTTTAATATATCTTGTATCTCTAATTTATAAAATCATATCTTGTCCTCAGACTGGGACACAAGGGAACGTAGTGCCCTTGCCCTTAATAACTAACAGCTTGCCTGTTCCTACAACAGCATTTGTGGACTGACTGCTTGTTTTTCTAACTCATATGAACTGCCACTGTTTACTGGCATTCTGCTATTAGAAACTCATTTTAAAAAATATAATTTTGTCGTGTTTTGGACTGAACAGTGGCACTTCTTGACAAAGAAAACCTCAGTGAATTGTATATCTAAAGAATCAAACATATGTTTTTCAATTTAAAAACTAACCATTTATTTATTTATCCATATTGTCTCAATTATTCTCAGTAACTAGCACTGATAAGTTATGCCTTTTAAAGTTCTGAAGGTTCATTACAATAGCCTTTGTTACATCATATTAACAAAATATTGAGAAGTGATTGCTTTTGAGTTTTCCAAAAACCCCAGAACCCAACTCCAGATATAAATTTATTCAGGTAGAAGAGTTGATGGCGGAATTGACTTGAAAAAGTTTGTAGATGGAGTAACTGCAGAATCTTTCAAATAGATACATTGCACTTTCCCAAATTATTCTAATGTTTCACTAGAATATGTGCTATCTACAGAGCCAAATGCAATCCACCTAAGAGTACTAAGGAAGCTGGTGGAATTGCTCACCAAGACACTTTCCATCATTTATCATCAGTCCTGGCTGTCAGGGGAGGTACCAGACAAATGGAGGTTGGCCAATGTGGCATCCATCTACAAGAAGAGTTGGAAGGAGGACACAGAGAACTATGGGCTTGTCAGCCAGACCTTGGTGCCAGGGAGGGTTATGGAACAGATCATCTTGAATGTGTCACAGGGCATGTACAGGATAACCAGGGGATCAGGCCAGACAGCAAGGGTTTAGGAAAGGCAGGTCCTGCTTGACCAACCTGATCTCCTTTTATGATCAGTTGACCCATCTAGTGGATGAGGGAAAGTCCTTAGATGTAGTTTACTTGGACTTCAGTAAAGCTTTTGGTAGTGTCTCCTACAGAATTCTTCTGGAGAAGCTGGCTGTTCCTGATTTGGATGAGTGTCGTGTTCCTTGGCTAAAAAACTGACGGAATGGCCAGGCCCAGAGAGTGGTGGTAAATGGAGTTAAATCCATTTTTTCCATATGTGGCTTCTCCCACATCCATTTCCCACAGGATTAACCTATCTGTTGCTGCACAAACCTGGCAAAATATGATGGGACCTTTTCTTGCCGTCCTCTATGCTTTTCTCCCTGTTCTCCTAGTCTGGTGAGTTTTCTGTCCTTATTTGTGCTTTACCTAGTGACCAAACTTACATTTCCCCCAATGTTGTCCATAACTTCACAATCTTTCCTCACAATAAAAGCACCTTTTAGATTCTATAATGTTCTATAATAGTGAGACCTTTCTTCCCAACTACTTCTTTTTTTTGTCTCTTATAGATGTTCTGTTACCAAACTCCCTTTCTATCTTCTAGTTCTACATTTGATCCCCTTCATCTGGTTCTAGGATCTACAATTCACTGATATTGCTTTCTGTCACTACAGCTTCTCTTTTGATAAATTTAGTGAACAAATATTCCATCCTTATCTCTTAGACTTGTTATTCCCTCTTAGCATTTCATTTGCTCAGATCCTGTCTTCTTCTGACTCCTTCCAAACTCTGAATGCTCTGAGAAGGATTACCTTAGAGAAGTTGCCTGATTCACCTTTCTTACAATTTTTACAATGGCTCTGCATGGACTGTGTCTGTTTTTCTTTACTGTATCTCTATGTATCTGCCTATGAAAACATGAGTTAAACAACCTTTTTGAAAAGGCCTCACAAACTGATGTCTCTACTACAGTCTTGGCTTATTTTGTCCAAATTAAAATCTTAGATAAGCTTTCTTACGTAGCCCGGAAGAGGCCTGTGAACTCATGTTCGGTTCAGAAATAGTTACTAACTTACGATTCTAATTCCAGCCTACAATTTCACTTCATGAGTATGAATGCTGCTAGACTTGTCAGTGAGGCACATAGCATGGGTTTGCTATGTGGGTTATTTTTCCCATTCAGTCTATCTTGGTGATCCTCTCCGCAATATTTCAAATCTTGCCTGTCTATCCATGTAGCAGAATTTGGCATTACCTTGTAACTCCATTACTATGGGATACTTTTTGTCTTTTGCTGTAATTTTATTCCTCTGGCAATTCTTGATATTGCTGCAGAGATCTTACTTCCTCTATTTCTCTTACCTTTAATTCCCTTGCCTTGCAAAATCCATACCCCTTTTCTTCACTAAACCTAATCTGCTGATTAATTCTCAAGGCTTTTCACACCTGTTTGCAGTGCACTTAGGACCTTATCTTCAAGATACCAACCTCCAGCTAGCACTCGAATTAGTGTGTATCTAGGCAGCAGCACTATAAGTGAATGTGAATTGCCATCATTACGGATTATTCCAATAGTTCCTATTAATCACGAACAGAAACAGATTCAGGAAAACATAACACTACCACAAGCAACCAGAGAATATATCAGAAAGCATGTTTTCAAATCAAGAAACAAATCTGAAGACTTTAGAAATGGAGATGCAGAAGGAAGGCCAGAAAATCTGTCCTCAAATTTATAAAATTTAATTAAAGCCCATCCTTCTCCATCCAATTTTTGAAGTTCCAGGCAGACACATTTGTTTTTTCCCCATGGTACTTCTATACCTCCGGCTAAGCTGGGAAAGGTGAATACCTGTATAAGCAGACCCAAACTACTACATTATTCTCCAAATCCCTGCTTAATATTCTTCTTAACTAAGACTAATACATGGCAGTATGAGCAGTCTCCTGAGATCAAGCTGAGCAGTGCTGGTTACTTTACCTTCACCATTGATGTCTGCATTAATTTCCTCTGTACTTTGCAGAGTAAATAGTCTGAGACAGAGGCAAGTAGCATACACAAAGTGCTACAGCAATGCAGTTGATAAATAATGATTTTTGAAGACTGGCATTTCTAGAAGATTTTGGAGTGGTGGCCTACTGTATGTGAGTGCTGAAAAACATGTGCCTTGGCTGAAGAATAAAAAGGTGTTATGTGATTTACTTTTAATTTTCTTACCTCTGTGAAAGATTTATTTTATTTGCATAATAATGATATGTATGGGTAGCACAGGATCATAAATATTGAAATGGAATGTGGAAGTGATTCATATTTCATGAACTCTGCTTCTGACCTTCTTACAATTACCAGAAAATATTATATTAATTACAACAAATTACATGACAGGTAGAGGAAGTTGTCAGTAGTATCCATTACATGAAACAATGTAGAAAGAAGCTGCCTGGTTTTCTGTGGTAGATGACTATAAACATGACCATTCTTACATACAGCAATACAAATTCAGGAACTCAGTGAATTGTTTGTGTAGTTTTCATAAGCTTACATATTTCAGAATAAAAAGGTGGCTCCTGGGTGATAAAATCAATGAAGCTTGGATTCTTTCGGATTAAGTCTGCTGTGCTCACTCTTGCAGCACCTTTTCTATCTGCTTCTAAATCCTCTCTAGTATCCTCAAGCAAGAAGTAATGTGGGTGCCGCACACTGACTTGTCAGTGTTTTTGTGCCAGCTGTGTCAACAGCTGCAGAGGCCATCTGTGCTCATTTGGGGCACAAGTTCCTGTCAAAGATGTAAGTCCCTGTCTTTCCAACTCTATTGTTAACTGCTGGTCTTCAGCTAACTTCTAGGAGTGAAGTTACTTATAACTTTCTAATACCTTTCAAATTTGTGTTAGTAATAATTGTGTGTGCGCAAAATTACTTGAGAGAGAAATACTGTGGTAACATAAACCTTGTTTCCCTAGGCAAAGAAATGGCCAAAAATGTTTTGTGTGAAGGTCAGTATTCAGAAATGTGAACCCGAGACTGATGTAGAAAGGTCAGAGAGTATGACTGATGTGACAGGCTGCCATAGCATGATATTATGTTCTGCTGGCAGCCCTACCAGACCCTTTCACAGTGTAGACATCACACCTAATTTTCCTTTTTAGTCACACTGCAATGTTTCTGAGGTGAAGGACTGTGATGAAAAGGGGACATATTGTGATATTGTTTTATTTTAATCACAGCCAGCAACTAAGTACTCTGCTTGCTCACTCACCCTGCCTCAGTGGGATGGAGAGAATTGTGGGTAAGATGAGAGAAAAATGGGTTAAGAGCCATTCAATAACTGAAACAAAGTAAAATATAAAAATTATAATAGGAATAATAATAGTAATAATAACACAATAACATATCATCATCAACAACAACAACAACAATAATAATAATAATAAAGAGGACGAGGAAGAGGAAGAGAAGGGAAAAAGGACATAAAAAAAAGAAGCCCAAGAAAGAGGTACACAACACAATTGTTCACCACTCACTGACCAATGTGCAGCATAGCCCCGGGCAGTGCTCAGTCCCTCCTGGCTATCTCCTCTCAGTTTATATACTGGGCATGATATTCTATGGTATAGAATATCTCTTTGGCCAGTTCAGTCAGCTGTCCTGACCATGCTCTCTACCAGCTTTTTGTGCAGCTCCTCACTGGCAGAACATGAGACACTGAAAAGTCCTTGACTTGGGGTAAGCACCACTTAGCAACAACCAAAACATCAGTGTATTACCAACGTTCTTCTCATGCAAAATCTAAAACAGCACTGTACCAACTACTAGGAAGAAAATTAATTCTATCCCAGTCAAAATCTGAACAGATATGTACAAGTTTTCTTAATCTCTGACATAGTTGAATTTTTTACTAGATACAATAGAAATGCACATTTTAACAAAAAATAAATTTTTTTTCCTGTTGGATAAAGAAGCTGAAAGGCATAGCAAAGATCTTGCCCCTCCTTCACTTTTTTTTTATAAAGCCTTTCACTTAGTTCTTCTCTGTAGAGCTTGTGGTTTTCTTTTGCTCTTTTTCCTTGTTCCATTATTCATCCTTAAACAAAGTTTTATCTCTGTTGTTAGTTTCTGTTAAGAAAAAGAGTTTTAATTTATATCTTTCAAGGTACTATTACAAAAAAAAAAAAAAAAAAAAGAGAGAGAAAAATGTACAAAAATAACTGAATAACTCCCTCTTAATAATTATTTTAAAAAAGTCTCTGATGGTCTGTGAACAGTTTAGAGACTGTGGCTATAATAATATATTCTGGAGACTGGTTTATCCATTATCCATATTATTTCATTCACTTTGTAAACAGTTTTTACTCAGCTGAAAAATTTGAGAAGCTTAATAAAAATGGGGTCAACTTTCTCTTCTGGATGTCTGAGCAAAGCATAGCAGACTTTGAATGTAATTTATGTGTTAACTTTTAAATTATTAGCACAGCTTTCTGTAGCTGCATAGCCGGATTTTTTATCTAGCACTTGAACTGATAGGCATTAGACCCCTAAATACCTCTGTAGATTGGGCCCTGAGACCCTGCTAAAATAACTGGCTCTTGGGAGACTGTTGGAGCAGCTGCACGAAGGACCATGTGCAAATACCATGTACAGGTATTTGGTTGCGCATACATAGTTTTTTCATGCAGTAGGCACAATAAGAATAACTCAAATTGCTTCCATAAACACCCATTTTTTCCCAGGTAAGAAAATGTACAATTTGATGTATGTAAAAAAACCCCCAGCCATTAACAGCAAATGTTACTAAAAGTTATCAAAATTTTACTTTAAAAAATGCAGTTGATTTCCAGTGTGAATGATGAAGCAGTCATTATTTTCACATAAGCCCTTTGGTTTCAAAAATGTAATAAAATATAATGAATTCTCATAAACAAAGTTAGGAATGCAATCAAGAGATTAACATGCCTCAATCTTTCGAAAAAGACAACAGAATCTTCCAGAGGAGACAGTGGAGAGGAAAGGTTTAAGTGAAGACTTAAAAATAAGAAAAAACCATAAAGTAATCCTTTTACAAATGGATGACAGTAGTAAATGCACAGTGGTATCCAACGCAACATCATTGGAGGTGTTGTTAGCACTAGTGTCTGTGACATTCTATCCCACCTGGGGCATCTTTGACATTAGCCCAGGACCAACCTCCAATTTCAGATGTCAACTTTTCTGTCATCATTATCTAGAAAGGATGTTTAAACAATTCAAGATTAGTGTATAATTAAAAAAACTTCCCTCTTGTTGTTCAATCAAACACTAGAATGATGGCTCAGCATTTTGCGGAATAAATAAATATTTCTGCTATGGATGCACTGTGTCATCAAGATGAGAGATGCTAAGAGAGCCCTGGGGCTGAGGACAGCTACATTGTGTATAATGAGATTTCTATAGGAGCTAAATGTTGTAGAGACTGTAAGAATGGAAAACCTTAAGAAAAGAGTAGGGTTTGTGCTTTGGCTTGTACTGAGAGAAGCATGTATTTGCTGAATGTGTGCTGAGGAAACCTTTTTTTTTTTTGAAGCTGGCTAACACAACAGAAGAACTTGCCTTGTAAGTGGAATCAGAATATATAATGGTTTTTATATTATAACAAACACACATAGCTTTTAAACTATGGTATCGAAATCCAGGCCTTCAACAGCATAGTCTGAAATGTCATATGGACGTGTCAGTCCAAGATGCAAAGAGAATAGTATATCGGCACAGGATTTAGCCATTTCATGGTAAATTAAATAGGACTTCTGAAACTTTTTGAAACTGTTTTTTTTTTGTTTGTTTTATGATTTTTAGCATGCTTTATAAATGCAAAGCCTTGCTGCCCTTTACCTGGAAAACTACGACACCAAAACAAATTTACTTGTTTAACATGTTATTACAATTCTTCTTCAAACCAGCATTGAGCTTTAGAACTTACTGCCATCTAATACTGTATAATAATTTAAATCCACTTTAATGACTTTTGTAATATAAATATTTTAAGTACAATAACACTTATTTTAACAAGTGTTTCCTGATTCCAGGCATGTGTAAAGAAGATGGGGTATGTAATATGTCTGACCAGATAACTGCTTTTACAAATTATATTCATTCTTCTTTATTTAGCTGCAAAATGAAGAGAGTTCAGTGTAGTTCAAGGAAAGCATTGTGGTAAACAGACAGCTTAAATGTGAGCAGTGTAAAGAGCAGCAGCTTGCAGAAATATTGCTATAGATACTAAGACCGTATCCTGCCTCGTTACGGACCACACATAATTGAATCATGTTCAATAGAAGGCCATTACAAAACAGTGCTGATTTGCAATGCTAATATGGTGAAGACAGCTGTCACTGGGAATTAAATATGATCATTCAAAGCCTGAATAAATGAGGTACCCATTATCTTCTGGCTCTGCTGCAGCCTGCTTAAAGAACACAAATAAATGATACTGTCTCAATAACCAGCTCAGTTTTGTCTTCTAGCCATAGAAATATGAAGAAGACAGAGGGAAGAGGGAGGGCACACAACAACATCAACAACAAAAAGCAGAGTCAATTTACCAGGGAACCAATGCCCTACGACTTCATTTGCAACAGAACAGTATTTGTGGAAAAATGGAGAAAAAGCTCTTTAACCAAGGTACTGTGATTTAGTGTAGGGAAGGCATACTTACTTAAAAAAAAAAAAGAGTAAAAAAAGAGGTGTCTAAAAATCTCAACCAATGATTTTCCAAAAGAAACCAATTAGAGATGCCAAAGTGTCAGATGAATTGGAACAGAGTCTTCTGCCAAGAATGATAAAGGATAGTTTAAGGTAAATTTCTTTTCCTTTTGTCACTCAGTACTTTTAATGTCATAAAGTATTTCAATTCAATTTTAATGTGAACCATAGTCTACACACAAGGAAAATGCTGATCAAGGTGGAAGAAATTTGCTTTTTGTGGAAAGTTTGTGTCATTTCAAAGACAGCAAAAAACCCAACAATGTTAAGAAGAAGGAAAAAAGAAAAGTTGCTATAAAAATGCAAAGTATTTCCACTTCAGGTAAGGCTGTTGCAGCAAATTCACTCATCCCTTGTGTAGTTAGTTTAGTCCTAAATGAAATCTGCCTGTTTGAAGCTGCAGGTGGGCAGTGTGTTGAAACAGTGAGAGTTGTGCAGGTCTGGGGATCAGCATTCCAGAGGTAGGCATACTTTGGCTAGCCTACTTTGTGTCTTGGCCAAGCAGTTGCTGGGACTGTGGTTCTGGGATGCTGGCAGAATGGAGCACTGAGAGCTGCCATGACAAGCAATGCCTTACCAACTGAAAACCCGACTCGTGCCTATAGAAAATATTGTGTAAAATTTTCACTTTCCAGGAGAAGGGAGAGAAAAGACAAAGCAATAACTCTCAGAAATCCTACAGATAGCAGGTATTATATGTGTAAGGGCTTCTTTAGACCTGTGATATCCTCAAGGGGTAGCAATATATGAAGGACTATAGAGTTGTTTTTCTTCCACTGAAGTATTTACCCATCCACTGCCTCTTCACAATTTTACATTTTCTGATAGGAAAAGCAGCTGTCAGATCCTGTAAATAGTCATAATAGGTTGGGCAAAGTGTGAGGAAAGGAGTTGAGGATAATGATGACCCAGGCCGCTGTATCTTGTAATGCCAGGTCTAAAAGCAAGTGACCATTCTGAGACCTTTGGCAGCCCTGTGTAAATACTTAACTGGCAAGAGCTTTCACAGTGGAGTTGGCTGCACATGTGAGGACATATGCTGTTCTAGAACAGTGAACTAACTGCAAAGAAAATAAGGGTGTGAGAAAGCAAGCAACATATTCACTATACAAAACCAGGAAAACCCCCAAAGATTTAGAAGGTACATGACTGAAAAATTGCATCTGACATAAGATTAAATACCAGCAAGCGTAAGGTCGTATATATGGCACAGGAAAACAAATCAATGGGATGGGTACAAACTGGAGATTAGCTCTTTAGAAGTCAGCAACTTTACGAATGGGTGGAGTTTTAAAGATAAGAAAAACATGAAGTTGCAAATGGAAGCACAGAGTGGTATTGGTGAAATGTATTGTAAGTCAGCATATGTATGAAAGGCAACAGTGTTTGCAAGATAAATGGCATTAATATATCTGCACTTGAAATGCTGTGTCTGCTTACATTCTTGCATATACTGAAATGCTTATGAAGTCAACAAGAAAGACATTTAATTGGAGAGAGAAACCTGTGTAATGACCACTAGCACCATACCTCTCATTTAGAAATAGGAGTCAGAGCACAAATAAGCCAAGTTATTCCTCAAGAAGTAGAAATATTTATATTTTTGAAAGAGACCATGGGTATTCAAGATACCAGTATAAAGCAGGTGTAGGAGGATTTTCAAGGCCAGAATCATTTGGTATCTAAACATTTTGTAGATAAACTTCACTTGTGAAATAAAATAGAGCAGGGCCAAAGAAATGCAGATTTGAAATCACTATTTTAAGTTCCTTGATTTGTCATTTACTCAATAACTATACAGTTTGCAAACCCATTATCTGTGAGCTGCTAAAAGAAGCCTGTTGTGCCATACTGTGAGAATATCTTTAATGGATTCGCTATTTTCATAATTTCACTTGGGGTTTAGTATTTTTCCTGTTTTAAAGCCCTGGGAGTGAAAACCTTGTATTAACTGTTTTGAAACTCTGTGGGTGCAATACAGCAGCTGTACATTTAATATCAAAGCCTATGATTATGTTTAACTGAGGGCGTTCTTCCTCTCTGCCCTATTCCTTCCAGTGTCTCACTCATTCCCTGCAGATTTATGCATTTTACCACTTAAAGAATTTCAAAATGCATTTTAATTGCTAGTTAACTTTGTCTGTAGGACTCTCATTGATGCAGTTTTGTTGTTTTTTTTAAAATGAAAGTAGAAATGCCACAGGTGAAACACAGCCAGAGAATGAACCAAGGCATGGGCAAATTGTGACACAATGCATGATCCTGCAGTGCTGTGCTTGTGGGTATAACACATCTCATGGATAAGTGCAATACGCATTGCAAGGCCTTTCAAACCCTTTCCTTTCACCCTGGTCCTTTTGTGAGGAGACTTGAGGCAGGATTCTTCCCATATCTCTTAATTCCTTCCATCTCACAACCCCCATGGCCACTGCATTATCTTGTCCTTCTTTTTATTAAGTCCTTTTACTACCAAACAGATTATTATGTCCACGTAATCTGCAATTTTGCTGGAAATATTATTGCATTTTAATGCAGAGGCTACTGTGTTTATTGCACAGCAGTGAACACGAGACTCATTTGATAGTTTTCTCCACAGGAAGGCCTTCATGCATCACTGGATGAATGAACGGTTCTGATGCTTTACAAAGAAAAGCTAGGATAATTCACAATTCTCTATTTTCAGTAAAGCACTCGGTGTTCTCATGTGTTGTAGTTTCAGTGTTTTAAACTGTAGATATGGCAAATGGCAAGCAATCCATATATTTGCAAATGGAAGTAAGGGTCACTGGTGAGGCTGCACCTGGAATATTGTGTCCAATTCTGGGCTGATCACTACAAGAAAGATGTTGAGGCACTGGAGCGTGTCCAGAGAAGGGCAATGGAGCTGGCGAAGGGTCAGGAGCACAAATCTTGTGAAGAACAGTTGGAGGAGATAGGAGGTTCAGGGGGGCATTATTGCTCTCTACAACTACCTGAGAGGAGGTTGCTGCAAGGATGGAGATCAGTCTCTTCTTTCAAGTAACAAGCAACAGGACAACAGGAAATGGCCTCTAACTTCACCACAGGAGGTTTAGATTGGATATTAGGAAAAATGTTTTCGCTGAAAACTGGTCTAGGAGCAGGCTGTTCAGAGAAGTATTGGAGTTACCATCCCTGTAGGTATTTAAAAGGTGTGTAGATGTGGTGCTTAGTGACATGATTTAGGGGTGGATTTGGCAGTGCTGTCTTAACAGTTGGACTGTATGACCTTAGAAGTTTTTCCTAATCTAAATGATTCTGAATGTTGTCTTGTAGCTAATTTGTCCATTTAGGGTTATATTATTTCAGCATATAGAGAAATAAAGAATCACAAAGCTCTTTACTAGAGAAAATAAATTTCAGTTGGCTTTACCAATTGGCTCTACTCTCTCTGCAAGGAGTCAAGCATGTAAAATGCTCAGAAGAAATGGAGCCATAATTGTAAATATTCAAGTTGCAGCAGAGAAGTTCCAAGAAAAGTAAAACTATGCATAACCTAGGCAAAAATTAAAAAAACTCAGGAAACTGCATGGACATATTCTTCAGAAGGCAGAGGTTTTGTTCCTATCCATCTGCCTCCCTTTTGACATTAATAACAGAGCTAGTGAATCTTGATTTCAAAAACTTTTTGCCTTATTCTTGATTGCAATACCTTTAGTTTCTCCCATTTCACTTATATTTCCCTACACTGCTGAAAGAAAAGGGACAAAGCAGATATAAATACAGTATTTACCTTTTAATTTAAAATCAAAGCACTCATAACTGAAGACCAGGGAAAAGGGGAGAGGAATGGAGAAATAGGTGGTCTTACTATCAGTAGATGGAGAACTTTCTGCATATATCAATTGTAAGCTAAACTGAATACTCTCACGTTCTTGCTATTAGCCCCATTTACTTCAAATTCCTCTTGAATGCTGCTGAAATCCACAGGAAAATTTCTGTTCATTTTCAGGATTTAACTATATTTATTTTCCTGTCATGTGGTATTAAGGTACTAGAATCTAAATTTTTTAAATTACACTCTTCATGATGCTTAGGTCTTGTTTCATTTCCTATTTTATCTAGGTATCTGATACAATTAAGAAAGAGTACAGGTAATGATGATATTGCTTTCAGTCAGAAAGGAAGTAAAATCTCCTTTGGATTATCTTCTTATTATAATTAAGGAATGCAGCCTGTGTCTATGATGGAAACCTGGTGTGTTTTGGTGTTTGTGGGGTTTTTTTCAGACTTGCATAACTCACACATTAAATCAGTGTCTACCCTAGTAACTGTTAAGTAATGGATGGAGACTAATTGCAGTGTCTCATAAGCAATGGCTTTTGTTAATTCTTTATTTCTTAATTTTTACCTATAACTGCAGAATCCTCTGAGATTTCACTTTTCATGATAAGACAAGATTCACTGTTTCCTAAATTCGTAGCTGCATACTGCCTCATAGCTTCGCATCAAGGCTTCAGGTATTGCCCAGCTCTTATTATCACGGTATACAAGAGATGAACTGCAAAGTAAGTGAACTTTAAGTTAGAGACCCATGTGCTTAGATCTCTAGATCTGGCAATCATTTATCTTTTCCTGCTATATGTGAATGGATGCAATTGGGCTAATTAAAACCCAGCATCAAAATACTGAGTAGGTTGAATGTATTTGTTTGAACTTCTGCTGTTAATCTTGTACATAAACTGTAATTTATTTCTTTTTCTCATTATGTGTTAGACTGAATAGAAAAAGTGTTGTGCTCAAGTGTTTGCATCGTGTTGATAAGGTTAGATACATAGCTATGAGGCTGTTGCACAGCAATGAATGTATTATCTTTACATTATAAGACCAAGTAATTTTTGTACATTATAGACAAAATGTGAAAAAAAAACCAGTAGAGGAAGGTCATCAGTAAAGCCTTTTATTTATTTTGCATTTTTTCAGTCATTTTGTGTCTTTCCCAAATGGTCTAAACTGTATTATACTTCCTGTCAAATTTAATTAAAAACCAAACCAAAACAACAACTTCATATTAATTAGCTAATTAGGGGGCATAAATGTTCTTTCTGTCCCTCTCTATTTTTATTCTTGTTTATTTTTGAAGTGTGAGTGGGGTAGAAAATCTATCCAATAAAAGGGAGATGGAGATAATTGAACTCTTTTCATACAGTCCCAGGTAGAAATCAAATCCAAGACCCAGAGGTGAAAGTTGAGCTCTGTAACAACTATACTAAACTATTCCTGGTAATTATCAGCATGAGCATAATTATTAACATTTCAATTATACTGACAGTATTACATCTCTCCAAGGGGTTTAACTCCACTGATTTTCAACTTGTTTTATTTTTTTGGTAGACATCCAGTTGGAACAAAGTTGCTGGATAATATTTTTGACACAAAAGGGTAACATACTTTTCAAAATACAGGATCCATATGTTTTGTCCTCAATGACACTTGTATGCTTCCAGATTTTAATTGCTTGGTAACACTGCTTGGCATAGTGAGGAGATTTAAATAGATTTAAATAACTTAGTATGCAGGAAATAAAAAGTGGTATTCAGCCTCTTCTCTCTAAAAAACGAGTTTGAAGTTGAGACCTAGATTAATAATACTTTATCCTTTAATTTTAAACTATTATTCACTCTTTGTCTGTTGCTTAATAAATTTTTCTGTATGTTTCTTAAAATTTACTTAGCCAATGTATGAAGTCAAATAACTTATCTATTTTAAAATATTTTGTGGTTTTATATCTAAAATTTTTCTGGGTATTCAAACTTAAACTGCTCAATAAAATAAGGATTTGTGATCAGTGGGAACCACATGAGATATTTCTGTGCTTTTATTCTACATAATCATCTGTAGTGCTTGAACATTATAGTCGTTGAGTTACTTGGTATTTGAACATCTCTGAGCAAAGGTGCCGTCTTATTCTGTATTTATATACTTTCAAGAAAGGCTTATGAGAGAGACCAGCGTATCTGGAAGAGAAATAGAGATGTTGGCTTGAAGACTGAGTATAACAGCAGAAGTGACTGTCATCCTAGAGACACATGAACTATCATTTTAGCAAACTAGGCAAGAATTTATTCAAAAACATAAAGATGCTAACTTGTAATAAGTGATTTAAAAAATAAATTGAATAAAAGAAAAGTTGTGTAAGTAAGTGTACAGGATTGGAAATCTGTGAGCATAGGTTTAGAATATTCTATATGGGCAAATGAACAGTAACATGCAAAGCTGTTGAGCTGTTGTGTCTCAAAAACATAGCTCAACTCACAGAAAATTTCTTGATTATTGCAGTAGAAAATTGGAGTTTAGACCAAAGTGCTTATACATCTGTTTCTGTAAGTTTGAAAAAGATTTGTGCTAGCCCTGAATAGTTTTATTAGAAAATAATGCAGCTAGATAAATGATTATGTATCTCAAATCTATTGTCCACTGTCATCTATAGCTCTATGATCTTTTAGCAAGTCATACTTTTATGGGCAGTTAATGTTATAGTGTTACAGTACATATTCTGATTATATTATGTCAGTTATCTGAGCAGAAAAACAGAGCAGGGAACTTATTACCTAGATATACATGTTTCTGCTCCAAGTGGTTTGTCTCTATTTCCATGTAAAACATGGGCATTGACAGTACATATCTATTCATGTGTTATTTTTGATCATGAAGCGGAACATATTAAGGAATGGCAAATGCTTTACCTGTATAAATAAAAGGGTGAAAACAGTATCCCTGGATGATATGGAGATACTCAGAGCTCTCTGCTCTTCCCATTGACAGGAGCTGGTGGTGTTCTGGGTATTTATTCATGTTCCTAAAACCATAAAAAGATTTACTAGACTTGTCATGGAATTATACTGATGAGAACATACAGAGAAATTGAATAAAGAATAGTAACCTTAATTTTTTTTCTCGTTTCAACTAATTCTTCTGTACAAGTAGGTACTTTAAAAAAGCAGCAGCAACAAGCCTGAGTGTATGTGTATAGAAACTCTCTAATATAAATTAGCGCCTTTTAAAAATCAGTGTAAACTCTGTTTTCAGTAATTATGACAACCCTAGATTTTTTCCCATGTAACGGTAATTTTTAGTGTCTTCACCATTATTTTCCTTTTTATTTATTTAACTACAACTAACTTGAGCAAACAATGTTAAGTAGGGAAACAGATGTTGTTAAATAGCCTGTAATTATGCCTTTAGTCATCTGTTACCATCATAAGGCTCCTCCTGCTACTATGACCAGAAAAAGTGACCTAACTGATTTCACCAGCAGCCTTGCCAGTGTCTGATGCAGAATAGATGGCCTTATTAAGCAATCAGAAAAAAAAATAAATAAAAATCAACCATTACAGTGGAATAGTAATCAGCAGTATTTATACTAGCCCCACAATGCACAATCAGAACCATGAATTCTGCTAATTGGATACCTTTTGCATCCAGAGGTGCCTGCAATAGGAAACAAAAGGGACTTGAAAATTAGTGTTTGTAGCAATTATTTTCTGTCTAAAGGCTTAACACAGTTCATGGAAGCCATGATTCAAACAGGGATTATTATAGTAACTATGGTATTTAAATGTCCTCTGTCATTATTCAGCATCAAATTTAGCATTGCAAGACTAATTTGGATTTAATCTTTAAGATTAATTTGGATTTACTCTTAAAAATATGTTTGTAGAGAATGCTTAAAGTCCCAGACTGCAAGTCATTTATTTTACGCCTTTTTGTATCCTACATCAGTTGTTTCCTTTAAAAGATTATAAGCCTGTTTCAGATTCACTGTGGAGGGTGATTAAATGTGTTTGCTATTGAATATATGAGATTTACGAATGACATATTGGAGATTTTTGGACTATTACTTTTAACAGAATGATCTATAATATATGGCATATTGAGGAATTTCATACTTCATAAAAATACAAGAACTGGATTTTTTTTGTTTTTAGATACAGCTACAAAGTAGTGATATAGTGAGTAGTGATACATAAATGCTTAAGAAGAGAAATGTAGAGACACAATTTTCTGAGTAAACTGCTAGTGTATTTTCAGATGGACCTCAGTGAAACCTCGGTGGATTATATTAAGTTGGTTACAAAAAACCTTTTACCCTTTTCTTTCCTTTGAATTTTTAGCATTTTTAGTGTAATAATCTGATAGACAAATGTCTTTTCTTCAGTCCTTACCATTATAGACTCCCTGCTGTAGGTGCTTAAAGGGCAAATTAACAGTAGTACAATTCAAGTAACCTCTTCACCTTTGTATCAAAGCATCAGCTGCATGTTCTTGCTTTGCTAAAGCTGTCCATATGGTTACAACAGGACTGTGACAATAGTATACAAAAAATGCTTAGAATTCAGGAAAAGAAACCTCAGGAAGATATAGGAAAAGGGAGGCAAAAAGTCTTTAAGTCAACCCTCAGTCTTAGCTCTGCTCTTTAAAGGTTACAGTGAAAAAGGGAAATGTATCATCTGCAATTTACTTTTAAGTTGCCATCCTCATTAGTTAACTACTGTTTAAGCCATATGTGATTAACTGTGTGACCTTAAAAAGATTGTTATTAATACAAAACATTGCATTATGAAACCATTAAGTTTTAGGAAAATATTGGTACTTTGAAGACAATCAGAATGATAAGTGTGGTAGTTTTTACAGATACTATACCAACATTTCCTCTGACTGATTGCATTACATATTGATATTAGCAAGTATCAGTATGTAGTGCAATCAGTCAGTGGAAAATGAGTGAAATGTGAACTAATGAGAGCTAATTGTCTTGTATAATAGCAAGGACATAGAATTCTATCAATTAAATTAGTCTGAGTTGAAACAACTATCAGTGTAATAATGTTGATAATATCAACCAAATTAGATGTAATGAAATAAATGGCATGCTAAAGATCAAGGATACCCATCAGCTTTGACCCCCACCTCCTACTGACTAGTGAGAGAGCCTCATGACTTTGGGCTCAGTTTGCTTCAAGTTCTGCCTAATGCACAGCCTGAAACAAGCAGTTCTGTACTCAGGGCACAGGTACAAGAGGGTTTGTTTTAATTGTTGTAATTTGCATCTGGCAAATGGGGAAAGCCCTCTGGGAGGTTGAGGCAGTGAGCAAATAGCAGAGATATGCCATTAAAGACTGTTGTTGTCTTTGGTACAGCTGTTAGTGAAAGCAGGAAATGTGATGGGTGAGAAGCGCTGGTTTGAGCATGCCAGGTGTTGAGGCTTTTGTTTTTTTCCTACAAACGAACATCTGTACTGCATGATCAGTAATGATCTCATGGTGTTCAACATTTTTTTTTCTCCTTTTAGGCAAAGCTTCCAAAGCTGTTCCAAAGTTGTTCACAAACAACTAAATGCACATGAGGACTGACTGGTGAGGGCTAGGTTTTCAGAGATATTTGGAAAACAGTAGCTCCCATTGAGGCTGAGGAAAGCATTGGGATCATCAGTCTTTCAGCCTTTGTATTTAGGAATTCAACCCTAACATCACCCACTTCTGAGGTTCCAGCCTCTGAAATTTCTGCTTCACTGTCTATTGCTGTTTCACCTCCTCACTGTCAGTCTTTCTAATTCTGTGATCTAAGTTTTGTGACAAAGAGGTGCCAATTAAAAGAGCTAGTAAAATTATCAGTCACTCCTGTAACAGGATTTGGGATTATTAACAATATGAATTCTCAAAATGAATAGAGAACATTGATCTTGAATTATGCAATGAGGCAGAAAGGCATTTAATTGATTATAACAGTCCTGATAACCTGATCATTGCAAATCCCTCCTCAGTTAACACCCTAGAATCACAGTCTGATAAAACAAACAAAAAAATCCCAATCAAAACTAGAAATTGAATGCCCACTAAACAGTGATTTCTTTTAAATTTAAAGGCTGAAAGACCTTGATGTCTAGTGCGAGTACTGTGAAAGATTCAAAGGTAAAAAAACCAAATGAACTTCGTGATGAAGTGAAATGTTATCTGTAAAGCCCACTTTCTGCTGCAAGGTCTTTGCTATCATGAAAGCATTTGAGCTGGTGATATATAATAAAAAGAAACTCACACATAGAGAGTAGCTATAGGACAGAGACCATCGGAGCAAGTGGGCAGATAAACTCAAAGGGTGGCAAAATGAGAGAGAGCAAATGCATGGAACTTCTGAAGCAAAGAGAGAAGTAATGGTGAAAAGGTCTGTGCGATGTGGTGCTTAGTGACATGATTTGGCTGAATAGAGTAAAAGATAATGATTTGCACTTATGCAGTTGTTCACTTAGCCTGAATTCCTTCCTAGAGCTACTCTCAGTTTAGAACAACAGAAAAAGAGGAAAAGTCAGGGCCACACAGACCACAGGTATTACCAAGGTTGCGATGCATGCTCAAGTGAAAGTGGAGTTTGGGAAACCACTCTAGAGAGAGAATGTCCCAGCAAAATTGCAAAATTTGACTGAAAACTTTCATATTGATCTTGTGAAAATCTGCAACTGTGTATGAATGTTTAAGAATTGGCCAATTGTGACAAGAAGGAAATTTTTTCTCCAAGACAAAGAAAGTGGACATAAGAGTGCTACAGTTGAGCCATGTCACTGATATCCCTTTTCAGAAAAATCCATCTCCTTATATTACACAATCACAGGAAACAAATGCTGGAAATATCACCATGCTATAGAAAGCCTGTGTCAGAGGAGATTAAGGCACCTAAACTGTACACAGTGCGGAAACCACATCACCGAAAAAACATAATTATCCACTAACCATATATTTTATTTATTGGTTAGAAAGCATTTGACATGTATCTATCTATCTGTCTGTCTGTCTGTCTGTCTGTCTGTTGTGGAGGACTGGATGGCTGAGAGAGGGCTTTGAAGTAAGTTCTCAGCACGCAGACAGATAAGCAAGGAGAAAACAAGGCCTCATGAGGCAAGGACACACTGTCCTTGAGCCTCCTCAGGAGGAACAAGCTCTGAGATTAGCAAATAGTGAAACAGGAGGTGAGAGTGGTGAGACAGGGAGAAGTGGCAGGGTTGACGTCTGTGTTGACTGGCCAATGATGAGCTTCGCTTTTGCAATATGCATGAAGTTAATTAAGATGTCTATATAAAGCAGTGGATGATTCAATAAAGTGAGCAATGTTACACGGTCATATTGACTGTCTCATTTCTCTCTCTCTCTCTCTCTCTCTCTCTCTCTCTATCTAATCTATCTATCTATCTATCTATCTATCTATCTATCTATATATCTATCTATCTCTATCTATCTATCTATCTATCTATCTATCTATCTATCTATCTATCTATCTATCTATCTATCATCTATCTATCATCTATCTATCTATCTATCTATCTATCTATCAATCATCTATCTATCTATCTATCTATCTATCTATCTATCTATCTATCTATCTATCTATCTATCTATCTATCTATCTATCTATCTATCTATCTATCTCAAAAGTTTAAGGGAATGCTAACAAATTCAACAGCCTGTCACTGAACTCACCAGAAACCTCTATCATCACTATCAAAGCGCAATGAAGAACAAGTGAGAAGGCTGGTTTCCATTGGAGTGGGCATAAAAAAAGGCCATTTCAATAGGAATATTGAATTTATTTTGAAACTGCTGTGAAAGGATTTTGAAAGATGGAAGGAGCAGAAGCTTCCACTGGTGTGGCTTTCTTAACTGATCTCTAATACCCTAACAAAATGATGACCTGTGCCTCAGGGATCCCCATACAGACCATTCACTTAAGACTTGAGCTCGGTGGTTCTTGTGAGTCTCTTCCACTCAAAATATTGGGTGACTCCGTGACTATTGCAATACAGTCGTTTCTGGAGGTGAAAATGGACAACTACTCAGGGTCATGAACTGTCCTAAATATGCTGAAAAGAGCAAGTACATACGCTGATATAAGTCCAAAAGATAAAATGCTATTTAGTAGTAGAAATACACTAAAAGAAAAAGGGACCCTCAAAAACTAGCTGACAATCCTGTTTAAATTTTCCATGGATGGAAAAATGTTCAGGAAAGAAATTACTGAAGTACTCAAGGAGTAATAACTTAGGGAAGGCTAGTAAACATGAAGATCAGATAGATGATGGATGGACTGATGAGGTCACAAAGATACCAGTCAAACTTGAGAAGCATCTGGAAACTCTGCTACAACATCATCACAGGTCATGCATGAATATGCAGATGTGCTTTCTGAAGTTATAATAATCAGTGAGTGAATAAATTTGCTAGCTGATTCTCCTAATATGTAAGGATAAATAAAATATTTAAATTGTATAAATAATTAAATTGTAAATTTAAATGACATACATAAATATTTAAATTTTAGGGTCTTACACATGATTACCAATGGCTGTTTTTAGTGGACCTTCCAGGTCCCTTTTTTCCTTCTATTTTTTGTTTAACAACACTTCATTTGCCATTAATTTCGACACCCTCATCTATTAATAGATTTCTATATTGCATTTACATCCTCAGCCAAAAAAATTCCTCCCAAGCCCCTTTTTATGTATTCTGGACTTGATTGTAGTGCTACCCTGTGCCCTGGATAAGTAGTTACATTGTCCCAGGAGCAGGCCATATAATTAAGTAGGATTTGGAGCTCTGGTCTCTCTCTGCACTCTGCTCCTGAAGACAGAGTTGGATTGTGGCTGTATGTCTCCAGTCTAACCAGTAACTTTGTCAGACAAACCGGAGGGAAAAGCATTTTGCACATACAGTGATTGATTTCCCTGTTGATCTGTATGCACGTGATGGATCCTGCTTTCCATGCCAAAGTTTTGCTACCCAAGAGAGCAACATGCAGCAGGTAAAGTAATACTTTGCTGTCCCTGTGAGACTCAGCTTCAGCATTTGTCATTTTCTTAGCCTTGAGCTAGATGAGGAGATCTTAATGCTGTGGTGGCCAGCAGACACACGGGTCCTGCCAAAATGTCAGACAGGCAGCCTAGGCAGGGAAACAGTATCACGCCATGGTCCTTCATCAGTGGAGTAACATCGAGGACAGTTCATCCTTCTAGCTTTTCTCTTTCCATGTCAGCTTTCTCCAATTGAATCAAAATATTTTACACTAGTTTGCAAAGTAAATGCCCCTTCTAGGATTTTACTGCATATGTGCATATATTTTCCTCATGCGTTTTAGTTATTTACTTTTTGCCTCTCTTCTTCCCCCTCCTCTATAATTTTTCATCCTATTTTTCAAATCCAATCACACAGGAATACAGAATTCAAAGATGTTTGGAACATAGGTGGTCAGGTAAGGAAAAGAAGTCCTGTGACTGCCATCTCTGAGGAAAATGCTGCAGCCTGTTCGCAGCCTCCATTAAGCAGGACAGAATACACTGCTTGGTAAAGTTTTACCTCCCATATAGGTTCTCTGGTATCTAATGAAAGAAGCATTTCCCATAGGGTTGAAGCATTTCCCATAACTAGGCCATGGGTAAGGGCTTGTCCTTCTCTAATGTCAAGTAAGCTCATGCTGTATATGAACATTGACTGAGTCAAAGGAGCGGTCACCCATGACAAAAAAATCTGGCATCCGTATTAATTTAGTTTCACTGTATGCTAAACAACCTCTTTCTTTTCCACTTCTTTTACATCTTTTTATAGTCTCAGATGTATCAACAATACTTCACAAAGCCAGTGTTTAAGTTTCTTTTTCACAGGAACTCTTTGTGGTACATACACCAATTCAAACTTAATGGTCACCTTTTCTGAAGGCTCCCTTTTCATCTTTAGGTTGTTTTTTGCTCAGAGATCCTTTTATTTATGTCTTACTGCTCTGTTTTCAGATAGATTCTTATTGCTATTTCTTTATTTTTGTCTATGAATTAACACGGCTTCTTGTGCTGGTTAATAAAAATTTGTAACTTGAGGACCTCCTTAATACACATGTGATTGTATTCGTTATCCAACAGAGAGATGGGAGGTCAGGTTTTCTCCATAATGGTTTTTACAGTCTGGAGAAATAATTATCCTTCCTTGACCCTGTGTGCTTTGTTGTCAGAGCTGTTCTTCCCTCCAGGTTTGCTCAGTGTGTGCCATTCCCCGTGCTCAGCGGGGCAGGAAGGTTGCCATATGTGGCCAGTAGTTTGCCCTTATATAAAATTTAGCCTGTTGCACTGTATTGCCCTTAAAACCTAAAGCATTGTGCATTTAACCGGTGCAATTTACAGAACAAACCAGTGGGACTAGTTAATCTCTGAAAGGAAAGGGGATAATCTAGTCAGATATTTTCTCCATAGTTAATACCAATCAAAAAAGATGGTATGGAAATGTGCCAGAATATCAAAACGTAGGATAAAATGCTAGAAAATCTTTACTTGGCTCTTTGTACATTTTTGACTATAGCCTTCTGTCCTGAGTACTCTTGTGAAAAAACAGCAGTTGTGACATCTGAATATGATGAATTTAATGACTTAAAAATATGATATTGTCCACAACTGTAACTGCTTTCAAGTAACCTTCACATTTGTCTGCTCCTATGTTTCATTGTGTATGTTGTGGCTCTTTTTTTTTCTTCTCTTTGCTTTTGTATTGCTTTAAAAAGACAACAGAACATGCTGTGAGTTAATGTTTCACTTGTAAAAGGTTATGGATTAAGCTCAGCTGGTTTCTTAGGCTGACACAGGGTTCATGATTAGAAGAATGAAAACAAACATGAATTGAAAATGTCACTAACCTTTATTGGGCCCTGAAAATCCCTGAGCCTGCATGACAGGAGGCTTTCCTGTTTTCAACAGGATAAAAAAGATTGAAACAAAACAGCACGAATCTTGGCTATTTACATCTTTTAATGAATGCTCTTCACGTTGGGGTCCCTTTGTCAATCTCCCAGTTTTTAAGGGTTTAGCTGTGAAAAGTGCGGGTGGTATCACATACTCTTATAAACCATGGAGTAGACATCTGTCTAGGATGCTTTTTCTTCCAAATTATGCTTAGTGTAAAGGACCACATTTTAAGCTTCATTTACAACTATGCATGTATAAGGTAGCCAATTATCCAGTCTGAGTGTTCAATATAGAAAAGATGAATCAAACTGTCTCTAAATAATTGCAATCAAATTTATTTTAATAAATTGGATCGGAGACAAAAAAATATGAATCCTAAATGAGAGTGTAGTTTGAACTTTTAAACTGTTTATTGAATAAAAGAAAAAAACAAATTCAGCCCTTTCACTTAAAAAAACAATCAGTTCTCATTCTAGTTGCTGTGGAAGACCATGCCCTGCCTTAACAAGGGCAGCAGGAACACAAAGCCAACTGCAATGGGCCAGAGTGGAAACCAAAAACACCACTGATCTGGGATCTCTTGTTCTGTCAAAAGCATAGATCCAGGCTCAATATCTTAGCTATACAAACTGAAGGAGACTATTGCATTGTACGACTACCCTTCCCCAGCAATAATTCTTCACAAGCATCATGTTTGTCCTTATAAACCCAGATATTCCCTGCTTCCTTATTACGTTACACTGTTCAGCTGACTTTTTTCCCAGTCAAAACAAAAGCACAAAAGAATTATCAAATATTTTTTCATCTTGGAAGAAACCGGGTATATGTTTCCCTTCATTTTAATTCTTTTAGCTGCCTGTTTTAGCAACAGCTGTGCTATTTCTTCATTGATTTCTTAGGTAACTTGAGAAAATACTTTATGGAGGAAAACCACTGGGGGATCCTTCAACCAAATCTATTTTCTTCACCTGATTTATACATGTCTAGTGGATATGGAATTTTTGCTTCACAAAATCACATTTACCTTTCTCACAAAGTAAGTGAGGCCATACAAACACACACTTAGTACATAATTATTTAGCATATCTTACTATTTCATGGTGCAACTCTGACTTGTAACTGACGTTAATGAAGTGCATTGGCAGAGAATTAATATTAGGGGGAACATAAACCTGCAATTTTTCAGTCTCACTTCATCCAACTATAGTTTGTTCTTACATTACATAATCTATTTTACAGTTTCTAATGTAGAGGCAAGAATGAGATTTTACAATATCTTAATGAGGACTAGGGTTTTTAATCTCTAGCTACTTTAGTCTTTTGTAAATATTGAGGACAGTCATATCTGACAAAATTTCCTAAGGTTCCTTAAGAATTTAGAACCCTAATCCACAGCTTTAAAATCAACTCAGATTCTAAAGGTATGTGGACACGTGAGTTCTGTTTATTCAGTGATAAACCAGATTAACTGAAAATTAAATAAATAGCTCAAAACCTAGCATTAGCTCCTTAAACAGTTGAGCTTAGGTTGACATAGGAGGATTTACAAGGCAGCATCCAACTTCCAGATGTCTTGCTGGACAGTGAATACAGTCTACAGTCCTACATTTTTTATATGGCTGAAGAAAGTATGGAGCATGGCAGAGAGCTTCCCTAATTACCCATGGGAAGAAATACCAAGGAGCATTAGGGACATGACTATACATGTCTCATACGGTCAGATGAGTATCATGCCTTGCCAGTTACCAACTTTCCTCTCTGTCACCTCCCCAAAGTCAGCTTGGAGAGAAAGAATATGAGTCTCTACAAGCCTGTAAATCCATAATTGTGTGTGAAGGGTGAGGTGGGTCTCTGATGTGCTTCTGCAGAACAGGGCAGCATGATGCCAGTTGACAATTAAGATGCTCACATAGAAAACAGAAGGTTAAAAGATATTTGATCCTGCATCCCAAGAATAACCTCTGATACTACCAGTACTACTACTACTTCTTCTTCTACTGCCTAGGATGAGGAGGGTTGGAATGGGGGAATGAATGATTTCTCCTCCCAGCTGTGGTTTGTCTGGGATTAGACATCTTTTGAATATATCTGATATATCATCTCTTGAAGATAGGGCAGGTGGTAGAAAACCTTGTCTGGAAATAACACTGGGTTTAGATGTGAGATAGACATCAAATAGCTGAATGCTGCTCATTACTTGTGCAGAAATCTAGTCTCCTAGGAGATTTCTCTTGTGGAAAGCTCAGGAAGTTTTGAGGATTTGAATTTTGATTTGTGTGCCTAAAGTGGTATTAAGATGCCTTCCTCTTGAATCTAATTCATGGGGGCAACTTTGAAAAGATACATAGTATCATAGTGAAAGTACATGGAAGTGCTTTACTTTGATTTGTAAAAGGTCCATGGGCAATTCACTTTATTTAGCTACTATTTGTTAAGGACACATAGGAATTTTCAGTAGAAATAAATTAGAATTAGAACTCTTTGGCTCTTCAGTACCCTTATCTCTCTCTCGGCTTTATATAATTTTAAACACCGAATATATGCGAAAATAGTCATAAAAGTTAAATGGGCCAAGGCTCCAAGGACACTAATGTATCTATAATTTTTTAATGTTGTTTTGATGCTGCATTATCTGTTGTGTGGTAATAGAAATGCAGGAAATAAAAAGTAAGTGCTGGCTTTTTCATTTGTCTTTGTAATAGTTAAAATCTCATGTTATTTCTCTGGAGAAAAAAAAAAAGAAAAGAACCATGCTGAGCATATTTGGAGCAATGTAAAGTTGTTTAGTTTAACTTGATAAGCTCTTGAGAGCAGTTTCACTTAATACATGGTGCTTTATAATGTCTTGGCTTAGTCTGGACTGTATGAGTGTGAAGCATGAATTCAGGCATAACTTAATGACCATTATTTTCAGTCTTGAAAATACATGGGCTCTGATTTATAATCAAAACAAGGAAATAGTGACACTTGGCATGTGGAAATTACTGTTTAGCTTGGTGCCAGTTTCTGCTAAGTGTTACCAATGTCCTTTTGTCTTGGCCTGAACAATTTTGACCGTTCAAGGAGAAAGGTTCCCTTCAGCAGAGAACTAAGCCAACTGTTTAGAGGGTGTTTTTTCCCTAATAAAAATTTACAGCATTTTTATGTGAATTCAGTGTTTGTGAAATGTCCTGCCTAGGGAACAGAGGCCCTAGGTTCTTTCACAGACTATATGCAGTGCGTACTGGGGTTGCAGCAGCACTTCTACTCTTCTGTATGTTCTTCACAGCACAAACATGATTACCTGTGGTGAATAAAAGATTGTTGAGGTCTCTGATGCCCTCCTGTAATTTGATTTTCATTGGAGGCTTCCACAGGTAGTTCTTGTGGTGTGGATGCTGGAACATAACCTCACTATTTACAAGGTATACAATAACTTTCACCAAGTAGTCTTCTTTTATTGTAGTAGAGAAACCAGTTGGATAATTTGCAGTGAGTGAAACATCTTTCATTTAATCCAGCTCTTCAGTTAAGTTGAAATGACCTCATTAAAACAATGGAGTAAATGTTCTTACATAATAGAACTGGGATAGAAATGCTTATGTAGGCATCACAACACGACTTCCACCATGAAGTGTTGGGGCAAATTTGTATTAAAATCAGTGTGCATCAAACAGACTCAACATCCTGGGCTCAGAAGGAAAAGAAGCTCAAGCATTTTGTGCAGTCTTAGGCAGGAAAACCAGTACACAGCAAAGACAGGATATCTTTAAGTATAAAAACTAGCACAGCTCTGAGTATCTAGGACACTTTTTTACAGATATCTTGAAGGTTTAAATATTGAAAAATGCTGCAAATTATGGTTGAATTTAGTGGACAGCTTTTGGGAAATTGAGAGGAGAAATATTGACTTTTTTACTCTATTTTGTCTTCTTGTTGAGCATTTTTGAAATTACATGAATTATGATCTATGAAACAGTTATGGTGAGGTAATTAAAATTTTCACTAGGGCTTTAAAGCACAGGAGGAATGAAACACTTCGGAAGAGAAAATCCCCTTTTCCTGGGCTGGCATGTATATTTACTGGAGATTGGAGGAATACTTTCTAATTAAAGAAACCTCCGAAACTCTTGTTATTTGTGAAAGTAATGTAATGATTACTGGTTCTCTTAAGGAACTGCCCTATTACAATCTGAGGTGAAATGACTCACTTCATATTATCCTGGTGATTCAATTCTGAGGGACTTGAGTGTTCATTACTGATTTCTTGTAAAAAAAAATCACTTAAAACTATTAAACTTCAATTAATTTGAAGATTAATTCAGTGCAACTGAATTATATGATATGACATTTTAAATTAAATGCAATAATTCAATGAATAAAACCTTATTTTACAACAGTGTTATATTATCTGATGATGCTATTTCAATATATGCAGAAAAATATGGCTGAATATTTTTTATTTTTTCTATGCTCTGTTTATACTTCTGAAAGACCTATTGGAGTCTTGTATTAATTTATTATGCTTAATTTTGCATATATTGACAATTGAGAGAAGAAGCATTTGAGAGAATTAATGTGATGTGCCTCATTCACCTGTCCACCAAAATCCCACCTATAAAGTATTCTTCTAGGATAACACTGAAATCTCTATGTGTTTCCATGCTGCAGATTGTCTTAGACAAGCTTATTTAATTGCATTTCATGTCGTGAGTCCCTCCAGATGCTGTGTACACAGTACTTACATGTTTTTCTCACTTAGGAAGTCTTACTAGGAAGTTATTTCAAGTAATTCTGTTCATAATCCACAGCAGGATTATTCTAGATTAATGTGTGATGATATCTTGGATTCCCGATGGAACAATGTCATTAGGATAAGAACCTACATACAAACACAGTGCTGGCAGGCTAATTGTATTTTGTTTAACAACACTAGATTGTTGAAACAAGCTTATTATCTGGCCTACAATTTACAGCCTAAGTTTAATGAGTTCTTTCCACTTTTTATTTTCTCTTTTCTCTCTTTTTTCTCTCTGTCTACCTTGCACTCTCCTTTTTCTCTTTCTTGCTCTTTCTCTCTTTCTCATCCCCTCACCTCCATCCTCTTCCTGTCTCTGTCTCTCTCTGAATCCATGGACAGGTAGAAATAGCCTGAGCTACAATTTCTGCTACAGTTTGAAAGATGAACATGTGCAGATAACACTCCCTTGGATTTGTGTAGCGTCATCAGTGACTTTTGAAGCCTCCGTGGCATGCATTGTCCTTGTCACCGAAATGAGGGAGAACTCTCATAAATCTAGGCCACTTAAAAATAGAGCAGCTACTCAGTGACTGAGCTCTCACTGTGCTTTGTTCCCCATGGCGGATACTTATATGTATTAGGGCCTGCAAAAAGTCCCAGTACACTACTTAGAGCCTCAAAAGAGTTTACACTGCACATAAGTGGCTCCAAAGACTTATTCTAGCCTGCTGCACTGAAATGACTGTCGTGCTGCATGCATGCAAGGACTGTGTACTGATGAGGAGTGGTGTCATCTGATGCTGAATGACAAGGGAGCAAACCAAACACAGGAAGGTCTTTGCTTGCTTCAACAGCTGCTCCCGCTGCTAATTGATGCTGTATATCTGTGGCATCATCCCAGTGCTTATTTTAGGCTGTTTCCAGCTGTGAAGGTTTTTGTCTTGCAGCTAGTGGTATCTGTGCAGCTGGCAGTGAGGTAAAAATAAACACAACAAATTCAGCAAAGCAATGAGAAAAATGCATAAAGAAATGTAAAAATAATATAAGCCAAGGTTATTTGGGAAAGACATCTGAGTCTGAGTGGAGAATGGCTGATCTGGCATGGAAAAGGGTTGATCACCTGCCTGTGACTATCAAGAAAAGTGGGAGATTCTAATGCACATTTTGAGTTTATTAAATGTGTTGGATGCTGAAATTTCCCAAAGACCAAGCTCTGATGGTACTATTGACAATTCCTCTACAATGTCCTACACATACATTTAAATATTTACTCTGAGGGAGGCATTTTGAATAATGAGAATATGTTTATTCATTTATTATTTTCCATTAATTCCTTGCTTCTTTCCTGAGTAATAGTTAAGCAACAACCGCTAATTAGAGGGCTCTTTGTTCCTCTTTTAGTTTGGATAGTTTTTCTTAAGAAACAAAACTCGTACCATCAAACTCAGTTCTCCCATTTTCCCACATCTCTTTCAGCAATATTCATGTTAGCCCTGTTAAAATTCCATTAGGTATCGTTGTGCAAGTATCGTGTAAATACATGAGACACTAACCATGAACTTTCCGTATTTGCAAGGCATTTGAATCCAGCCTGTATGCAGCTATTTTAGGGGAAATATATCAAAATGGATCTCCTACTAATCCTTTAAAGTATTTAGTATTTCTGATTATTGTAGGAACCTTGACTTTGGCAAATTGTCATGAAAAGAGAAAATTTGAGCCACAAAAGCCCTACTCAAGTGCGTACTGTGTTTATGTACTTATAAGTATCTTACTTGCTGATCAAAAAAGCTATAAATATGTGTAACCGGAATAATTTTAGACTTCACTAAACATTTTGATATATGTGATTCCGGAAATTTGTCTTGAATTTTAGCACAACCCAAAGGAAGCAAATTTTTAAAATAATTTCTAATTAATCTGCAATTACAGAGAAGTCCCTATTTTGTCTCTTTATTTCAGGATATCCATTTCTTATAGTTTTCTGTAAGTTTGGATCCTACACTGATGTGGAGATATACTAATATTGTTATATGGCAGTAAAATATATGAAGTCATATCTCTTTATATAAGCTTTAAATTGAATCAGTTTGTCCAGCATCACCATATTAGATGAATTTTAATATTAAAATAATCTTTTAAAGTTGCTAGAATTCAATTGAGTTTAATATTCCACCACAACAACTTAATATTCTACCACAGTGTCCACCCTGAAACAGTATAGTAGGAAAGAAATGTGTCACACTTCACTCTAAAGAATATTTTAATATTCTCATTTAGGAACAGCTCAATTATTGATACATGAGTAAATAAGTAGAAGCTTTATATCCCCTCTTATCTCACATTCAAACTTCTCTAGCTTATCAAACAATTATCCTTTTTTACTTTCACAGAAAAGTGTATGAATAAAGCTCATTATATATGGATTTACACTCAATAAGCCCTGAACTGGTAATGGGACTTTATCTCATGGGAAAAAGGTATGCAGTGGTTAAACTTTTGATGACATCTATTAAAAACATTTACCTTTCTCTGGAGTCTTCATTTTTTTCAGTGCATTTTTTTAAAATGTGTGAATTTTTAAAACACCTAGACAATGTTGCACATGTGAATGAAGCTTTCCATAATACATAATACAGAGGATGGGTGACATCTATCTAGTGGTAGAGGAGGTTTTGCCAATAACTCTGATGAGACCAGTGCTTTATTCAGTGAGTTTGCATTTAGTTTTAGAGTGGGCCAATGGAGGTGAGACCTCACATAAGGATGCAGCTCCTGTAAAAGTCCCTTGCTGTCTTCCAGGCTGCTGTTTTGCAGCCTACAAGAAACATCACTGCCAGTATGAAATGGAAAGCATCTAAGTGTAATTTAAACAACTCCTTAAATTCTGTTCACAATGCTTTGCCAAATCCTGCATCTGATGAATCACACAGAATCAATTAGGTTGGAAAAGACCCCTGAGGTCACTGAGTCCAACCTTTGACCTAACACCACCTTATCTACTAGAACATGACATGAAGTGCCACATTCAGACTCCACTTAAATACCTCCAGGGACAGTGACTCCATCACCTCTCTGGGTGGTTGCATCTTACCAGTTTATGCTAGATGGTCAAAATCCAACACAGAGATATCCGCTGTCTTTGTACCAAGCCTGAAATTGCTACAGTGGAATGAGTGCTGCTGAACAGGAGGTCTCCCCATTGCTAAAGCAATATTCTCATTGCATCCTCTCTCAAATAAATCACTTAGAATGATTTCCGTGGATATCCTGCCTAATGGGACAGTGATCCAAAGAGAAAAAAGCTTGAGACTTGAGGAGAAGTAAAACTTTCTGTGATAAGTAAGAATCCATGGGGTTTTTTTTTTTTTTTTTTTTTTTTTTTCTCAGTGCATCCCATTCCTTTTGTGAAACCACCTACGTAGATTCTTGAATCCACCTCCTGGAAAAGAGGTATAAACCTGCTGCCTGAGCTGTCTTAAGAGCTTGATCAAGCAGTGTGGTAAGTGCTTTTTACTACACAGGAACTATAAGGTCAGAAGGGGAAAAAGTACTGACAAGATGATTATGAGCATTAATCATAATAATATCAAGATCTTATATAGCACTTTTCATCAGGAGATTTTAAAGCACTGTACAAAAGAGACAAGTCTCATTATCTGTATGTTTTAAATCTAAAATGTGACCTCCAACACCTTAAGGCTTGTTCTCTGAAGGGGAAAAAATGACTTCTAGAATCAATAATACTTATTCTCTGTTAAATTTCTAATCATCACAAGAATATTTTTAAACCTACTTGTTCTGTGGACTCTGTAATGGAATTTTAATTGCTTTACTATCAAATTGAGATTGAACCAATACACTGGCATTTGCAGGACATATTCAGAAAATTATGTTATCACATTCAGTTATGTTGCTGGTCACTGATTCATTTGTTAGAGATTGGTAATTGTGTGTTGCGATGCACAGTAAAAATGGATCAGCTTCAACCACCTTTAGAAAGGGTTCAAGCCAGTCCTTTTCCTTTGCCTTTGCATAAATTTTCCAGAGTATCCTAGCTAAGAACTTGCACACTAAGTAGCAATTGAGAGGCGGATTTCTTTCTATTAAAGGAGGCTAGTGCTACCAGAAACAACTAACTATACCTTGAATGCACTGAATGCCTCACGATGGAGTCAATACTGTACAAAACAGGAATATTACCATAAACTGTTACAGAAGGGAAAATTTTTACCTTCTGCTGTCAGGAAAACATTTATGTTTTATTATGTTAGAAGATAGACCTTGATATCTATCAGCAGAATTTTATCCTAGGAGAAAAGATTTATGGCTGCAGAACCACAGAGAACAAAACTTGGTGCTCACCTCTGCTATGCCTCTGGTTGATGCATGGAAGCTCAAGCATTTGCTTGGGATTTTGTTTCTCTCTGGGACCAAGGCTGATCTGTACAAGTGAGTCTTAATGAGAAGAGAGATTTTTCAGAGCCGTGAGGTGTTTTAAGTGTTCAGGATAAAAGGTAGAAACAGAAATAAAAATATACATTTATTTGTGTTGAAACAAGCAGCACTTGAGAAGGTTTAAAGTCATCCTAGAGAAAAATGCAGGTTTGAGGCCTGACTCCTTGGAAACTTTTGTAAAATGACGTTCTTATTTAGAAAGACATCAGTTTTGAACCATATTGTGGACACTGTTAAAGATTCTGCTTCTATGGTAGGGCTTGGCCCATTTTCCATTATGCAAATAAGATCTAGATGCGAAGTACACACAGGGAAAAATCCCCAAACTACTGAAGTATGCTACATTTCAGGGGATAACCTGTCTTTCTACAATGAGTGAGACCTTTTCGTGTGGGAACTGAAAATTTTTTTACCTAATAGCAAACTATTATGTATTCTCCTTTTGGCTAAAAATAATTCTCGTTCCAGACACAATGGCTGAAGGACCACCTGCTCAGTTTTATTTCTCTTTCATTTGTTTTTTCCTTTGTTTGCAGTCATGATAAGGCATAACTAAGACTGATCACTTTAAGCTCATTTAAAGCTTCAGACTTGCCAACTCTGCTGGATATAGATCCAATAGATCCTTCACCAGCTGAACTTCATTCTGCTCATGAACTTCACCTTTGCTGGCTCTGATGAAATAAGATTGTTTTTCTTATAACTTTAGCTCAAAAAGGTCTTACCTATGTGAAAAAAAAACCCCAAATGCCCCAAATCCCATACCAAATTGCCCCCAAACACTGGAGCAATATGTGTTCTAGTTATATAAAGTCTAATGGTTTTAAAAAGAAAATTCAAGCTAACACTTCAATTATGTACCACATCAAACCAAATCTGAATTTTCTACAGCATTCAGTACAAGTTATTTAATATATTTAATTTTATTCTATTTTTTGTCATCTACTATTTGAAAAAATCTGTCAAATATATTAATTCTTTTAAAGTATTTGCAGAACATCTAGGTGAGACTTTTGGTACTACAGGTCTGAACTATTTTGACAAAGTTTGCTAATTACTTATTTAGATTCCCAGATGGGTAATTGTAATTTTAAAAACCCCAAGCTTCTCATTAAAATTCACATTATTTTGAGCATCATATCGCGGCTATACATTGCAAGGAAATAATTTGTGAAGTTCTTTGCTAGAATGGTAATACAGGATATGCAACTTCAATGTGAATGTCCTTTAAAGTTTTCAGAAAACCCTTCAGGGATTTTTTTTTTGGCATATTCCATCTCTATAATAATATCTATATATAAGTCAGGTTTTGCTTAATGTGTGTGATTTAACTTCCAAGTAGAAAGAGTGTGGGAACAAAGCACTCACTGAAGTACCTTTACATTCCTGGTGTACGTAGGAACTAAACTTGTATCAAAAGACTTCGAGGAATAGAACAGTTTATAGTTTACTCCTGTGATGTGCTGACTTTGTCAGTTTTCAGGAGCTACTGATCTGAGAAAGTCAGCATTTCCTACAACTCCGCCTTAGATCTGTTACTTTCTTCCAGCCTCTCCCAAATGTTTGTGCTGCTCTTCATCAAAATAATGAAGGGGAAAAAAGTAGCATCTGTTTAGCAACAAGGTGAACAGAAGCTGATGGGCATACAAAAGACACACGGCTTGCATCATGTTAAAAAAAAATACATCCACCAACACCCAGCAGCCTTCAACAGTCCCTTCGAGTAAGAATCTGGAGAATTTGAACTGGCTGTAGAGTCAAGAGGCCCACTGGGGTTTCTCCAGGCTGTTCTACAGCCCCTGTTTCTATGAAGAAATAGTTTCAGAGAGGGAATTAGACTGATTGCACACAAGGCAAAAGGAAAACTGCAGAAGATGTAGTAAGAATGGAAGGAGTGAATGCAAGAAATAAGAATCAAAAAGAGGGAGGCAAATGAGGTGCCAGTTTTTTTGTTAGCAAGTGTTGTGGTTTAACCCAGCAAACAACTGAACACCACACAGTTGCTTCAACAATCCTGCTACTCTCAGTGAGATGAGGAAGAGAATTGTGGAAAAGAACAGTAGAATTCATGAGTTGAGAAAAGGACAGTTTAATAGAGCAGAAATGGAGGATAATTATAATAATAATAGTAATATTATTAATAATACTAGAGTGATCAGGTAGTGATTTCCTTGATTCTTCTGGTCACAAGGAATAATATTGATAGGAATAGGCAAATCCGTCAGGTCAAGGAGTGGCTCCAAGTTTTTGATGTTTTTTGAGCATGGAATGATTTACTCAAAACCTTTTTTACTGGCACCTGATGAGATGGGGCCTTTCTCAGTGAGAAAAAATAGTTTTAGGGCAGGAGCTGGTGGGGTTTATGAACAGAGCTTTAAACTGGCTTGGAAGCAACTGGCTCCCAGGTTGAGTGCAGAGGGTAATAGTGAATGGGGTGGCATCAGACAGGGGAACTGTCACTAGTGGGGTTCCACAGGGCTCTGTCTTGGGCCTTATGTTCTTCAACACTGTCATAAATGACTTGGATACAGGACTGGAAGGGATACTAAGCAAGTTTGCAGATGACAGAAAACTGAGAGGAACTGTTGACCCCCTTGAAGGCAGAGAGGCCCTGCAGGGAGACCTCAGCACATCAGATAACTGGGCAAACATCAACTATATGAAGTTCAACAAGGGAAAAGTGCTGGATTCTGCACCTGGGATGTAAGTAAAGGCTGAGTAATGAGATTCTGGAAAGCAGTGCCACAGAAAGGGACCTGGGGGTCCTGGTGGATGGCAAGTTGAATATGAGCCAGCAGTGCCCTGGCAGTGCCCCTGTGTCCTGGGGGGCATCAGGAAAAGCATCACCAGCCAGTTGAGCGAGGTGATTGTCCTGCTCTGCTCTGCACTGGTGCAGCCTCACCGTGAATATTGTGGCAGTTTGGGGCACCACAATTAAGAAAGATATAAAGCTCTTAGAAAACATCCAGAGGTCAGTGCAGATGGTGATGGGCCTTGAAGGAAAGCCGTATGAGGAGTGTCTGAGGTCACTTTGTCTGTTCAACCTGGAGAAAAGGAGACTCAGGAAAGACCTCATTGCAGTCTACAACTGCTCCTTCCTGAGGAGAAGAGGGGCAGACACTGATCTCTTTTCTTTGGTGACCAGTGACAGGACCCAAAATAATAGCCTGAAGTTGTGTCAGGGGAGGCTTAGATTCTTCACCTAGAGGGTGGTTGGGCACTGGAGCAGGTTCCCCAGGAAAGTGGTCACAGCACCAAGCCTGACAGAGTTCAAGAAGCATTTGGACAATACTCTTGGGAATGGTCCTGTGCAGGCCAGGAGTTGGACTTGATGTTGGACTTGATGATCCCTGTGGGTCCCTTCCAACTCAGCATGCTCCGTGATTCTTTGATTCTGTGATAATTATAATTTAGAACATACAAAACAAGTGATGCACAGTGCAATTGCTCACGACCTCCCAACTGATACCTGGCTTGTTCCTGAGCAGTGGCCCCTGGACAGCTTTCTCCTTGGTTTACATTCTAGGCATGATGTCATATGATACAGAAATGCTCAGTTTGATACAGATACGATCAGTTTGGGTCAGCTGTCCTGGCTGTGTCTTCTCTCACTGTCTTGTGTCCCCTCAGCCTACTCACTGCTGGGTTGGTCGAGAAGCTGAGAAATCTTTGACTTTGTGTAAACACTGCTTAGCAACAGCCAAAGTGTCAGTGTGTTATGAGTATTATTCTCACACCAAATCCAAAAAACACAGCACATTACCAGCTACAAGAAAGAAAATTAGCTCTACCCCAGTGAAATCTGAACAGCAAGACAAATAAATGCTACCATTTTAGCATCTTTTATTTTGGTTAATAAAATAAGTAAGGCCTGCATTGCTAATGAGAACTGGGATGTCCTTCAGGTGAGCAAGTCAGAAATTATTTATCTGCAGTTCTTGTCTTGAAACCTGTTTTTGCTAAAGAAACTATGCTGGACATTCAGAGGTAGCAGAAATTTTGGACTTCAGAGGAAGAATAGAAAAAAATACTGATTTCATTAGGAACACATTGCCCACATATTTCATGATGTTATTCTCCCTTGAGACCTGCAGTTCCATATTCCATGGCAGGACAGTGACTCAGGGGAGGCATGAATCACAGCCTGCTACACTGCAATGTGACAAATGATGTCAGACATCCTGTATGGATGCACAACACTAAGTGCAGCTGCCAGCTCTAGCCACTGAGGATGAGGACTTACCCTTGCAGAGGCTGGCATTTTCCTACTGAGCCCATCCTCTGTGAGCAATCCTTGAAGGATAACTGATATTGTATCTCTTCTAATATTAGCTGTAGCTCACACTTTTACCACCTCTGGGACAGCAAAATTGCTCTTGAGTACCTCCTCTACTATTCCTTCTATTCTCTTACTTGTCTCTGGAGAAAGGAAGTGTTTAGGATGGCCACCTGTTCCTCCTTCTATTATTATCCCACCTCTTTGCAGAGTCTTAAAATGCACCAGTTCACAAGTGGATACACATGAAAACATTATAGCTACATTGGAAAGTCTCCATGGCATTAATTTAAGCATACCAGTATTAACTTTGCCCTCATTTCATTGGTGTCACCTACACCCAATTCTGAGAATTATCAGCTGCGAATGTTTAACAACCAATTTTTCAAGATCCTGGTGACAAAGTCAGGGTGCCATGGTGTCTTAGTTAGTTTGGTGTGCCTGCCCTTTTCATGTCTGAGCTGAATGGCAATTACAGGGTAAGTAATTGTTTCATTACTGTCCCAGTACAACAAATTATGGTCTTGTTATTTGTCACATGGTTAATATCTGTGAATAGATAGAACTGATTAAAAATATTCAGCAAATAAGAAACAATTTATGAATGCAGTAAGCTTATTCTGAGGGAGTTCACTTTTTATTTTTCCTAATAATTGAATAAAATATGTCAAAGGATATTAGTTATACTGTGGTGGAATACTTCCACAAGGTGTCGAAATCCTGGCATCTAAGACAAAGGTACAGTTATATTTGTAAGACTGAAATAAAAATTGACATGTGCTCGGGTATTAGGTCTTAGGGCCAGGATATTCACCTTCTAGACTCATATTCTGTTTGCTCAACCCATTTATCTGAAGATTTAAAATATCAAAGGAATGTACAGTGCACAAGCACCTCAGATAACTTTTTTGGGAAAAAAAAATTAGCTTAATATCTTCAAACCTGAAAAGGAAAATTGGACTCTTTCAGACCAGTAGGTTTGGAAATCTCCCACATATCCCCACAGAAATCCTTTCACTAATTGTTGTGCAGTGAAAGACCTCTGGACCTCATCAAGACCAGACGTATTTAACTTGGTGATCTACAGGATGAGGATGTAAATAATACCACAACATGTTGTGAACAAAAGAAAAAAAAATTGAAATTATTAATACATGTATTGTAATTTCTGTTTAACAATGGCTTTTAAGTGACTGAAATAGTTAGATAAAGTTTAGGAAAAAAACCCTCAGAGAAACTTGGCCTGAGTCTCCTGCAGCATCCAAAATGGCTTTTCTACTACTTTTCCCTTTCTTTGCCACGTAAGCAAATTAACAACAAAGGCTATATTTTCTTCCAAAAATGTTTTGGAAAATTTGTTTTAAAGACAAAATTTATGATAAATAAGTATATCTCTCCATAGAGTACTGGTGTACAACAAAGATTTTCTGCAGGTTATTTTCCTCCTGTTCCTGTGCTTTCCAGGGTTCCCCATCTCTCTTATTAGACAAAAGATTGCTAAAATACCCGATTGCTTTTCTGATTTGGGGAAAATAAGATAGATTGCTTTTCTGTGTGCTGAAGAAATGCAATGCAAGTTTTCACATCGCTAAAACTCCTTCTGAGAGTCAGTCCATTTCTTGAGACTGTGCCTAAGCACCTCAATTAATTCACTCCAATTGGTGCCAGTAGCATTTTGCCTTTCTACACACCTTCTCTCCAATTGTAATCAGCTGCTGTATAATCTTTTGTTTCAAAGCTAAATTGATGAAACTTTTTTCCTTAATTACTATTTATTTATTTGTTATTTTATGCTACCATTCCAAATACCAGCAAAGTGCTTGCCAGTGCCAGAGGTATTTTAGAAGCTTTTTAAAGGAGGAAAGAAGACGGTAGTCATTGGAAAATATGTTATTATTATAAGACTCACTGAGGAAAAAAAACCAAACAAACATTCTTCTTTTGACATGTTTCATTGATAAGTTTGCAACTTAGAACAGAAGTAAACAGAAGTAACAGAAGCCTACTTTATTGCTCAGCTGACATAAAAAAATAAAATATGAATAAAACTGTATTAAAAACTTTTGCCTACAGAAGAAAGTGTAGGGTATTGTGGAAATTATAATGGAAAAACTGTACAGGATTTATCCATACTCCAGCTCCAGCTGCAGCAGGAAACATTGTATATTGAAGGGGGCAGCCCTACCAAAAGAGGAATATTTTATCCTATAACACCAACATTGCTATATTTAAATAAATCCAGACATCCTATCATCTTTGGTTCAATGTAGGAATGAAACAGAATCTGAAATAAAAAGCAACCTTACAAGTTTGTTTCTGTGTTATTCAGTGAATTTTTTCTGTTATTCTCCAGCATAGCTCTTGAATCCATTCAACTTTTAATAGCATGAGAGACTCTTTATTCACTGAGGAGGTGTTGATTAATCAAATTATTCAAGGAGTTGTCAGAATTTTCTTGTTGGAATTCAAATGCTCCAATGCAACGATTGTGTGAAAAATTTACACATTTTCACCGGCAGTGATGTGCTCTGATGAAGTCCAGTGTTTCTAGGAAAGTACTTAGACTTAAAGTAATAGCTTTTATAATGATCAACACAAATTTGGAAGCTCACAGTCCTAATATCAAGCTTTTTTTTAAGATTAACTTGAAATAAGCTATGATCATGGTAACTCTTCTGACATTGTGTTGGAGTTTGCATTCCAAAGCTCTAAACTAGCCAGGAACACGGAATTAAGCTAATCAAAGTTGTGCTGTCTTTGACTAGAGCTTGGCAGACCTGGAGAGACATGGTGAAGATCAGTTGACTGAAGAGTAATGAAGTCCTAGAGGAGGTGCAAGTTGCACTGGAAGACCTGGGCTGTTTGAAGGTTTCTCAATTAGCACTGGTCTACATTTAGGGAACTGGCTGGTGCCCTCAGAACTCAGTATTATTCATGGTCAGACTTTGAATGTGTGTATCTACTCAAAAGAGCAGTGATATGGCCAAAATCTTAATTTCATAGCTGGCTTTCATTTTTCTTTTCTTAAGAATGATGATGCTATTTTGAAGATTTTCCATGCCAGAGAGAGGAACACATCTGAAGTATTTTGCTAGGGTCCAGTCCCAGTAGAAATAAAACACAATATAAAGGTTTTGAATGCTGCATGTTTTATGGAAAATTTTGGTTTTCTTTTGTTGGTCAGGTTTCTCGAATTCATCTTTAATGCAATGTGAATAACTGAACCTTTTTTCCTTTTTAATCTCCACAATGTGACCTTCTGTAAGTATTTTGTTGAATTTATGAGATTATAAACCAAATGATAAAACCTTACCATATTAGGAATAGCAGACTAGGAAAAGGAGCTGGCAAAAAAAGGGAGAATTTCCACTCCATAAGAAATTCAGTTACTTTGAAATTTGGTTTTGTACCTAACACTAGTACTAAAATAAATTGTTTTTTTCTTTGGGATTAAATATTACTCTATATATTTGTGAAGTCTTAAAACACTCCTGCCCTATTCACTTTGATCACTTACAAAGCTGGGCTTCTCTGGACATCTTACGAAATGCAACCCCAAGTCTGGAAGACCCCTACATGAAGGGAAGCAGAGGCTACAAGCAACTGATCCATAACTTCTGTGAAGCACAACAGTAACTTAAACAGATGCATAGATGCATATTTCATATGAAACACGATGCTTGTTTGCAAAAAAAATACCAAAACAATGAACCTGTATATTTTGATTGGAACCAGCTTGGGCTGAGAAATCCCTTCCAGTGGAAAACTGAGAATGGCAACAGGATTGAAGCAATTAGTTCTGCACGATTAGTTCTGCAAAACAGATGGTTTTTTTTAAAAAAAGAGTATGTATAGGGAAATGTCTGAGCAGAACTTCTTTGTTGTCTTCTTGACATGACATATCTAAACTTTATAAATAAATGGAATGTTTTCTCCCAAAACTGGTCTATAAAAAATACCATGGTCCTTAGAAGTGAGAAGCAACAGAGAACAGTAAAATACAAACCAAGTTGGAGACATAAATCTTACCCTAAGTATATGCACAATGCAGAGAGATGCAGAAAACAGACAAACAACATGAACAGTGTGAATCTCTTCCTTTAAAGTTTAAACCAAACCTACAAGAATCTCTTGGATTTTGTCTCGGGCAAAACTGACTCTTTAAAAAAGGGTAAGTCAGGAGTCTATATGTACATATCTATCTATCTACCTATCTACAGATATATGCCCAAATACACTAAGTAAAATTTAGGATCTGGAAAAAGAGAGAGACAGCAAGCATGCACATGAAGGGTTTGCCTACTATCAGGTGGATTTCAAAATTATATTTTTTTGACTTAGGAAATATGATCTTTCTCTTTAAGTTCTTTCTTAAATTTTAAAGCATAATTTGTTTTGATTGAATTTCTAATGTTAATTAGTGAGGCTTGCACCATTAAAGACATCAAGAACATATAATTATGTTCCTTATAATTATACCATAATTGTTTTAGTATGTTAAATGATCTAATAGATTTTTTCCTGTTTCAACAGCAGCACTACTACCATCTCTGTTTTATGAAATAACTGGCAAGCATTCAGTAGGTGCTTTCAAGCATTTCAAGTAAAGTTTTGATGGGTATTCATCTACTAATGAAATATTCATGCATTATATTTTTCTCTATGACAAGTGACTTTCTCTGAAGCGCCTAATGCTTGGTTTGCTTAGACAGATATAACATTCAATCAAACTAATGGAAACTGTAGAGTACTGTTATACTGGTTATTATTAAATCAAATTCTCTTGATAAATATTGAGTCTCTGATGTTAAAAAGCATTTCTAGCAGGATGCGTGGATAGTAAAGCAATAATCTGTCCCCTTGTTAAAAATGTTAATGTTACAGCTGTCATCATTTAACAATTAACTTGATTTCCCAAGTGCAGAAATGCCTTAGAGTATTAAAAAATACAATCTGAATGCTGTTTGAAATTTTTCCATATTGCGTATGCATTCGCTCCCAATGTAGAGCAATTGAACAAGTTTCTATTACCAGCAAAGTATGAACACTTTATCTGCTTAAAATTTAATATTTCCATGTCAATATGTCCATGTCAATATGAGAATATCAATTTTGGTAATTTTCCAGTACCTCTCCCAGAAAGCTGGAGAGAGACTTTTTACAATGATATGCAGTGATTGGATGAGAGGGTAGTGGCTTTAAACCAGAAGAGGGCAGGTTTAGATTGGGTATTAGGAAAAAGTTCTTTACTGTGTGGGTGGTGAGACAATAGAATAGGTTACCCAGAGAAGCTGGTGATGCCCCACCCCTGGAAGTGTTCAAGGCCAGTTTGGGTGGTGCCCTGGACAACCTGGTTAAGAGGAAGGTGTCCCTTCTCATGGTAGGAGTGTTGGAACTTAATGATCTTTGCAGGCCCTTCCAACCCAAATCATCCTATGATTCTAGGAACTTTAAAAGCACTATTTTTTGGATGACACTTTATTGTCCTCTTCCAGGGATCAGAAGGGACTCTGTGTAAGAGCCAGTTTGCTGGGGAAAATGCCAAAGAATTGTTGGCAAAGAAGATGCAGAGACAGTTCGTAATGAAATTGCACTGTTTGATACCAATTAAAAGAGTGATCAAACATGTAAAAATATTTCACCAAATATTTTACCTGTTCTAAGGTACCCAGAAAATAGATGCTGTAAGTCACACTCTCTCTAGAGAATTCTCTGTAGAATTCACAGGCCCTGGTGAAAAAAATGGTCCTCTTTCATTGCATGCCATGAGGGTATATGATTCTCTCCCTTCAAAAAAGTATTTACCGTATGTGGATGCTCTGTGTATGCAATGCATGATATTCTGGGATCAGGTAACTCCTGCTCAAAATTAAAGACAAGATCCAGATGCATTCTGAAGTCCATATGAATGAGTTTGGAAAATTAGCCAAAATCTAAGCAAACCTATTGAGTCACCAGCATACAGTGGCCTCCTTTGTTACCCTGCAGGCTATTGAAACTGAAAAGGTGTCAATGTCAGGAGGACTGGAGCTTATTACTTTTTGTGGGCCTGATTCTGCTAGTTTTACATTGAGTCATTGGATTTAAAATACTATTATACAGTATTCAGGGATCAGCTAAATGATTCTTTTGAGATTGCTGGGGTTTTTTTTAATATTCAGATTTAGAAGTGCAAAGCATGGTGCTAGAAAAAATAAGGAAAGTGTATAAAATTAAGGAGCAGTGTCTCTGTAGGGAAAATGTTTACTCTGCAGGCTTTTCTCTTTAGAACACAACTGCTTTAAAGTATCACATTAAATTCTAGTGTGTGTGTATTTAAAGAAGGTACAATATATGTGAGAGAAAAACATGAAGTGCATAAGGTGGGGCTGCTGTGGCTAAGCACTCCTTCTAGCAGAATACTACAGTGGCGCCATGAAATCCTTCGTAAGTGGTCAGAACACAAGTAAGAGCTGCCGGTGGGTAGTCCCAACCTATTCATAAGCCCTTTTGAACAATTTTCCTACTTTTTTAAATACTGTTTTTGGCAAACATTTGATACTTGAAATACAAAATGCATGAGTCACCTACTGAGATGGGCACAGTATGTGGTTCATTGAATTTAGCTAAATTGTGAGTCATCTATCAATAGTCCTCATAGCAAACATACTTGTAATAATTTCACACATTACCCACAACAGTAGATATGATTTTTCAAGACTCTTTTCCAAGTATATTTTGCTGGAAGTTTTTACTCTTTTTATTGTGCTCTATTTGATATTGTAGGAAACTGCTAACTTTTTAGTGATGGAGGACAAAAAGAAAAGCTAGTTTATTTCTTGTCAGTTTAAACAACAAAGAACCAGAAATGCAAAACTTGGCACATTATAAAATACCGTCTGACAAAGCAAACTCCTCAACATGAATGAAAAAATGCAGATTCTTATACAGCTGTTAAGATTTATTCTTCTACTAAAGCATACCAATTTCTGTTGAGATAAATAATTTTAAAATTTAAAGGCAGCAGTTCTGAAGTACAAAGCTGCAAATTGCCATAGATTCTGACTTTTCAAAGACATGACAAGTTTTGTGGTTTATTTTGGTTTTTGGTGTTCTGTTGTGTTTTTTCGTTGTTTTTTTTTTTTTCTTTTTCTAAAAGCAAAACTGGTGAGCAGAAAAAAAAGGAGGTGAAAAGTATGTGTGTATAAAATAGTAACATAAGTGTGGTCTATTGGATACAGGGACTATCATCTCTTGGCTGCAAAACCCAGGAACATTCAGGCATAAAAGGTTTGAGCAGCTTTTTAAACAAATTCCTTAGAGGAACAGGAATTAGCATCACTACGATGGAAGTGATTGGGCGGTCAGCCCCAAAATAGTTCACTTTAGCCCCAGTCCCTGACAGGAATCCTTCCCTGAATGTTTTTCATGAGGGTGCATGATTATATGGGCATTTAAATTTGCCCTGAAGTAGTTATTTCGGTAGCTATTTGAGGCTTGGAAGCTGTGAACCCCGTGTTCACGGCGCAGAAACTGAGCCCTGCTTGGCTCTCTTCTTGTGCCCTGTATTTTGTTCTTGGGAAGACCGGGAGGCCCTCGGAGTTTCCCGTGAGCGAAACTGACGACGGAATAACAGGTCTGTTGCGACAAACCGCTATTTTACGACTAAATCTCTACGGAATTACACTTTACTCTGGGGAGGAAAAAAAAAATCAAAAAAAATTAGACTTTTCTCCTGCCTCAGCCCTGGCATTTCAGCGAGGCTCTGCCGTGTCACATTTAGAGCCATTCCTATTCTTTTGGCCCGCAGTTTTCCTGCCACAGCCGGAGGCGGTGGTGCTGCTGCTGGCGGAGCAGGGTCGCAGGGAGCCCCGGGGCTCCTCACTGTTCGCCGCTGCCTCCCAGCCCCCCGGGGCTGCTGCGCCGCCGGCCGTTCGGCGGGCAGGGACAGGAGCGGCGGCGGCGCCGCCAGGTGGTGCCCGTGCACAAGGGACACCGCGGGGCCGAGCGGGGTGGGGCGGCGGGGGCGGTTGTGATGGGGGTGTTCCTGCTGCTGCCAGGTGGGGTGGCAGTGCCTGAGCCAGCGGCAATATAAAGACCTGGCATTTCTCTTTAACATCTCTCGAAGTCTGCGCCTCCGCCCTTGGCCCTGGCCCCGCCGGGCCCTGCGCAGCTGCCTTACAGAGCTCGTAGAGGTATTCACCCGACCTCCTCCGCCTGGCACTCGGCTTTTTCTTCCAAAACTACGGGTTGCTTGTCAATGTGGAGGAGGAACGATTTTACAGGCGGGTGGATGAGGCTGAAAATGAGACCATGAGGCTAAACCAAAGCGCTGGTTGTTCGTCAGTGGGAAATGAAGGGAGGAGCAGGAGGGGCACACACAGCCAGGGACGGCATCTCTCCGCACACGCCCATATCCCATTGGTCATGCGGTAGTTCTTGTTCTAACACGTTTAGTGAAAAGAAAGAAATATAAATTTCTTGTAGTCACTATTGGCGCGATTTCCTGCCCAGAGTGTTACTAGTGAATTGCTAGTGTTTCATATTCTTTCTCTTTACAACATACGAGTCAAATAAATCACGTGTGTTTGGGTTTTTCTTTGTTTGTTTGCTTGTTTTAAGACTGAATAACTGTTTGGCTTGTGCGTACACATAAATAACTGCACAATCCAGTGATAGAGAAACTCAAGATAAGGTGGCTATTCCTGCTGGTCTGGTAGGACCAAACTTGGAAACTGAATGTGGTGTGAGTAGGTGGAAGAAAAGCAGCTTGAACTTCCCCTCCTCCCCACCTCATTTCCTATTTAACCTCATCTTTCACTTTCCTTAAGAGCCACACATATCATCTGGGCAAAATGCTTTACCATTTTGCAAAACAGCATGAAGATCCCAGAGGAAATGAAGACAGCTTTGGGACCTGGAAGACCATGGTTAGACAAGCTGTTTGAAAAACTGTATTTTAAAAATTGGGTGAAGCTGGCTTTTACATTTGTAGGCTTTACGTTTTGAATGCTTCTTTCTTATTTCATGCTGTTTATGACTTACAATGAAGTAAATCTCTAGGAGGCAGAAAATTGTTTTCTGTGAAATCTTAGCAAATGGCTAAGTCAAAAATGTAAAACACAAATATCATGGTGTTAAAGGTAAATATCTCTGATTAACTTAGGCGGTTTTATGTCAGTAATTAAGATTCTGGCTGACAAAAGTTTTGAATTATATATTGAGGAAAACGGGGGAGGACAGACATGGAAACATTTAAGGAAACCATGGCAACAAACGAGCTCGGTAGCTCTTTACAGGTAAGAAATGCATGAAATATATCTGTAAGAAAATAGTAACAAAATTCTTTTCTGCTAGGAAAAGAAAATTCTGTAGCCATAGAGAACCTGGGATGTAGTTAATGCCTGACAGATAAGATGAAGAAAAAAAAAAATATTTCCCTTAAGTGAACTTAATTGCTAAGAAAACTTCACACAACATCTCCTTCCCACTCAGGATTTATGCCTGCAGTGTCTTGGGTACGTTGTGAAAATTGTAAAGAGTCGGTACTGAGTTACATTGCTAGTGAGAACATCAAAGAGGCCATGGAATCAGTACCAATGCTCTCACCTTTCCCAGATGTACGGCACAAGAAAAGTCTGGAAAAGTTGTACTGGAGTTTATTGGAGAAATAATGGGACTTATAGGACAAACAGGTGACCAATCCTTCTGGAGAAAAAGTCCATTCAGAAAAACTCTAACAGTGATCCCTAGACCTTTAACCTCTTCATCAGCTATGCATAAGGGAACTATGTAGCTTGTCAGCCCTTAAAATTTGTTAACAATGTTTAATCATCATATCCTTGGCTTCATAGCACTGTTTTGAGTTGTCTGGCGGGAATTTATTTTTTGGACTCTATTTTCTGTTCTGAGGAGTGTATTGTCTTCTTTGCGTACTTGCCAATGTGGATCGGGGGGTACATGTATGAGAAATCAGAGTTCTGAATAAAAGGGTCTTTCTAGAACATGTATATAATCCCTGACTTTCATGCCTCCATACAAGGCTATAAAGAACACAGAATTAATGGCTTTCCCCCAGCACTCTTCAGATGCAACCCAGTGACTGCTCAGCTCGTCCTTTATGCAAACCTTAAAATCTGTAAAACCTTTTTGCAAAAGTGTAAAGAGCTTTTTCTCTTTCCTTATTCTAAATGAATATTTTTAAGGGCTATATCTGGCAGCCCTCTCCCAATAGTGTTTTGCATCCATGATGCCTTCTATGTCATATTCTGAACTTTTGGGATTAATGTATAGACACAGTCTGTCCTACTAAGAGAAAGTCAGGCCCCAGAGAAGTGTTCAGCATGTTTGTCTCTCTCTGTGAATGCAAAAGTTTGAATATTCTTGGCTTACCCTCCTTAACACTAGTCATCTCATGTAATTTTAACAACTGGTGTGCTGAGAATGCCAAACCCATTCCCAAGCTCATGACATCGAAGTCTCCATGAGGGAGACTCTGGTGAAAAATAAACATGGTTCCAAAAATCTTCATGGGATTCTTCAAACAGAAGACTAAGAACATTATATTGCTCAGAAGCTAAAGACTCAATGACCTCTCTTTCCCCTTGCATAGAAATGCAGAATACGCTGCTAAGTGATGTATGCAAAGGCAATGTTTGTACTAATTCAAACATCACTCTCCATACTGATAAACCAATTAAGGAACATCCAAACAGAGGATTAAACACCTTGTCTAACAGTGTCCTCTATGAGGAATTAGCAGTTAACACTGATGTTTGTAGCAGTTGAGTTACTACATAAGACCATGTCTCTTCAACTCCACTCTACTAATTGCTTTCATTCGTTTCAATTGAAAAATCTTTCCTCTTTGTGGAGAGGAACCTCAATGAAAATTCTGTTGTATCACGCAGGAGTGATACTGCAGATGACCACTATGGCTATTAAGGATTCATGACCATTACTGCACACCTATGCTAAAGTCAAGCACCATCCTTCTGTGCATGAGCTGGATGAATTGTGTTTGTCAGTCATCTGTAGTAGGATCTACTCTGGCATGCACATGGAGTAATCATTTGTCCTATGGTAGTGTTTTGATGTGCTGCAGTCAGCCTGGATACTCACTCACATAAGTTCTGAAGGATTTTCAGGAGCTTCCTGTACAACAGTGGAGATCCTCAGAGTGCATCACCCATTCCAGTGAATGTAAGTCCTGGAAAGACTTCATTATCCTACACATCTACAAGGCCACAACAGTCCAAGGAGCGCCTGTTACAGCTGGGTAATTACTGCTCTGCCAGTGCTGTACACTAGCTGTGCTGCCTAACCAACATTTAGGAACTGAACAGGAGAGAAGACATGGAAGTTGTTCATCAGTTGCAATTGTGCCAGCAAAGGCTGATAACTGTTGTCATAAATTCTGCAGGTCAGAAACAGCCTGAAACCACAGAAAATCCAAGTAAAGCAATTGGAAACTTTGGAAGAAATAAACAAGCTGAAACAAGCTAGAGGCTGCAAAACCACAGGGAAAAGAAAACATTACTTCTTGACACTGAATTCTAATCTGAATAAAAACACAGTTCAAGGCTTGCTACAAAAGATCAAAGAGATCAGATGACTAACTGTCAAGAATGAAAATGAGGATTAGAAGTGGCAGATGGGAACCTGAACTGGAACGCCAACCAAAGCTTTCTGCAGCTGAAGAGGCTTGGCAAAAAAGGATCAAACCATCATGGAGAACTAAAGCTTCAGGCACAATGACAATGAAATAAAGCTTACAAAATCCACATTGTGATAAAAGAGACCAATTGCCTAAAACCATGCTTAAAGTGACCATTTCTACTATCTGACTTATTGTGGAGTGTTTTTGATTAATAAAGTTTTGGTTAACATACAGCAATGAAATTTAGATGATGTATCAGATAATATATTTCCTTGGAATCCAAATTATTCAAATCATACATATATCAGAACCAATACCATACAGGTACAAAATTTCAAGGGGCTGGTGGTGTTTGAGGGGGTGGAAATTGGGCAGCAAAGCTAAGTGAGTCTAATGCACAGCTTCATGAATAGGGTATGTGCTGCTCTCTTTTCATGGTCAACATAATCCAGGCGGCATGGGGGGAACTGAGCTCTTGTCAACTATGTTACGTCAGTTCCTCATTATCAGTTGGTGCTGCTGAATTCGTACTTGTCCTCTACCAGAAAAGATGCTAAGGTATTTATCCTTGCAGAGTTGTACACATGTGTGACAAAGCCAGTCAGAGGGACCTGTATCTTGGCTGCTGAGTGCTAAGCTGCTTCTACAGATTGTCACATTGACCACAGCTAATGTTTTAAATAGCTAAGCTTAAATAGACCACCATAGATTCAGTGGAGAGATTCCCTGCTTCTGGTGTCAGTAATAGGCATAAAGTCCATGGGATCACCAAAATGTTTGCAAGGTGTCTGAATGATGGATTTCTTTGGCTTTGAGCCCTGCCTTTTGGATGTGGAGGCAATCAGCTCTACACTGAGGTTTTGACAGCCCTGTGGTGTGCTGTGATCTGCAGTGCTGCTGGGCTCCTTAGAGCTTTTTACAAGTGCTAGTCACTGCTTCATCTTCCTGATGTTATCTAGATCCTCATTATTTCTAGGATGTTGTATGAAGCTTCCACAGCTAGCTGGGGTCACGAATAAGCAGGAGAGTGTGCCATTGCCAGGGGTAGCAAGGAGGAACTTCAGAGATCCCAGAAGAGGGTGGAAGCATGGAAACTCATGGTAACATGAGTGGGCTTGAGGACATCTTTGTTTGCACATAAAATTTCAGTAGTACATGGATCTGCAGATAGCCACTTCCTTGGAGAAATAACAAAGTTCTACTGTTTATCCTCAAGATACCATTGTAGTCATCTGAGGATCAGAAGTCATAACAGATAGTGCATTACAGAGAGAAACAGGAGTTTGGTCTTCTCTGATGTTTTAGGCACATCTTTGATTCGTTCTGCAGGATTTTATAGCATTTCCAGTCCCAGATGTGGTGCCCTTGCATAGGTCTTGTTCTTCTCTTCTTCCTTCTCCGTTTGGCATGCTGTGATGGGAAGAGGTGAGTTCATACTTCTTCACTTCAGTGTCCTGCCTTTGATGGGACAGACATCTGAGGCTCTTTGCAGTTAAGTAACTAAAAAAAAACTTTTCTAAATTGTCCTAATGGCCAAATTAACACATTGCTTTTTACTGCGGGAGAGATGTAGATGGATTACAAGGGTGACAGAAAATTGCTTTTTTCTTATCTGTCGATCTGATTCTGAATATAGCTTGGCAGTAACTGTGCTATAAAACTGGCGTTGAGATCAATTGTGAATCATTACATGATCTTTCTGTAAAAAGATTTCTGAAGTGATCCAGGTGTGCTTCAGCAAGAGGGGAGGAAATGGAAGAAAGAGATGCTGTCTCTTGAGGGGTTCTTTTTTATGTTTAAAGCATCTCTAAATACAGTTGCTGGGTTGTGAATCCTGCAGTCAGTTGCAAATATAAACCAATGTGAATAACACAGTCAGTAGAAATAAATATTCTATACAAGATTTGTTGAAAACTTTTCCTGAAAAAATTCTTCAACATCAGATAAGGCAGATAATCATAAAACTATGATTTTTTTCCCCTTTTCATAATATAGGGTTTCCTTAACAATGTTGAGATTTCTAACCCACACCAGGAATTTGAAGAGGTGCCTTTATAGTGACTGAAGTTGTTGAGGCTGGAGTTGAACAAAACAGGCAAAATAAGTAGAAAGTTGTAGCTTTAGTTGGACCAAAAACATAGCTTACTACTAAAATTATGCACCCAGTAATTCCCACCTGGAAATTGTGGTGTGTTTGTCTATTGTTCTCTCTGAGCTGGACTCCCCTATCTGGATGACTTTTGTAGGGAATGTATTATCAAGGTTAAGAGTGATAACTGTTTCAGCTGGGAGGAAAGCCGCTTTGTTCTGAGCCCAGGAAGCCTTGTCCCCTATGGTGAATCGCAACTTGAGTCACAGAGGCAACATTTACAAATATGAATTTCCTGTATTTGGCCGAGAGTATTCAGGTAAAATTTCTTTTTACTTTTACACAGAAATTGAAAAAATGCTCCAGAAAAATGCAGCTATATAAGTTCCTTTTTTTTCAGCACAGCATTCCAGTGGATTTTCCTCCCTTGCAGTCTCTGTCAAGATTTCTATATTCTGTCTGTCTTCATCCATTAAAAAGCGGAGAAACCAGCAGAAATGCTGCCAGATGGTTGTGATGTGCTTTGCTCTGGCTGCAGGTTGCTGCTGCGATGTGGCAGTTAGCTGGGGGCTGTGGGACCAGCAAGTCCTCTGGGGCCAGAAGAATGCTGCAGCAGACACCAGCATATACAGGTTCTTTAACCTGAGTGCTGCTTTCTGGTAGCACCATAAATAAAAGACATAGAACTGCAGAGAAGTTTTTGAGAATTCAGCTTATACTATTTTATTACTCCTAGACCAAAGTCTTTCTGCTTACTGTTTGTTGCTGTTTTTGAGGCTGGCTGGTCCTGGTCTTTGTTCTGAACATTAGCCCAACTTTTTGGCAGGATCAAATCCTCCTTGAATCTGGGAACCCCCTTTAGTAAGAACAGCTTTTTTTTTTTCTTTCTCTGAACATCAGTGCAGGTTTGCTGTCTTCTGCCTGAGGTATCTTTGGCCATCTGACCTCCTGGTATTTTCCAGTAACTTCTTAGGTTTTTGACCTGAGCAACTGGGTTTGTTTGACTTTTGCTTATTGCATATTGCTTTTGCATATTGTCCCATGTATAATATATATAGTATGGGAAGGGCTGAACTTGCAGTTTATATTCTCATGTATGAGAAGAATATTTGTGCTGTTCAGAATGACTGATTATGTTTGTATGGTTCGGTTGACTTGTAAATAGTGACAAAAGTAAATAGTGCAAAAGGAAAAGGATAAGAAAGATGTGCTTGTGTGTAAACAGAGCCATACAAACTTTCACGTTTTGTGATTTAAATAGAGACAATGTGGTCTGCTATCACTAAGATTGATGGAGTGTTTTTGTTGTTTCTGTGTTCTTTTTCCCCCTCTCCTTACTATGATTTATTATGTGCCTTTGGATAAGTCACTTTCTGAATTTCTTTCCCTTTCTACTTTGCATTTGCTATTTGGATTGCAGACTCACTGGGGAAATAGAACTTCTCTGACATATTTGTACAACACTGAACTCAGTAGAACTGTCTTAATTAGTGTTCAAATATGGATGTAATTCAAATAATAATAATAATAATTAATTAGACATTTAATCATCTTCAGTATTTACATAACATTGCTGGATTTCATGCAAATATTTTGTCCAAATATTTTATGGGAGCTTTCCCATGTATTCTCTTCAAAATAGTGCTATACATCTACATAATGAAGAGAGAGAATTTTTTTTTTTTTTTATGGTTTAGGATTGTTGTCTCTCTCTCAAATAGAATGTAATACTCTCTCTTACAACCAATAAAATTTTTCCAGTAACTTAAAAAGGCTGTGTTTTGTTGAAGGATATTGCACATTAGACAATAACTAGTCTGCCCTTCATGAGTGTCATTGTCGTCATGGAAGCTCTTTAAGGAACCTACAGTGTAAGTTTCCACAAAGAATATCTAGCAGATGCTGAGATGCATGGATTTATTTAGTTGTTTTTCATATAGTTTAGCCATCTGATTCTTTATAGCAGGAGCTTAACTATACCAAGCTGAGTATCATGTTATCCCAAAAGCTTAGTTAGCCCATACTATTTCTAACTGGTGAGAAGAGTGCTCAGAAGTGCCACATCGCAGGTTGGTGGTGAAATTTGAAAATTATTCATGTATATGACTGATGCATGTGGTAGTATGAGGTTCAGACAATGTTATCAGAAAAGTCCTGCTGCTGAATCATAAGGTACAGAAAGGCCCACCTTGCTTTCTAAACCCCTTCTCAGAGAGGAGCCAAGGGGTGGCTTAACCCAATCTTATTCTCGGATTGTGTCTATGGTTTAAAGTTAAGGAATTATAGAGATGTGATTAGATTGCTTTGTCCCACAGGTTTTAATGATGGCAAATTGGACATATTTATATAAAATGAACTATTTATTTTGACAAATGAACAGATGAGTGATCAGACAAAAGATCTTAATCAGAATTATTTACTACATGGTGTAAAAGCTAAAAACCTATTAGCAGGTATAATATAGCATAAAGTAGTATAATATAGTGCTCTGTATATTATATTAAAGCAATTGTACCAAAATGAGCAAAAGAAACAATCATTAAGTAGAGATTGATATAAACTCACCATATGAAATAGCAGGCATTCTCTCAGCCCCTGGGGAGTAATCATAAAGAGGTATCCCTGCTTCACAGGAGAAGCTCTACACTTCAAGGAAGTATGTGGAAAGATCTGCTCTATGAGAGTTGGACTAGACTGCTAGAGTTATAAAGTGAAGGACTCATAGTCACAGATTTGCAAGCCAAGAGTAGCTTATCTGTCACATCCTTCTTCAAAAGAAAGTAGTATGCCTATCAGACTTGTTTTAGCATAATTCAACACCAAAACACCACCTGGCAACAGCTGTGGCTCACCACATATAGCTTGCATTGTATACAATCCCTGATGGGATTCTAGGCCTTATCAAGGTGGACCACTCTGCATCAATGACATCCCTCTGTAGTTGAAAAAAGCCAACAAACTTTAAACATGAGAGGAGATAATATCAGAACTCTAAATGGCTGTTTTATGAAATACAAAGCCACACATGGCATATTACCAGGGCAAAAGCAGTTTTGACTGTTGATCTAACACTGATGACAGTGTTACTGCTCTGTGCCTTGTCCTAGGTTCTATATTACCACTGAATAGCAAACCGGGTTCTATTATTGCCAATACAACACAGAAAGAACGTCATCTCAGAACAACGTTCAATGGGCAGAAAAGCAACAGATTTAATTATCGCAGTTTGAGTTTGAACCTCAAAGCTGCCTAGTTGCCCAGCTGCTGAAGCAGTGAGGTGTGACAGCACAGAGAGGGTGCTACAGGGCTCTTTGCCCTCTGCAAATCTATGTGTGGTCTGTAGGTAGTTCACAACATCCTAGCGCGAGATCAGTGGTCAAAGCCATCTGATCTGAAGGGCTGGAACAAGGACTCCTGTTAAAACACTGCTGCTTAGCTGAATGTCTCACTTGGAGCTAACACAGGGTTTGTTAACATCTAGATGGAGATAAGGAAAAGGCAAATTTGCATAGTATCAAATCAGGGTTTAACGAGATCATGTCTGCTGTTTATTCTGTAATATGTGGTATGTGATTGCATTTCCTATTTCATATGGTGGTTTGAGGGGGTGCTGAAAATTGTTATTTTTTAAAAATTTGGTTCTCTTGTCCCTAGTATTCAGAACAGTGGGGCAGTGCTTCCCCCTAGCACACCCATTAATGTTTTTGCACCTCTCATGCATCTTCTCCGTTTCTGCAGAGTAGATTGATTTCCAGAATAAAAGGTCCCACACATTGGTTGCAACTCCAACCGATAGGAATATCACGGAGTGACATTCCCAATGAAGAAGGAGAAAGGAGACCTCCTTCTTATTACTTCACCCTTTTTTAAGGGAAGAAGCTGTTGAGGGAAAGCTGCATACTATTTCATCCTTGGTGAGTTTCTCAAAGAATCTGAAACATTGTAGTCACTAAAATATTTTTCCTCCCTAATTTTTCCAATGCTTGCCGACAGGTTTTTGGCTAACAATATTTTTTCTCTGCAAAACCACAATGCATTTCTCAGAAGACTGTTACAGATGTTCTTGGAAATGTATGCACCCTCCTAGTGCATGAGGCACCTGTATTATGAGGTGGTCCTGCTTTATTACAACATTTAAGATAAAAAAAGATTTTTACTTCATTTTATTAACATAAGGAGTAAATAATATGGGGCCTGTAATCATGGGGACAAATAAAGCCACAAGAGAACAAAATTTCAAGTTATTTTTAAACAAGCTCCTTTTTGTTGTTGTTGATGTTTTGTTTTTTCAGCTCCTTATTTTCCATATGTCTTAGCATAATTTCCAGGAGGATCTGCTCCATGATCTCAGCAGGCACTTGGGTGAGACTGGCCAGCTGTAGTTTCCCTTCATTTTCCCAATTCCTGCTTTCCAGAAGCAGGGATTGTCAAAAATAGGCAAGAAAAGGCAAGCTTTTAAAACCAAAAATGGAACAATTTCCCTCCATGCTTTAGTTCATCCATTGAACTGGAAAAGCACAATCAATTTTGGTAGTCTGGATCTGGCATTTCTGTCCCCCAAAACAACGAGCAACTTTATCAGGCGTTTCTTACCATCTGAAATGGTGAGTCTAACAATTTTAAATGTATAATAATTATTCTTTCTGACATTCAACTCTGTAAACTCAATAGTAAGGCTGCACCTACTTGGCCCTCAGCCTCTGCCTTTTTCACAAGCTTGACAGGAGCTTATTCGGCATAGGTGAGGTCTTATCAGTCTAGAGAAAAGAAGACTTAGAGGGATTCTCATTAATGCATATAAATATCTCAGAGGTAGGTGTCAAGAGGACGGTGCCAGACTCTTTTCAGTGGTGCTCAGCGATAGGATGTTCTACATGACCTCCAGAGGTCCCTTCCAATCCTAACAATTCTATGATTCACTTTTCCTACTCTCAAGCTCCAATCTGGTCATCACTGAGCCCAGACCACCCAAAGTCTGGGACAGGGGTCCCCTTCCTTAATCTGGTGTCTGCCTTCTCCTGTGGCCTGGGACCCTTTAATTTTCCTTGACCAATGGCTTTGGCTAATGAAGTGTTTCCTTCAACTCCTTCATGTAAGATAAAGCCAAAGCTGTTTCTTTAAGTGTTTTCAGCTATTACAAAGACATCTCCGGAACTGACTTGGTGATGTAGTGTGAGCACTTGCTCTGGGGAGACAGGTGGAGATAAATTAGATCCTTTCTGTTGTTCAAGTTACAGATTTTGTTGTTTTGAAGAGCTTAATATTCTCAGCAGCTGTTTAAAAAGCTGTAAGCAATTAAAAACTGATTCTGTTAAAACCCTTTGTATGCCCATTAATGTTAAGTTTCTGTTTCAGATTGAGATAAAAAGAACTTTGTGGTAAAGTCCAGTTTTTATGCTGTTTGATGCAAAGTGGGATTTGCTAGTGCTGACAATCTTTACTAATGACACTAGCAGTTATTCCTTATTGTCTGGATGAGTTGTTCTTTCTAAAATGAGCTGGAGATTGCAAGTATCTCATTTTTTTCTTAATGATTAATCTAAGATTTTGATCTGAGAAAAATCCATTTATTAGTAAAAATCAGATTAGTTTTATCCACTGCATCAGAAGAGATCCCAGTGGTTATCATTAGGGAAAGACTGTAAAAAGCAGTAGAACTGGAAAAGTTTTGGAGTAATCCTTGCAGAAAAATAGGCAGACTTCATTCTGAGAAGTGTTAATGAGAGCATAAGGTCATGGATGCGATGTTGATTACTGTGTCCAGATTTGGACATGGTAATTCCAGAATAAAGTGAGTCTTTGGAGAGAGGCCACAGGAATGATAAAATAATCATACTTGCTAAACTGTGTGGAAAGTATGATGTGTCTGTATTAGTTTATATTAAATGAAGGGAAATACACAAAGGAATAAGACACAGTTCTTTCAGATGTCACAAATGGTTATGAAGAGGGTGACAATCACTTATTCCTTATGTCCCCTGCAAGAACCACAAGGAATGAAATGGCTTTTCTTCTAATGGGTCAGGGATAACATCTGCATAAACCCAGAAGCCTGAAGCATAGCTTGAACACTATTTGCAATAGGTTTACCTGCTTTTTCAGCTTCTCTGAATTCTGTTAATCATGTTATTTCATAGTCTTGCTGTTTAATCTTAATTACTTTTGTAACAGCTAGTTTTATTGATAATATCATCAATTATTTGTATTATTAATCAGAATATAAATATTTGTCCTCACCCAAGACAAGTTGGAAAATTTTTTCAGACTCACAGTTAAACGACACCTGTGCCATTCTTCTCATTTTAGGGTGGCCCTCATGGAGTTACTAGAAGTGGCCACTACCACTGCATGGTAGTGGTCTGTAACGTATGAACCAGAGAACCATGGTACCATCATTCCTACTCCTTGTACTCAGGTGGGCAAAAGTGGATGTTCAACACTCTGTTGTGCAGAGCATGGTGTTCAAGATATACAGAGGAACTGGTCCTAAACCTTGAGCAATGAAAGTTTTGATAAGGGAAAGGTTGTATTAAAGTCACAATTTATGTGACAAGGATTATAAGCATTTATACCAGGAGTATTTTATTAGAAGAAAACTCATACATAACATTTCACAGAGTAAAATTCCATATGAAAATTCCATGCATTATGGCCATCTAAATTAACATATCAAAGAACATTTTATTCACAAAATGAATATGAGAAAATTGAATTACAACTGCTACTCTAGCTGATCTTTTTTTGAGATGACCAGGCTGAACATAGGCTGTACAAATAATACTGAATATTAAAGAATGCTGTTAAATAGGCCAGTATTTGTACAAAAAAGAAATCCCCCTAAAACAAAATCAAAACCAAACAAACCACCCCTGCCTCCCAAAAAAAGACCCCCAAAACGACAAACCACCACTAAAAAAATTACACACAGCATAAAACTACTGGAAAAAATACTACATTCATGTCAATGAAAATCTTGTCATTAACTTCAGTGATGGCAGGTTTTATCCTTCATTTCACCTCACATTATTTTGTGATATGAAAATACGATTCTGCTACCAATGTAACTAGAGAATTAGAGTACAAGATAATCTCCTCTGTAAAATGGCAGGCTTTTGTTCAAAATGTCTACAATCATTGGTTTTATCTGCCTTATCATCTCTTTTCCTCTCTGATGAATGCAAACTGTTTGGGTAATTTGCTTTGACCAGATCCGTATCTGTGAGATCTTAAGTGGGAAAACTATTTGCATACTTAAGAATCCTGAGAACAGAGAGTGGCATTATAGTTTGGGATTTGGTTGGGAGTTTTTGTCCCTTGTGCTGGGCCAAGAGAGACACTTTACATTTATATGTAGCAATTACCATTCCTAATTTTTGCAATTAAACCATCTTGTGAAAAATTTAACACATAAAATGGAGGCTGCAAGGCTAAGCTTCCTGCTGTTTGCTTTCCTCATTTTTAACACATCAGCCCGTGACAGATTTGTTATCTCTTTTCCTGTTTTATTCTCCTTTGACCTTATTTCAAAGTTGTTTTGGAAAGTATCTTCTCTCAAAAAGTGTGTTCTCCAAAGAAAAGGTAGTTCACTGGAAGTGTTATGCAGAAATACTAAGGGCTTGCTTCCATTATTTTTTCTAAATTAGTTATTGAAATTAAGTGTTCCACGCACACACAAAATTGTAATAGATTGGAAATTTCCACTACTACCTTGCACCATATTTTGATTGAATATGTCAGCACTGCTAAAGATGACAGCCAAAAAATTAATGACGAAAAATAAATCTACACAAAAAAAATACATGTCATAACAGTACTTACTGAACCTGTTATAGGTGGGTTTGACAAAATGCGTAAACCTGCTTGAGGGCAGGACTCTTGTCCTGATGGCAAGAATGATATGATGAATAAAGCTCACCACTGTGGCTGCATCAGTACAGAGAAGTCCGTAAAAAATGACCACACTCTTTTGCCTATGAAAAAATTTATATTTAAAAAATCCAAACAAGAACGTGTTATTAGCAATTTTTTTTTCATTTGTATTTAATCATCACATAATTCAGAGGCTGAAAGAGGAGCAGTGCTAACTGCAAAAACTGCAAAGCACAGAGTGATAAACTCAAACTGGAAGTAGCAGAATATTTTTACTAATAGTACTCATGTGCATTTCAGTATCCTTTTTGACTCCTGGTTACTGGAAAAATGTAAAATTTATGATTAAAAGTACAGGTTTTTTAATACTACAAAAAATGTTACAGCTATTGCTGATAATAACTGAAACAGATGCATTATCTTCCACTAAAAAGTTCTCACTTTTTCACAGGGCTGCAGTGTTGCTATAAAGAAATCTACTTGAGCATGTTTCAAAGCAAATGCCAAATTATTTTTTTTTAGACTATAATTTAGTTAGAAACTCACATAACAGTTCCATGATGTATAAGTAAATTATAATTCATTTCTATTATCAGTTATGTAACATGTGTAACCCCTAATGTGGATTTACAATTTTGAAAATTTTACAGATATGAATTTCACAGTCTTTCTTTTTGTAAATTTCAATAAAATTGCAATATTCTGCATGAATTTTCAGGAGCATTAGTTTTTTCACATTGCTCAGCCTCACAGGAAAGAATTTGCTTGCTAATCCTATAAAATAGAACTGCATGTATCAGTGAGAAAACAAGATCTTATGTCCAGATGCTTTATAATTTATATGTGTTTTTTAACTATTGGAAAAGTACCGCCTGTGGGCAGAGAAATCTCATGACTTAAAATCTGCACTTCAAGAGAATTTAAAGTTGTACAAATGGATTTTTAAGTTTGATAAGAAAATTGATTGGAGATTGTACATTGTGAATACATTAGGTTTATAAACACAAAACATGCATGAAGGGCAATTACTGCTAGTGTTGCTATATTAGTATGAATGTTAATAGCATGTTTGTTTTTGAAATGGGTTATGCATTCTGGTAAATGTCTGCTTGAATCTAGTCATCTGTGTATCACTTGTCTAAGTACTCTCATTTAAGATGCCATATCCCTTCTTGTAGCAATAAAGGGGTAAAGCAACATTAATATTAAATAATTAGAAAAACAAAAGGGGAATGATTAAACATATTTACATAATTGAAATAACACTGAGTCGCAGTGGGAAATCGGGACAATGTTGTCTCCTTTCAAAGTAATTCATAATTCAGATTTTTAATTATGGCATATTCATTCATTTAAAGATGATTCTAGATGAGAGGGCCACTAATGAAATACAATCATTAGCATCTAAACAAAGTAATTTAGAAAGTCTCCTTTCGGGGAAAAGATTTCTAGAACATCATCAATCACACAAGATATGCAAAAACAAGCAATTAAATCACACACAAGAACTACAACAACCTTATATATTAGTAATGTACACATGAAAACATAACTGATTACAATGATTAGAGTAGGGTAGTGTGGTTAATTTGTATGTTATGTAGCAATTTCATGGAAGAATGTACCAGGACAGACACATCTCACAAAAAATAAATGCCATGTCATTGATATATGTTTTAAATATATTAACTTCATTGCAGTCAGTGCCAAGTTATCAATAAAAAATCCAACGATGAGAATTTGGAATCATGTTCTTCAAAGATGCATAACGCCCCTAGTGTGAACCTTGGGATATGGTTTTGGTTTGGGGTTTATTTTATTCTGGTTTGGTTTTTGGGGATATTTTTTCCTATTTGTATTGTATTTGATTTTGTCAAATTGGCAAAATACAGGCTTAGAAAGATATTTCATGAGAGAAGCAGGTGCTGCATTAGTTTCTCATTAACTGCTCAAATCCTGCTTTGGGCTTATAGCAACAAAGAGTTCATAGACGTAAATGGGTCAGTGATTTACAGGGTCTTTCCACATATACAATTACAATTCATTAAACATGCGACAGCATTAAATGGACAGAGTAATTCTGCATGACTTTTAATGTCTGTGCGCAGTGTCCTGTTAAAGGGACCCAAAAAGACTGGTTTTAAACACCTTCTTCTTTGAGTTAAATTACAATCTGCTTGTAAACCATACCATTTCTGCCTCCCATGTAAAGAAAAGGCAGAAAAAGTGGTGTGTGCATGCGAGGAACATCCTGCCACAGTGAAGCAGGAGTGGCTGATATAGCTGTGCTGCCTTTGACAACCACCAAGCATACAAGCCAAAATATGTTCTATTGGGTACTCAAAAGATAAAAATACTGGTTAATTTTCAACAGTGCTCCTTCATTTGACTTTACAATTTATTGCAGTGAACATTAATGCAAGAATAGCTTGGTTGAGGAGGAGTTTAAAATTAGAGCACCTCTTCTCATTAGCCTCAGCAGCCTGACCCAGGGTGAACAGAGAAGTAATTTGCTGCCAGATCCTCATTTTGCTTCTGTTATCACTCCTTGTAAATGAAGCGCAGCAATTTATTGTAGCACCTCAAGGAGTCAAGAACATAATGTGTAAAACACATACAAAAAAAATCTTTCTTCACATTCATTAACACCCAGCACATAGAGGCTGTTCACTTTTCACTCTAATGAAGGAGGGGGATCTTAAATCTAAAGCTTTCCAGGCTGTGAAGAAGGCCTCTTCAGGTCATTAGACAGAAGCTGAGTTGGACTGAAGAAAGGTCATTGACAGAAAAGGGAGAATGGCAATATGATGAAAAATAGAAAATGGATAAAAGAAGAGACTTTAGAAAGCTCAGAGAATGGAAAGTACATTTTTGGCATCAGTGATCAACCCTTCTTGTCTCTATGTTCATTTTCTGTTGTCAGTGAAGAAAATAATATCTGGCTTTTTATTTAGCTGGGAGTTGCTCTTGTGTTTGGTCAATTCTCATTTCATCACCCTTGATCTGACCTTGCAGGAAGCATTAATAGGCCTTTTTTTAAGGGACCTTTGTCTGCTGGCTATAAATTCAGCCCTTCATTTTGCTCTTTTTTATTAAAAACCTGCAGCCTACCAGATTTTGATGTATTCTGATTATGTAACTGACACTTTCCCCTTAGGGAGATCATTTGTCTCACTAGTCCTGATTAATACTTTGAGTTTATGGCTGTATATTAACACCACATTCAGGAATATTAGGAAATTCCTATATGCAAATTAATTTATATTGGTAATAGAAATAGAAGAACTTAAAGAGAATTTGGGAGCACTCTCTGAACACACTCTGAATGCAGAACGTAACATGCACCTAAGGGGGGGACATATCTAAGCCAAGAGGCATAGAAACTCATGCAAAATACCCTTTTGTTATCTACCTAGTCTCCAATGGGAGAAGGACTGAATTCTGCAGTTCTGTAGCAGTCACCATTATGCAATTTTTTTTCCACAGATGCATATAACTTTTATCGATATAACCAGCTTTTGACACGTACACGTATTTGAGGATAAGGATACAACAAAGCAGGGATATTTCTGTTATGGGCTTTTTCTCATGCTGTGTTTTCTTATGTTCACCCACATCCCATTGCTGGATCTTCCCTTTGTATAAGCTAATCTCATAAATTAGAGTGTATATATTTTACAGTAAATGCTTTCCCATTTAGTTAACAGCATGAGACCATTATCTTGTGGCAAAACTCTGTTTCAGTGAAGACTCTTCATTAAATAAGTAATCATCCTTTAGGTACAATGGAAGCTGGAATTAGTAGTATATAAATATACCATGTTAAAACACCATCATTGACAAGAACATTACCTACATCAAGTTATGCCTTATTCTCCTGGAATTCTTCTGGAAACTGGTATGGAGCTATAACCCTTGGGTAGTCATATACCAAAAACATCCAATACAAATGAGCTGTCAACATTTCAGCATGTCAGAGAGAAAGCAGAGATTATTTTGGAGCTCCACAAGGGTTGGTTTTACTTTCCCGTAAGAAGAACCCTTGTAAAATTACGCATGTAAGCAATGCTGCAGACTGCTGTATTTTCTGCTGAGCTGGAACAGCAGCTTGCCCAAACTTTATTCTTCACTGTACCCCCAGTTCTGTCAGCTTTGTTGTTCAGTTGGTCTTGATATTAGGTTGTGGTATTCTTTTTAACTCAGATAGCTTGGCAGATAGAGGTTAGTGAATGGTCAGATGAATGGTCAGACAGGCAGAGCCTCTGGATTGCCAGCACTGAAACCCATGTTTAGGTTAAGAAGGCAGAAGCTCCCCAATATCCATTCATGTTTATATCACATGCTCTAAGATGATGATGATAACATGACAGTCACAATATTGACATCTGTTCAGTGTTGCAAGAATACATTTGTAAGACATACAATTGCATAGAGCCATCACAGACAGCTCCAGAGATTTGTAGAGTGAATTCGAAGATGGGTTATTCAGTGAAATACCCATACATCCAGTCACTCACGTTGGCTAGATATCATTTAGCCAGAAGAAATCTCTCCATAACTGGACATCCTTTTTACTCCACAGGTACCTGGGAGTTGGAGAAGAGTGGTCCCGTTGCACCTTCATGCTAAGAGCCTTACAGCATCTCAAAAGTATCTTTCGCTCTGAAGGAAAGTGCTCCTGCTTGATGTTGTAAACACCACAGCAGTTGGTAAAAGACTCCAAACTAAATCCTTCCTTTTTCTTTCCCTACTAAAATGTACAAAAGTAAATAGACATTGTATCAATTGGGTTTTTAAAAATACCCCATGAGCAATGTGATCTGAGACAACTTTAAATGGATGTCGTATTTATTCATAACTCAGTAAGGCGAGGCTGCAGCATTCTTTAACCTGATATGCAAACCTCAACATTTTATTTCCTTCAGCCACTTTCTATTTTCCTAAAAGATGGTATGTGCCATGTACCTGAGATATCCACCTCATTTCTATACCTAGAAGTGGACTAAAGCAGCTCAGACAACAATTAATAATGTTGAATCAGGAACAGCAACATCTCACAGAATATTCACTTACTGAAAGATTTGTTAAAACCAACCAAACAAAATGTTTGAGAAAGGAGGGACTGACTAGTTTCAAAGTCCTGAAACCTTTGTTCAACAGGTGTCCAAACGAAAGATTTCTTTTTTTTTTTTTTTTTTTTTTTTTTTAAATGTTCTAGAAAATGTCTCAGAATTTCAGTTGTGAAATTCCCTGGTGATGTTCTGATCTTTTTTGTCTGTATACTTGAAATTGATGAAGGAAAAAAAAAAAGGGGAGATCAAAGGCAAAACCAAGACAACCATAACCTCTAATTTTTCATAGTATGTTTATGTAAAAAGACAAAGTTTTCAAAGCCTCATTTGTTTGTCATATAAGAGCCTCAGTCTTTTTAAGGTCCAAAGTACTTGTTACTGAAACCTGACAGTGAAGTCTAGAGACAGATTTTTTTTCTTACCATCAGTGTAAAAACAACTATTTTGACAGTGTGTGTTCTAATCATATGTATTGTATGTACATTAAAGAAGTATGTATATGCTTGCTTTAATTTTCATGTACAATCCTTTCTAATCCTTGCCTCCATTCAGACCTCCTCTTCCTCCGTTCTCTTTTCATCCAGGTCTGTTTTTCTATATTTTAATTCACCTTGAGGTTTAAAATACTGAAGGCTGTCTTCTGTTTTTTACTGGAGAGTGGGATACAAAGAGCTTTTATGCTGATTGTCACTCTGCGTGGTGGGGAAGGAAGAGTGAAATGGGAGAGGTGAGCCAACCAAGGCGCAGAATGAGGAGATGGTCTTGCTCCTGCCCTCTGTAATTCGCAGACTATTTTAGACACTAAAATTGTGACAGCTTGCTCTTGTGATAAAGATGTTAACAAGAAGAGAAAATGACATTAATTTAATCTATTCTTGCAGGTCATGCTGAAATGAGGCTGTGATGATACAAAATTATAATAATAAATATGGTTGTAATTTCACAATTCTTTACAGATACTATTCACTATCCTTTCACATGCAAATGTCCTGTCCCGTCCTTCACAACAGTGATTTTTGGTGCCATCCAGGCTCTAATTCAGCATCATCTAATAGTTGATTCCATAATTACTTTATATATCAAGAACAATGTAAAATACTGTTCCAGATTAAGATCTCAAGATGGCTTTACTTTTATTACTTTTTTTCACTGGGCCTTCCCCTCAGGAACATTTCTGGTTTAGAATTTTTTCTCATTTTCAGAACGAAATTAAGCCATCAGAATTCTCATCTTATTGTACATTAATAACCAAATAGTGTACAAAATACAAAGTTTTGTAAAAAAAAAATTTAAAGATATTTTTGTATGAATAAAAGTGGTGATTTGATTTGTTGGTATTTTTAGTAGCCAGAAAAACCTGATAAATTAATTACCAAATTCTGAAAAGTTCATGGGCAATTGATTAATTAAATCTGAAAGGGATATAGTTGTTTAAAAGTTAGCATTTTTGGAAGCTCCTCATCCAATCAAAGAAGTGCCATCTCTTCTAAAGAGCAATTCAGACAGCAGTATTAAAATTATTGAAAAAAATTCTAATCTAATCTAAAATTTTAATTCCAATCTAGTGCTAGAAATGAGAATTTTGTCATCGCAGTGTCTCTCTTTTTTGCAGATTTTAGAATGATTTCTACTAAGCAGTGTTTGTGACATACACTGGGAATGGCATCATCTCTACTGAACAAAAGATGCTGAGTGGCACCTCTCAGGAAGGAGCATTACTTTGCTCAGCAACGAGCCCTCGTACTGCAGCTTCAGCAGCGGCATCCTCAACATATGTTTTGTTGATTTTACATCTTCTGTGTAGTCTGGTAGATACAGAGGATGGAGCTCAGCCTCTGCCTTCTGCTTAATAGCCTCAATTACAGGTGGAAAAGCATATGGTATGTAAATCTGTACACACTAGATGTGATATAATTGCAAGGTCAGTGTGGACAATGTTTTGCTGAAGTGCTGCTATAAGTGAATAATTTGAATGATGAAAGTGTATTTTTTCATATTTTAGACCTAACATACTGAACTGCTCTTTCAGAAACATTGCTCCCATTGCACTGCAATGTTAGACTGCTGAGGAATAGTAACAGCCAGATTTCCCCAACTTCAGCATTAAGCACCTATTTCAGTTGGTAATGTGGCACATAGCTACCCATAAATGTACTAGGATTTGAAATTCAGTGCTCTTACATTTAGGAGGGGGGGTCATAGGAGAGGACACTAGAGACATTTGACAGTCATAAGCAAAGAGGGCAAGGGAATAGTGTCTGTTCACCTGGGACACAAAGCATTGCAGAAGAGCACTGAAGCAGCACAATTGGTGAGCCCTGGTTTATATAGCTCCTTCAAGAGCCAAGTTTCAGGATGTTATGTGCATTTTGAAAAGATAACTATGATTTCCTGTAAACAACTTAATCTGTTAATACAAGCTATATGTAATCCATTCAATTTAGCTCTCAGCTAATATAAGGATTTATTTCAGTTTACAAATTCCACTGACTCATCAATTAAGATCTCATGTGATATATCCAGGCAGAAATTGACAAGATATTGGAATTAAAATGCTTTTAAACAATTTTTACAGGCAATTTGCAGAAAAGTCCCCTGCTCTCCTTTGAAGCACCAATTATTCCCATAAAACAATTAAGCATCAATTTGTTCTTTCGTGTAAGTGTAAAGTAGGTGATTCAGTGAACAGTTGCTTACAGACTCAAATGCACAAGTACTAATGATTTTAGCAGTATTACTCTTTCCATCAGAGAAAAAAATATAATAATGAACTATAGCAGTCAAGAGTTGTGATATAAAATGAAAATCTGGCAAGATCGTATGAAAGGCATAAACAAAGAACACTAACTATATAAATAAATCTGTGATCATGTGTCATATTTGAGAGCAGCACATTTCATTATCTGCATCTGTCTGTCTCTTTTATCATTGTGATTTGGGGTGTGAAGACTGAGACAAGTATTTATTAATGTATATTGAATTAAGTTGATTATTACCCAATAAATTCTGCTGAATACCATACTCTTTTGCTTAACTTAATTTTGCTGTTCCATATAGATTCTTTCCTGTTCCACACAGATTATTTCCGATTTATTATGAAATTCATGAAATTAAGTATCTAGGTAAAAAAAGGATGTTTATTGGCAAGGGCCTAATTTACTACACCTAAGTGCCATGATTCATTATTACTCTCATAGTGCAAAAGACGTGAGTTAACCTTTCAAGTAACACCATTTGTAACTAGATGGAGAGCATGAGGAAAAAACCACAACTCATTTTTCTATTCAAACCAGTGGTAGCAGGAACCATTCCTGGAGGGAAGAAGCAAATATGACCTGGTACCTTTCTTCCTCTTCCTTCTCCCCATTTGCTTTTCACTGTAGTGCAATGACTTCTGCTTATACTTTGCTGGTTAGGAGAGAAGCAGGAAACCAAGCCCCATAGGAAGACTTATAGATGTGTTATGTGCACTCCAATGAAATAAATGAATTGAATAACATAAAATCAAACAAATTAGTTTCAGTTATAAAAAGTCTGTGCAAAGGTTCTACTTTTACAGGAAAAGTTGTGGGGAGGTTTTTCAGGTTTTTGGGGGGGTTTTGTTTTTGGTTGGTTGGGGGTTTTTAATTTTATTTGTTTTCTTCAAGTAAAGCTGACTGGTTATTAATACAAGACCCACATTTTTGAATTTTAAAGAAGAAACTTTCTTTACTCAAAAAAGAAAAAAGTGCAAAATGATTTGCCATTGCTTTCAGATTAGCTTCCTTTCTGTTTCAACTCTTTAGTCAGGAATGAGTATATTATGCACTGTGATTACAAATAAAAATAGTGACATTCAAAAAAGAAAAAGCTAATTGAGTGAGATGGTCTTTCACGCTATGGCACAAACAGTGCAAACAGAGAACCCATTGCAAATATCTTGCTGGCATCAGTATTCCCCTCTGCATGACAGCACTACTTACATTTCTTCCCTGCTCAAGAAAGTTAGTGTTCTCTCTTAAATCCATGCACCATTTTTTGTGCTATTAATATTTCAATGACAATCATTTATGCAAAACAAAATTCATTTTCATGGGTTTTTATAGACAGATGGTGGGAATCACTGGAAGAGACAGGGTACTCTCTTCTAAATACTGCTGGTATTTGTGAGTGAGTGGTGCTTAAACTATGAAGTTACTTTAAAGGGCTTGGTGATGCCTAGTATCAGAAACCCAAAGTGCCAATGAGGTTTCTTTTACACAAGTTACACAAGAAATAAAAACCTGAGGAATTTCCCAAGGAGGAATATCCCAGGGCTAGGAGAAATAGGTACCTCTTTTATAAAGCATCATTCCATATGAACATTTCATTTTCTGATATCACTGAGCGACAGTGAAGAAAAGCTGGTAGCAAAGAAAAGTTTATTGTGTTGTTCTTGTCCATCAGCTTTTGTCTTCTTCAAGTTCAGTGATTTTGTTTGGGGCCAGGGAGTCTATTTGTGTTGAATTAGGGCCAGCCCAGACTCAGGAAAAGAACCAATTCTTGCAGGCAAGGCAAACAGCCAGTCATGGTGAGAAGGGCAGCAACAAATATTGCAAAATGAGACAAAGAACATTGGTTTCCACAGAGTGGGCAGGCATGTGCATCCAGAAAGCTACTGGTATCTGCGTGGTGATTGTAGATGGACCCTGCAGTTCAGCGAGTTGGTTGAAAGTTAAGTCTTTCCCCAGAATATTGCTCTGGTGATTAATCGTCATCTTACTTCTTGTCCAGAATTTTTTTTCTGTGAGAGCTTAATCAAGCTTAAAGAATAGCTATCCCAATATGCATCTGCTTTTACTTTATATTCACAGACTGGTCTTAACAATGTCTGCTAAAAAGGGGATAGTAAGAGACAATAGATTTAACCTGATGTTCTGATAGATATTCTTGGAAAAAATACATAAATCTTTGAAATAGAAGCTGACAAAGCAAAAATGGGCAGTCTAAATAACATCACTCCAAATGATAGAGGTGGACAAATGATGCTAGAGGACATTATTCCACTCCACTGGATGAAGTGACTTTCAAGGACTGATTAGCTCCACGTCTGAGAGGGTTAGCCCCCTTCCTGTTATAACAAGTGCCTATGAAAGGGAGAGCTGATCTGACAACTAGCTATGCCAACCATGAAGTTATTTCAGTACTTTCTCTGCTAATGAGTTGATTAATCCCATCATCATTTTGAAAACACATTTTACATTGAACAAATCATTTTCTAATAAAGAGCAGTTAGGAGGTGTAAAACTTCGACTTCCTCTCAATGTTACTATCAGCTCCTCTCTTTTACTGCTCTGGCTCTCTGCAAGTTCTATGGGCTGAAGATGGTATTTTTTCATGCTAACTGGAAAACTTTATTTTAAAAATGAAGCCTTTAAGATCCTAGTGACAAAGGCACATCATGAAACTTCTGCAGTGAAGACATACCAATTTTACTGTTAACAGTGTTAAATGTCTCCATTATTTCTGTGCTTTCACTTCATTTCCCTCCTTGCTCCTACTATTAAGCCAAAAGTGATAACACAAATGACTACTGCCTCTGGGACCACGTGATAAGTACATCACAATGCAGAAGGGAAATCTCCAACAGAATTTTACATGTGCAAAATACCACCTAATTGGACCATCTAAGAGTTTGTATACAGCCAGTGAGAGAAAAAAGGGCTCCAATTTCTCATTTATGCATGTGGAAAAGGAAAAATTTGGAAAATACAGAGCTTAATTTCCAGCAGAATTCAATAAGGCAAATTATAAACATCACAATTAGCATTTTGTTTTTATAGTGCAGTTTCAAAAACTATCCTGAAACTCATGAAAAAAAAGTCCAAACAAAAAGACAAACCTACATTTTTTATAATATTAGTTCAGAATTTCACATATATTTAAACACAAATTGCTTTTTTAGGGCAAGGCTATTCTGTAATGAAGAATTGTTAGCCTAATAAATTAGAGGTAAAACCAGAATAAATTAATAAGTAACATCTCAGAAAAAGATATAATAGTAACAATCAGAAGTGCTGAAGTGATAAAACTATATAAATCAAATATGTCACTGGGAATTGGGAAGTGATGTTCTTTCTTTAGCTTTCAGATGGAGTCTCTTCACCTGCACTAAAAGAGAGGTCTTTTACATGATAGTAGTTGTGAACTCTTGAAAAACCTCCCACGGATATTCCAGTTATGCTACACTCCTTACTCACAAGTGGAGTGTCTGCCCATGTATAGAGAAGGGAGGTTGGTTGATGAAGAGATGAATGGCAAGTCAGGCTGGTAAAATTCAGTTTATCTGGAATATGAGGTTCCATACATGCAAAGGCTTTGGGTGCCTCTGCAAAGCCCTCCTCTTAGTGGGAATGAGAGTTTCATCCCTTAATGGGGTATTTTGTTTTTCTAATTTTCCTCAAGCACAGAAAGCATTTTTACCTTGCCTTCTGAATGGACAGTAGTAGGGAGCAGTTTGGATGACAGCATTGCAACTGCCTGTTGAGTATATGGAGGAAACAAGCAGAGAACAGGGAGAACAAGTTTAAAGAAGCACTAGGTCCAATTCAAAGATTTAGTCATACAAGATGTCCTTCTTGCAGAGATGAGCCTTTTCTCATATGTGCAGTATAACTATAGGGAATATGTCCTTGGACCACAGTGGTTAAATAAGTCCACACTGCTTATCAGTCAGCTAGAGAGAGAGTGTTGGGATAGTGGGAATGGGAAAAGTGGAATAAGTGAATTTTTAACTTCCTTGTTACCGCTGGCATCTTTACAAATCTTTGTGTTACCTTTTTTCAAGTTTATGGAAAAATAATTGTATTTGCTTGTACTAGCAGTGGTTTCAAGGTGACCCGTTTCTACTTGAGTCGTGCCTTATATCTGTGGTCCTGAGGTAGCTCTGAAGCCCATTGCTCCAAGCAATATACTAGGTAATGGAAGACACCTTCCCCAGCCTATAAGTCAGCAGCAGTACTACAGGGGTGGCTGTGAAGGAACAATCTTCTCGTGATTGTGGAGATTCAGGAGAAGGTGCCCTGGCTGAAGTATGTCATGATGTCTGTTTGGGAACCCCGGGGTCTTGAGATGCTCCTCTGTAATGGTTTCATCTTTGCCTTAGTCTGTGCAAGAAGTCTGCAGCAACAAAGATTTTGCAGCACCAACGGACTATTTCTCTACCTTGCATTTAAGAAGCTACCACTCCAATGTCTGCTGATGTGAAATTCTGAATCTATGCCATGTTTTATTGTAAAATCCGTGCAACATCACTGGCGCTGTGTGCAAGAAGCTGGGAACAAGGCTCATGTCCTTTTTTTCTCCCTTTTTTCTTGATTATCAGATAAAGCTTCTTACAGACAGGCATCAGAAGTCACAGTCTGGGCTCGTGTCTGTCCTCTGCTTGAGGGAATCGAAGCCTAGGTTTGATGCAGTTAATGTATACAGTGGGTAGGGGACAGTACAAACCTTCTGTCTCTTCTGACGTGTTCTGCTTCTTCTGTAGGAAGATTGAAAGGTTCCCTGGTCTTGAGATGTAAGAACAGAGAGAAATGATGGCTCTTCAGGCCAGTGCTTGAGATGTCCACCTGTTTCCTGATATTATCCTTTAGTTCAGGACTGTTTCCTGTGTCCTTTGCATGCTGATGAAAGAAGTACTTGCTGCTGAAGGTTTTGTGAAGTAATTCTTGCAATTTAGAAAGCTGCAACTGCCTTCACTCTTCACAGTGAATCAGGGCCTGCCTCATGCAGCAGGTGACTGGGCAGTGCAGTGACTTGGGAATATGCAAAAATTAGACATTCATAACAGAGATTGAAATACACACACTTTTGACTGACAGTTCATAGTATTGGTAAAATTATTTCATCTATTGAGAACACTTCCATTTGTTCCTTTCCAGTTTTTTATGACAGAGGTATCAGTCATAGATGCACAGTAAATTATGGTTTTAATTGTTTGTATTAAGTGATTCATAACACTGGATACTAAAACAGCAGAATGTACCTACAGATGTTTCTAAAACAATAAAAATACTCTTCAAAAGTGGGTGCTTTTTCCTTCTTCTACAGAAATCTGTGTATAGCATATTTTTAATTTTTTAAGGTATTTGATTAGTTAAGCAAGATATTATTTACTGGGACACTAAAAATTTTTGTGGTGTGAATGTGGAGACTTTCCATTAAGGGCTATTTTGCATTTTTAAGATCTCATATTTGTAACTAGCCTTTTTCAGGTCGTGAACACACCTAGTGAAGTACATAATTTTTTTTTAAATTTAATTATGAATTTGTTTCCTTTGTCCTATCTTGTACTTCTTAAACTAGAGGAAAGAAGCACTATCACAGTAATAGCCATGACTAGAAAAGAAGAAAATAAAAGCTGAAAGTTCTAATCAAAACTGTAATCAGAAAGATGACAAATGGGGAAGACTATTAAATTTTCTTTGCTCCCTTGATGAATTTAATAAAGAACTAATCAAAGATCATTAGGGGGGTTTTGTACTTGGTATGCATTGTGACCAGATTACAATTGGAATTTATGTTTTAGTGGTTATCTGGGGTTCAATTGGACCTTTAAATAAAGAAAAGAGATTTTTTAGCTTTTTTTTTTGAAAATATTTATTTTAAAATGTCAAACCATGTATATTGCTTTTAAACTTTACACAGTAAAACAATTTTACTATTTCATTGCGGTTAGAAATTTCAAAATTAGCATTAGTGTTAGTTTGAATTTTCTAGTAAACTTTGACTATTTCTTCCTTTAATTTTGCTGGAAAATTAGAAAAGAGACATTTACTTCCCAGGCAGTTATGTAAGTAATCTGATTACTAGGACTGTTGTCAACCTGTTGAATTCCATAATAACATGGAAATTCACCTTTTCCAAATCTTCAGAGATGATTTAGCATTCCTAAAGTGTTCTTTTTTAACCCTATTTTCATATTTCCTGTCTGGTGCTGGAGTAATAATACTCCATGGATGCAGCAACTGAAGGCGTTGTAGTCTAAGCCATCTATGGTTTTTTTCCTTCTGACTCTTTATATCTCAGATTGGATGGTCAAAGAGAGATTGTACTTTCCTTTGGTTGGAAATAATTAAAAGGATGCTTGAATATGCTCAAAGAATGCTTACACTTCAAATACTTAATTTATAGGTAGCAAGAGTAATGATATGAAAAAATAAATCTTCAAGTTCTTTTTAATGTAACTCTTTGGAGGGTCTGATTATGACAGGGTAAAGGACCTGACTATTGATTTCATTTCCACTCACCCTTTGTTGTCATCTGGGCAGTTCCTGTCTTAGTACTTGGAAAGTGCTTACGGTGGTGTGCTTACAATGCCTGACCTCAACATCTGATCTATTTGTCTGCCATGGAGTAGTTTTGCTCTTACTATTGCTATAGCATTTAGGGAGATTTATTTCAGTAATGTACAAATATTAAATTAATGAAAGAATTAAGAGCTGTGGATCTGATGTTACAGAATAGTGTGGATCTAAAGTGGCCTAATACGACACTTCATGATTTTTGTAGGAACAACATAGATATTTGAAGTAAAATTATTAAAACTGTGATGGACACATGAAAATTTACTCGAACACCCTGGCAAGAAACAGCAGAAGACTATAACAAAGGAGATAAACATATTCACTCTAATGGAATCTACCTCAAATCTAGGCATTACGTATCACCGCACTAAAAATCCTTATTCTTATTACTAAATGAGATGATAGAATACCTGTATGTAAAAAAAAAAATAAATTAAAAAATTCCATTGATTAGCTACCCCCCCAAAAACCCCATCTGTTCAAGTATTACCCAGCTCCATCGAAAGGAAGAGGACACTCCCCTTGGTAGCAGTGATGTGCACAAGGTTCTTAAGGTACTTATTTTGACACAATTATAATAATTTTGGTCTTACATACAGTGAGACCTATATATACAAATGCAGAAACAAATCAGCTATTCAGGTGCTCAGAAAGAAATTATGTTATCCCCTAATATATAATACAGGTGTACCTGTATCTTATTTTTTGAATGTTCAGTGTCTGAAAGTATGCATAGGCTTTTCAATAGAAAAGTTGTTAAAGGAAAATGAGATATTAGCCTCCAAAATAAGTGCATGATAGTTTCAAGAATAACTCTAAGACTAGTAAAATGTTACATCAGGATCAGACATCAAAGTTAGCTTTGGTTTGATTCTATATTTTTTTTAGATATTGGAAGTCAGAGACAGCTTGGCCCCTGCGAATTAGCATGGGATGTAAATTACTACCTGTATAATGAGCAGGTCAATAATTTCAAAGCTGATGTAACTCAACCTCATCATCAAATCTACAGACATTGAATAATGTCAGATAATAATGAAATCCCAGCAGAAACACCTGGCATTCAATCTGCATGAACTGTAATTGTCTGCCAAGCAATAAATCATTTCAGTCTTTTCAACAATGAAAGAGCAGATTTTCAAGAACTACAGATTTATCTTATTTGGATGGGAAGGTTTGCTCAAGTATAGGGGCAGCCCCTGGCCCTTCAGACACAGGTGCAGAAATGCTTGCACCCATTCTCCCTCCTCTGTCTCCCTCTGGAAGCTTAGTCTGTGCAGGGCACAGACCGTGGAGTGACCTGTGTCATGATCACTGCCTGAATTTCTTCTTGGAGTGACCTGTGAGGTTGTGCTTCAGAGGGGTCCGTGAGCAAGTGAGGATGGTTGCAGTGTGGTTAGCTGGGGGCACAGGAGGGACACAGGGAGTGGGGTCACACTCTGTACAGGCACAGTGTTCACATCCCACCATGAATAGGATAGGAGAGGGCAAGACCCTAAACCAAGTACTTCACTTCATCATTTAGAGATGCTTTAACTACTTTTTGTGGTCTGTGGTGTCGAACATATATGTGAACTGATCCATAACTCTAAGTTTTGCCATTCTTTCTTTGAGGTTATGGAACAAACTAAAAATGAGATTTTACATTCAAAATCTATGAATATTAACAATGAGAAAATAATGCGAGGGAAACTAGGGTTTGGGTGGTTTCTAGAAACACTATAAAATTCACTATTCAAGCACCAGCATTTTTCAAAGTGTACTCTTAAAAAATAGAATCATAAAATCATTTAGGTTGCAAAAGAACTTTAAAAGTATCAAGTGCAACCATTAACTCTGCATTGCCAAGTCTACCACTTCCGCATGTCTTTCAAATACCTCCAGGGATGATCACTCAACCACTTCTTTTAAGTGTTCTTTCCCATGTAGAAGGAACACTGGACCAGAGACATGTTTCTTTCTGGTTTATAGCCCATGAATCTTGAAGATATAGAATGAAGCAACTACAGTGTGTCAAGTGAAAAGAAAGTCTGTGATGAGGATGGGCTAGGTTACTGCGGCTGGACCTATAACATGACATCCTGCCTTCATAGGACAGAACTTCTGTAGGTCTTCTCTTAAAGACACCAGCATGGGGTCTGAGTATGTTCTCAAGAAAACACAGTCAAGCTTGCTTTTGTAATTCCCAGAGAGTCACCAAAATCCTCAGCAAAGTCTTCCAGTAAGTAAATAGCATCATTATGAAAAAGCCATACATAAATTTAAGCTTGAATTTGCCTTGGTTCAACTTCCAGCAGTAGAAAGTTGTTGCAGTTTTCTTTGGCAGACTTCAGAGGTCTTTGTTACATTTTTGATTCCTATACAGACACTTGTAGACAATGATGAAGGTGCCCCTTAATATCTACACCCTGTAGTTAGCTAAATGTTGTTCTTATAGGGTACTGAGAAGGAAGGAGATGCACAGCTTGTTTAGTCTTTTGCTCTAGGACATATTTACCACCCTTTATTTATGAAAATCTTTTATTAAGTACCAGGTCTTGTGTACATTCCTTTTCAGCTTGACTAGAAAATCCAGTAACAAATGATAGATCTGTATCTATTATTCACTTTTATTTTTGGGGGGGATTTTCTAAGTGCACCTGAATGTACAGACACTGTGGAGGCCAAGGACTGAATACACTCTGAATCTGAGATGTTAATAGATTGATTTTATTTTCTTTTTTTATATAACTGTCATTACTCTAAACCTATTGAGTCTTCTTTTCACTTCAAGAGGAACAAAGGACATTCCAACTCTCCCTAAGAAATCAAGGGCTTCCAAAGGAAACAAAGAGATAGACAGTGTAAAATAAAACATCCTCACCTTGCTGCAGCAGGAGAGGCTCTGTGTATTTGTGCGTAAGGTTGTGCCCTATTGAGTCATGTGCATCGCTCCTGCAGCAGTGCTGGCACCACTCGTTCCCAGATCCGTATGGAGGCACAGGATTGGAGGATAGGAGCTGATGACACAAGCAGTAAACCCTCTTACTGCAGCAGTAGCAAGGAAGGACAAAACCATTGCCTTGGGACTGCACTCAGTGTCAGGTTTGCTTTTGCTGTGTTGGAGATGGAGGCTACATGCTGCTTTGAGTTCAGGCTGCTGAGACATCCTCCTGGCTGTGGCAAGCATCCCACATCTCTGTCATGCTATATGCAATGATCTATAAGATCCCTATCCCATTCCCACTGTTACATCAAGGGTCTCTCTTCCTTTGGTGAGAGATGGAAAATAGTTCTGTAGCAACAATGGTACAGGATCATGTCCGACTTTTTTTTTTTTTTCCAGATGCTTTCCATCTGGAAATCTCACCTTCACAGGTAAAACTCAGATTTAACTGGCAGCAACAGTCTTGCATTACTGTTAGTTTTATGACTGATGATGTTTATTTAATTTCCCATCTATTGTTGGCCTAGGATTGTGTTGCAGTGCAGTATGTGTGAGCACAGCTATTATGGGTATAACAGTAAAGAGATTTGTACCCTCTCTGTATTTATTGCCAACTACTGCAACATTTTTAATTAGAGAAAATAAGTAGAGAGAAAAATCAAGAAATAAAAAAAACCAGCAAAATGAGGTTTTTAGGCCTCTGTCATTATATCTAGGTAAAATAAGCCATGGGTGGAGTGAAAAATCTATGTTCAGATTTCCCCCAAAGTCCAAAGTGTAAAACTGTGAAACAAATGAGAGGCAGCAGGTGCAATGTTATACATTTTTGCTTATGCTTGGGAAACTGCTACTACAGAAGATACATCTGTACTGGAGTCAGAGGTGTAATGGCAGCAGGAGGTCAAACACAGACTTCTGTGGGGTTTGCTGCTCAGATCACAAGGGGATGGGATATACTCTGGTTCCTGGGCTGCATGCTTATGATGATGTTTTGACAGAGCTAGCTGTATAAAGCTGGAATGGGTTTATTTTCTGGACACTACAACATTACTTTCATGTTGCTCACAGACATACACACACATGTACATGCATGCAATCATATATGGCAGAGCTTGGATTCACCCACCCTTGCCTGCAGGTAGAGTGCTCTTTGATTTTGCTAACAGCATTGCCCATACAGGCTGAGAAGTAATAGCCCTGATGCCTCTTATGCCCAGACAGACCTTACTATGCAAAACCAGTTATCTAAACGAAATGGAGGATATTGTTTAAAACCACCCTTGTATTAAAAATCATCAGAGAACTCATTCAGACACAAGGCTACACTGAAATCAGTTATGGGTTTGGTAGTATGCAGCCTTGTAACAGAGCAGAACTATTGCAAGATTTTACTTTTTCATTTTGTTTTATTGTTTTTCTTCTTAATACACATCTATATGGAGAACTGCCATTCTCTCTCAGTTCTCCGCCAGGCTGTGGGCCTCCTGGTACTATACAGCAGTAAATAAGTGTCTGTTGTTCAGATATTATTCACCTTTCTCTTTTGTTCTAGCCAATTTTGTAGATACAGTGTGAGAAAACATCTCAAGAGATAGGGTTATAGTGTTCGTTTCTAAGAGCCATAGTTAAGTGTTACGTTTGTACTTCTGACTTGTTGTCTTCTATTGCATAATAAAAAGTGAAGAAGCCAAGTACTTTGTTACATGAGTAGAAAACACTTGTGCCCACAATTTAACTCTTCAAACAATATATAGGAATTAAAGCATAATACATGGAGTTTTTCAAATTATTGAAGGCATAGTAGTACAATTGTAGTACATTGTAGTACTTCCTATAGTTCTGCAGTCCCAGTGAGCTGGTTGTTAAATGTATCTTACTGCTTTTATAAGTTTAACTGACTTTTCTTTACACAATGGTTTACAGAAATATAGCATGCTCAGACAGCTCATAAATTAGGCAGAATAACTTTAATAGAAACTATGAAGTGGTTTGGGTCCTGAACTGAGTGTTCTTCCTCTATATGTCAATAAATACTTTAATCTGTTAAGAATTACTTTAATTGGATGCACATTATTAGTGAGCATCTTATGGCCACTGAAGGCATTTTTAATTTTTTATTCTCCTTAAATATCTGAGTTAAATTATGTAGACAAAATTGCATCCTAGCCCTCTGCATACAATCTGAAGAAATATTTTAGGAGTCAAATTAAATATTCCTGTTGAGAACAGAAAGAGTTGTGGCTACTTTTAATACAAAATACCTTCTCATTTACAAAGTAGAAATGTGGAAAAAATAGAAAGCATTTTTTGAACTTCTATCCTGTTGGTACATTAAGTACAACTTTAACGCAACTCATCAGGGTAATTTGCTATTTACCATTTAAACCGTAACAAAAGTATCTTAAAATTTCTTTTGTGCTCTTATCATTTTTTAAGGAGCACAATTATACACAAATTGCTTGGTATCTCTGTATCAAGGCTTTGATCTTTGGCACTATCAATTGTTGGCTCAGGTACAAGAGACTGTAAAATATACAAAGCTGTCTGCTCTAGACTCCAGTTGAAGTAAAAAAAGGAGTCTGTTTATACACAGCCACTCATTTGCTAAGTCAGTCAATATTTACATGTTACAAATATAATGCCTTCTTTATGTTAGATAAATTATTTAATTCAGCCTCTATGAAACTTCCTTTCAAGGGACTAACATTTGCAAATAAATAACTTTTTAGTTCCTCAAATGTAATAATAGGCTGAGTATGATGCTTTCCTTCCTTTCTTTTTTATCCTGACTACTTGGTCAGCTTTGATAAAACATTAAGGAGTGTTCTAGAAATTACACAGAAAGCCATTTATGATGCGTTACCATACAATCTATTTGTTTGAAAATGACACCAAACTGGGCAAACAGCTTTTGTGTTGTGTTACACATATTTTCCAAGTCTACTGTTAATGCTATATGCTATAGACTTAGTAAACAATCATCGAAGAATTAAGTTCAGGCCTATAGGACTTGGCAGTAGTTAGCATAACCAGCTGTTGTGCTGATAGAAGTGCATGTTGATGCATTAGATGACATATGTTTGTTGGTCGCTTGTTTCTTGATTAATGCTTTCCAACAAATTCATGCTATGAAGCAACAGTGCCTTTCTCCATTCGTGCCTCACTTTCTATTAAGACTTCTTGTTGATCTCCACAGAGCTCTGTGCCTTATTATTATTTTAGTACTTGAAATGACACATAAATGTCATGATTGCAGATGATTATAACAATAAACAAGAGAGTAGTAGCATGTCTTAGTAGTGTTCTCATGGAATGAGGGGGAAAGGATTTTATGTGTATACAACACTTTGTGTATGTACAAACATAAACATAAAGTGTACACATATACAAGAAAGCACAAACATTTGTGTTCATGTGGTTCCAGATACAGAGGGTGTTTAATCCTGAGCTTTAATTAGGTTTCCAATATTCTAAAAAAATAGTGTGGTTTTGGTGGTTGGGGTTTTTTTGCATTAAGGTAAATTCAGGCTGCTTTTAGCATGTGACTCAGAATCTTTCTTTTTTTGTTCTTTTGTATATGCACCTAAAGAAAAATATTTTCCTGTAGTTAAGTATTTCTAGCAATTTTTAATATAGCCCTGTAATCTTTGTCATCCTTGTAACATTTCTGCAGTGAATTATGTTAGTGACATTTTTATGTAAGTGTTTCAAGACGTTTCAGAGATGTAAGAATGCAAGTGATGTTATTTGCAGATGTCACTGCTGACAGTTTTAAAATTTTTATGTGTTTCTTCAGTAACCCTAGTAATGACTGTTATCTTCGGCATTATTATACCCAATAGTTGATTGCATACAGCCATTATTTCCTTAGTGAAAGTCTTTAGCTTTCTGACACTAAAGCTGTGTATGTCCTAAATGGATAAATGAAGAGTGTTTAATAAGGAGAAAGCAAGCACAGGTTAGGTTACCCAATGCAAACAGGCATACTCTACAGAGGAAAGTAGAACATAAACCAGTATTTTCCATTTTGTGCTCCTTAAAAAGTGGAGAAAAAATATTACTAGTCTTGCCCCATCCTGAATCTTCTCTTTCCTAGAAACTCTACTGAATTCAGTGATTTATTGACACTCAAAAGATTTATGACCCACCTACTTTTAATTTTCTTTTGCAATTCATCCACTTACTGAAATAGACCGGGAGCAAAGAATAAAATTAAACATACGCAGGTGAATTTTTAGAAGAAGGGATGTGACCATAGGAGCATGGTTCAATTGATTTAGCATGCTCCTAAGATATCTAAGGGCCTGAGGTGAACCTCCCTTACAAAGGTTTGCTGCTTCCTAGAAAACTAAAGGGATCACTCATGTGATCTGCAAAACACAGTGAGTCCTAATGGCTTGGTTATACCCTGGTCCCCCAGGAATTCATGTCTCTGGTCTGGGTCTCCCCTTCACCAGCCTGCTGTCACCTCTCATAGGCCCTAGACTCAGCAGGCAACGCATGGCTGTGGTTAAAGGCTCTTTACTCCTTACTCATTTTGGAAGGCTGAAATCAGGCTGGGTGAAGGACGTTTGGAAGACCAAATGAAACAGGACAAGCAAAAAAATCTTGTATATGGTGAGGAGAAAGGAGGGAAGGAGAGATGAAGAAGGTGGTAGGGGAAAGGAGAATTATTTCAAGGCTGGCTGTAAATCTGCAGTTGTTTGATGTTTGAGACTTATCTCCTATCAAAATTGTTGCTTGAAAAAGAAGGTTATAAACTTTGTGTTGGTGTGAGTCAGTACACTTCTCATTAGAGCACACAGCGTTCCCCATCTCAGATCACAGCACTGCGAGCATCTCATCCCCCAGCTGCACAGTGCGTGTGCAAAAGTCCTTTTCAACCATCTGAAATGCCCCCCTTCTTTTTGTTTTCTTTGAGATACCTAGTGCTAATATTTGATTTCTGTCCAGCCTCGGTGTCGAGTGAGCCTCACAGAGGCTGAGTGCAGGAAGCCTGGGCCAGTACAGGGTAGTAAACAGGGACATACCTCTCCTCCACTTAAGAGGTCGGAGTAGTGGAGCTGACTCATACCTTATAGCCATCAGACTCCTGGAGGTTGCAGATACTGTGGAGTCTATGTACTTGATTTTAAATGAGAGAGAGCTGAAAGATCCACACAGCATTTCCTTCTTCAAGTGGTATTACTGTTGCTCTATAGAAAGCATGTTCCCATACTAAAGATTACACTAAACCTTACTATGTATTATTTATAGAGTAGCTCCCAGGGAATGCTTCCTAATTTGAAGAAAAAGCTTGTGGATTTTTCATGGCCAGAAGATTTTCTACTCATTTGACGACTCATTTTCTAGTCATATTTGTCTACTGTGAAATGATTTTCTATAAAAGCGATCTTTTGTGCTGTTGCTCCTTCTGCCTAAAAATGTGAAAGTATACATTTAAGAAAAGAAAACAAAATCATCCATTAAGGTCTGTACCTTAATGATCCTGTGGGATTCAGAACTATGTTGTATGATGAAATGTAATAATGCTCTTTATATTTAATTTATATGAATAAATGTAATTATATTTCATGCCTTAAAACTGATTAGTAGCTGGAAGGTTTGGGTTATTTCTCACTACCCCTATGTAACACATATGGTCTGTGAAAGCGCAGGAGTATACTTTTAAGTTGTGTAGACACTGTATCAATGAATCCTCATTCTACCACTTAATCTTACAAAATGTTAATGTAATCCCTTCACAAATACATAAATGCAGTACCACTATGGGTCTGGCAAACAATAAACAATATATATCATACCCTAGGCTTTCCTCCATGTAGTTCTTAGCAATAATTTAGTCCTAGTCTTCCACTCTGCAGGATTTAAATGAAATGACCTTTATTCTGCTTTTGTTTGCTCTCTGTCTACTAAGCAGCTGTAGTGAAGATGAAGACAAACAGTAGATTAACAGTGGTACATTTTATAGGGCTGATTAGGCTTAAAATATGCTCCGTGAAAACAAAAAAAAACCACATAAAATGAGGTCCGAGAGAGAGGTTTTTACTGTTTTCGTCGAAATGGCTGCATTTCTTTCAGTAAGCCACAGATACTGACTTTTCAGTGAAATATTTTCTTGGAGAGCATTTGTCTTTGCCAGTACAGCCTGTATAATATTTCAGAAAGGCAAGGTATGTACTTATAAAATAATTTTACCTTATTGATTTTTTTGGTTCAGATGAGAACTTCGTGGGGAGTTAATTAAAAATATTTACTGATATTTCGTATCATCCATTTTTTGGTGTTTATATATATAATCAGCTCTTAAAACCAACATTGGAATTGATATGGATGATAGCCATAATAAGTGCAGCTGGCATTCCTGCAATTTATAAGCACTTTGCAGAAATACATTTTTAATATCTACTAAGTGTGTAGGACAGAAGTGGCTCGAGACAATGGGAGAAGTGCATGGTTTATGGCATGGCTTAACAGCACCTGACAACAGCCTGCAAACTTTAGGACTGGATGTGGGAAATGGGTTATCCATCAGTCAACAAGGCAAAATGTACTTTCTTGAACTGATGTCAGTTAAAGCCATTGCCTGATTTCTTGTATTATGATTTTTTCTCCATGAAAGTTACCTTGTGGCAGCACATGATCTGTTCCCCTTACTCCTTACTGAAGTGGAGGGGAGAGCAAGTTTTTGGATTTAGCCAGCTTGCTAAATCACCCACATCCCTTTCCTGAAGCACCCAGGCATTCCTTAGATGTCTCCTATCAAAATCCTGACCCGTCCTGACCCTGCTTATCAAATGCTTGTTGTTCTTATAAAGATTTTAAAGGATTACAGAAGATTAGTTTCTCCACATTGCTCTGTGTGACAGACAGTTCTATGATAAAAATAAAATAGAAATTTTGAACCAAGTGTTAAGAGTTGCATGTTTACTGATGTACTGAATCTCACATTTTGGTACAGTTAAAGTAAATTTCACATTTTTTAAATATGTGTTTATCAACAGGTAGCTAATTTTCCCCCCATTTTTTCTGGATCTGGTTTAGTTGTAATGAAATTCATCTCATGTAAAATTTACCTCTAGCAAAATTCCAAATTGTGAGAAGACATTTTCCCATCAGATGTAAGATATATGTTTGTATTAGATATAAAATATGCATAAATATAATTTTCCTGTAGTTCTCATGCCTGTTTTATTTTTCAGACATATCAATGTTCATGTACTAGTATATTAAATAGTAGCCACAAGGTATTTGGGCATTAAGAAAAGAAGTTCCCAAGAAGATCTTCAGTTTTGAATTGTAACTGAAATCACATGAAAGTGATACACGCTGAATTTCTTTGAGGGGACATTGGAGTGTGAGGAAAGGAGATAAAATGGAGGCATAAAGGAAGAAAGTAACTGCTACAAAGCTGGGATAAATGCATCAGCAAAAGGAAGTTCTACGGAAAAGCCAAGTTCCCAAGTAAGTCATGAACCTCAGCTACTGAGTTAGCAGTAATGTTGAGTTTAAAAGAAAAAAAACAGTTTAGACAGGAACTTCAAAGCCTGTCTCTTGAGTTACATCTGAAAAACAGAAGGCCTTGAGCTGCATGTAGACAAAAACAGAACAATAAGATACGAGCTCCCTTTTGAAAAACTAATAAATTGGTCCTTTAATTCCTATCTCATATTTCCTTTTGACTCAGTGACATTTCTCCTTATTTACCATAGATGGTTATCATCCTGAAAAGTTTCATGTGTTTTTTCTGGCATCAGTAACTTTCTTGAAGTCAAGTTGGAAAACAGGACTCAGGCACAAAACTTAATGGTAAATGTCAAGCCTTGTTTGAATGTGTGTCTGAGGTTAGCGGGCAGGTGAACAGGCTTTGATGGCTGCTTGAAGAGTATCAGTGCTTCCCTGCTCAATGCATGGCCCATGCTGCCGGACAGATGGGCGCATCCTGGCTTCAACCATACCCATTCCTATGGGCTTGATGTCTCCCTGGCCTGCAGATCTGGCTTTATGGGAGACCATGGGCCAGTGACTCAGAGTTTAGTCCTGCATCTCAGTGTTTCACAGATGATTGTAACAAGCTCCTGCCCTTTTGTATGCCAAATTCCTTCCTCAATTTTTAATCTTTTATAATAAAAGTTCCTTCGAACTTTATTGTCATCTTTCCAGTCAAAGAGAACTCTATCTGCTTTGGAGAATTGGGGAGTGGTTTTCATCCTCACTGTCTTCAGCACCACTGATCACTGTGTTGTGTTTGCAAGGCACAGATCCATGTAGGACTAGGGGCTCATGATTCTGTGTGTCTTCTGCTTGTATTGGGAGATTTTAGATTTGGAAATTCTGGAATGGGAATGACTTCTAGTTTAAACTGTGGGTTTGAGAGTTGAAATGTTGTCAGTAAGGTCTGAAGTCATCTTTTGGGCTTGAGTAGTTGCATGGGAGCCAGTGGTTAACCACCTGCCTGAATAGATGGGACAAGTTACACATCATTTTTTGTGTGCTTCAAGTTAAAGAGAAGTGAGACAATCCTGGTCTGGAAACTGCAAGTGAGTGTGTCATTGTGCTCAGACCTAATAAGCTCTGCTGAGTTACAGAAACACAGAAGATTTGGCAGTTCTGTCACTTCCCTTGACCTCTGTCTGGGGCAAGTCCCTTTTCTTTCCTCTGTCACTTGTGACTGTTAGGTACGGAGAAAAACCCTTCTTTTCTTTTTGTTGCCAAGTTATTAATTGATGTTCAGGAGAGGATGGGAGGAAAGAAGCTTTGTCTGGCTCTGAAAAGCACCAGATGTGCTTTTTTGAATTGAGGAGAGGAATTAATTAAAATGAGGTAATAATATTAATCTGTCGACTGCAGTTAAGATTGGCTGTAACAGGAGGGGGAGCTCTCAGCGCATCACGCAGTGGAAAGGGGGCTGGTGGGGAGCTCAGCCCTCCCATACCAGAGAAGAGCTGGGGACCCTCTTGCGATCCAGCAGGAATAGTGGGGGGAGTCTTGTCACCCCCTTCACCGAAATACCTGTGTGACTCCTCTGGGCTGCTGCCGCACTCAACCCAAAGACAGAAACAGGAATGAATATTCAGTGATGAATGCGGGTGAAAATGCTGACGGGAAGAATGAAGTACAAATTAAGAAGCATTGGGATTCTTCTTAAAGTGTGTCTGTTTTGATTGCTTTTTCTGTAGATTTTTACTCTGTATTATATTGTTTAACAGAGCAAAAGAAAAACAGAATACATGTTTACTGTGTACTAAGCTGTAAGTACCTTTTTCAGACATCAGTAATCATCCTTTCCAGCTGAGAAGGCAATACACTTGCAATAGAGCTCTCCAAAAAACAGCAATTGTCCTATATTAGTATTTCTGAAGCTATCCCTTATAGAAAAGCTCTCCTGAATTTAATAAGGGTAAAATGAACTGGGCTATATAGTAATTTCATAGAATTAAAAGAGAATTAGGAATTTAGCAGGAATTATACCTCTGCCATAGATGAGGCTGGCATTAGCTGATGTGAGACTGTGTGCAGACCTGCCTCTGCCATGTGAGCAAATAATCTGAGTGCATCTAGCATCTATGTGAGTGTGATAAATCCTGTTTTACTACCCATTCTCAGAGGTTTTTGTGTGCACATTCCTGGAGATGCTGGGCATATGTCCAGAGCACCTCAGAGCAGAAGAATGCAGAAAGGCAGCAAATACTTGTGAAACGCAGGGCCAGCTGGAGTCCAAGGCACACTCTAAGTAAAAGAATCACTGTACTTCAATGTTTCTGGGCAAATTGTATGAAGGCAACTAATTTCTCTAGCTTTGAAAAGTAATTTCTGAAACAAATAGAAATTACAAGGGATTTGGGGAGGTAATACCCATGGGTAGCCATTGTGGCACGGATGCCCAACTATTTTGTTGTTTTGAAATCCTCACTCTCAAGGTTTAAAAGCACACTTGTGACACATTGATATAACCTTTTTTTTTTTTTTTTTCCAAGACACTGTCCATTTTTCTGTTACACATAATAGTTATTAAAAAGTTTCATATTCATAACAATTTTTTTTCATCTTCACCTCAATTATTTTGGCATTACTCAAAGAGCTACTCCTTGGATTGTATGTTTGTGTAGATTCCCCTACAAGGAAATTTCCATTTCCTACCCTTTCTTTTTAGATTCCCAATCTGACACATGAAAGATCTGAGAATCTGAGAGGCAAAAACTTCTTTCAGGGGTTATGCATCCCACCAGCAGTCCACAGTGCAGGAGGCACATGGGGTATGGGATAGCCCCAGTCTGCTGGATTCAATAAACAGTCCAGATAAAAAAAAATCTCACTAAATAAGGAAGAAAAGAGAAAACGACATTCTCATTTTACAGACTTGGAGAGGGAAAATATCTACCAACATGAATTGCAACCCTAATTTAGCCACTCTGCACTTTTTCAACTGCCTGTGCCAGCAGTTGTAAACCTCTCCTCACTCCAGGTGTGTGAGATATTGGGCAGCTGAAAGTCACAGCATGTGAATCTCAGTGGCAGCCATAGCATGTTGAGAGCAGGTTCTGGACCTACCAGCTTTAGAGGTAAGCTGGGTTACCTGCAGCACTCATTTTCACTTGCCTTCTTTAAGACTCTTGAGTTTTATTGATAAAATAGTGTTGTTTTGTCTGCAAATTCATGGAACTTTGGTGACATCCAGTGACTGGTTCTTCTGAAAGGTGTTTTTTTTCCTGGAATGATTGGAGAGAAATGCTTGTACCCTGCTGCTTTGTCTTAATAGGATCAGCAGATGAATTTGAACACAGGCTGAAAATTAGACTATCAAACCATATACTATTAAATATTTTAAGGCAGTTGGGATATACTTTCAGTTTTCTTCAATATTTAATCTGTAAATTGCTGTTGAAAAGGTGTTAATTAATCACAGTATAAAGCAAATATCTTGTCTGCCTATCCATTTAAAGAAACTAAAGCTGTTTGAAGAACTCTCTCGGGGTTTCTCCCCTCATTTTCCCGGGATCTTTCTTAAAGAAATTGTCTGAACGTCAAAGTCAAACCTGTGAATAGTACCTGATGTTTTACTATTTTTTTTCATGCAGTTTGATTAATATCAGAGTAAAACCTCATTTTGTGGGTAAAAAGAAAGAAAATCAGTGATTACATACTCTGATGCTGGCATAAAATATAATAAACAGTTGTATCTTACTTAAAATGTAGCCATTCATAGATTAAATTTTAAAAACCAGAGGATTGCATTCAAATCCTACAGTGTAGTGTTTTGAGCTAAACACAATTTGAGGTTAAATGACGTTACAAGCTGGAGAAACGGATATTTTAAAAGTATATTCAAGCTAAATTGCCAAATGGTTATCCTTATATAGTAACATACAAATCATGGCAATTATTCTTCTAATAAATATAATTTCTATGGCATTTTCTCTGATTATTCAGTTAACCGCCAGTGCTGTTTTACCTCTTTATAATAATGCATGCTTTCTTTTTTAAAAAACATAAAGATAAAAAAAAAAAAAAGAAGTTGGTTATTTCTTTGGTCAGGGCCTATTTGCTCCTTTTTTATGTGAGATTTTCAATACCCAGCAATGATGCCGAGCAAAAAAGGTCCATCCACTTCACTTGTGATGCCTCGTGCATTACCTAAAGCACAACAGAACAATGGCAGACAACAGAGCCTTTCTCCCCACTAACAATGCAGTCACCATGACAACCAGCAGAAGAACGTTTGGCCAGGAAAAGCTGGGAGCTTGGCGGACCAGCCTAATCAAAAAATGGAATAACATGACAACAATTACACTGATGAGTGAGAGGGAAGCTACAGATGCATTCAGACACCTATGGCACTGACGGCTAGATGCATTCAGCATTATTTTTTGTTTTGTTTTGTTTAGTGTCTTCTGTTTTTTAAGAGCTGGTAAATAGACAAGATCGAATTGTGTAACAGAATGTCAGTGCTCTAGTTAAACTGAAAATTCCTTTTCTTTTCCTGTGCTACTTCAAGCTCACTGAAGAGGCTTTAGGAGAGATGAGGTTTTGAAGTGAAATATGTAATAGATACAATATGAGTGTCACAAGGCAACTTTATTTAGCTTTAAAAATGTAAACTTGGATTTTCAAATGTGCAGATGCAAATAAATATGACTGGATTGTCTTATAAATAATCAGCCTCACCTTTCACTTCAATTTCAGAAAACTGGACACATGTCAAGCATTGATTAGAAGTCATGACTTGTTGTTTTTAAACTAGCCTCTTCTGCATATTAGTGTTGACTGTAATATTTATCATGGCATATTTTGCAGACCTCTCTTCCAGCTCCAGGGAAACTTGAACTGCAACTTTACATGAGGCACAAATCAAGCAACAGACGTAATGATGTACTTCTCTGAAACACTGGAAATTTAGTGTTGTGCTAATAACCTCCTATTATAAGCTCTCAATTGTATGATAGAAGTTCTGGTATTTTCTTTATAGGAAAGGGATGAAATGAATTTTTGCTGCTGTTACTGACAAATGAGTTTGTGGTTTCTACTGTTGGAAACAAGTCACACATTTTAGGAAAGGGGATGAAGAGAGGAAGCTGCTGTTTTAAAATGTTGAGGTATTTGGGTATAACCAGGAGGTGTTTCAACAGTTTGAAAACAGAAGTGAGCACAAAACCCTGGACATTTCTTTGTGTTTTGTTTTGTTTTTTTCCTTATAATGGCATTGCAGAATCATTCAGCCAGTTCTTTCCATACTGTCATAGCCAAAACTACCTATTCTCCATACTGCCCCCTTTCATGCCCTTGCTGGGTCCTGGGTAAATCTTGCAGTCAGCTTTAGATATCATGTGGAATTAATAATTATTTTATTGCATAATTAAATCACTGTCTAAAAAAACGCTCAGGAAAACCCTTGTTCTTGCTTCAAGTCCTTTGGACTTGACTGATTGTATAAAGGAGCCTTCAGCCATTGCAAGAAGAAAGGCCAGTGGTTTTCCTACTAGCTGCAAATCTTTGCTTGGCACAGTCATCAACATTCATCACTGATCCTCCACCACATAAGACAGAGAGATTGCTGAATGCTAGGAATGGGCCATGCACAGCTCAACCAACTGAGGGTGCAAACCAACAACAAGCTAACAGCAAAGCCAAGAAGTGTTTCATATGCAGTGGTCATCACACACTAGCATCATCTCCTTATGTTAGCAGTACAAGAGATTTTAGACTGCTAACTTCTATTCTGCCACTCTTGCACTACATTCTGCTCTCCCACTTGCCCACCAGGCAAACACACACAAACTGTGTATCTGTGTATCTGCTCAGATAAAAACAGCTCCATAGACACCCTTAATCCCATATGCTACTTTTTTTGTACATGTACAAAACTCTTTCTCTCCTGTCCTCTGGGATGACTGCATTTTACTCGGACACTGATCATCTCCAGCCTACCATAACCACTGAAAATGCCTTAAGTGTAGCTTAACACAGGCTTTTTAGAATTAAAGTTCCCAGATCATCAGGGAGCTCATCTCTCAACATAAAAACACTAAAGCCCATCCTACTTGTCTTGGAGCTTTAGCTATCGGTACTACAAACTGTGACAGAGGCAAATGAGGTTAGATTGTTTGCTGGACACCATTTAGTTTAAATTGAATGGGGTGTTAGAAAGATTAGGGTAAGTCTGGGCAATGGTAAAATTTAGCAGAAACTTTAGGAATAAGATAGGAAGTAGGGAAACTGGAGAGAATAGAGATTGTGTTGAAGACAAACTCAGGTCAGCAATATATAAGCATGCTTCCTTGCTCTACTTCTGACTCTCTAACCCATTAAATAGCCTCAGGAATCCACGAGGGGAGGCACAGAGAGAAGATACATCATAGGCCTTCTTTCCTCTACAAGTGGGACAGCAAATCCTCCACCTGCCTGTGCCTGGCCTCTAAGGTAACTTTGAAAGGGTTGATATATGCATAGAGTGGGCTATCTGCTTTAAAAAACTGTCCCTGTAAAAGAACTGTAAAGGTAGAGAGAGGTGCCTGCTCAGGATATGGGCAACTTGGAGAAGATCCTAAGGTGTGTTGGGTGGTAATAACATCTCAGAAGAGTACATCAAGTGTGCTGGTACATCAAGTCAGAAAAGTAAGAGAGATCTCACAAATGTAAGAACTGAGGCATGCAGAAGGAGCAAATTACAAGGGAACAGGATTTATGGTCCCCTTGAAAATCCCTGAGAAAGCAGAGGACAGCTCAGGAGCTGATAGAGGTAGCTGCAGCCACACTGAAGCTGAGTGTGGGGGCCTAATATTGTAATACATCTGCTCTTGAGGTGGAACCACTCACTGGTCTGGCCTCTTGTTTCCCTTACTCTCTCAGTGAAGAAGGGAGTGGAGAGACAGTGGGCTGTGCAGATGTGCCACGCTGGTTTGGTGTGCCACTTATGCAAAAAATTGTCTTTATTAACTCTTCATGGCATGGCTGATGCTTTGGACTTTACACATAATTAAAGGAAAAATTGCATGTAGTAATTTGGAAGGCTGATTCTGGGAGAATTCTGTGAAAGCATAAAGCCAGCCCCAAAGCGTCTCGAATAGCTCAGTTGCATTTTCACTTTATCCACCTAGGGGAGGAGGGGAGAGCAGAAGAGGGGAGTAGAGGAGAGGAAACCAGACTAAATGAGGTGGAGATGAGATGAGAGGGCATTGCGATAAGGTCCTGGGTAAAAGACAACAATACAGCAAAGGGGTTCAGAGCCTGGCAAAGACAGGAATAAGGAATGGGGAAGGAACATTCCCAGAGGGCTCAAAAGAGGACATTGATTCCAGCAGCCTCTCTTTTGGACATGATTTGCCGATTTACTTTAAGTAAACAAGCATTTTCATTGTTTGCACTTGTACACAACCCCCCCAAAAAAGTGTATATAATTTTTATATGGTACTAAAGTCAATCTATTACTGATCTGTCCTAGCCCAGAGCATTTTTTTTCTGTTGTAGGTAAAGGTGTTATACTTTCTCTTTTTCAGTCACACAATCCTCCTCTGACTTGTTAGATTTTTACTTTTTACTCCCTTCTATAGGGCTCACAATTTCATATGTCAGTCTTTTCAGTAATTTGGGATGAAGGTTATCTAGTGTACCTTCCTTGAACACATTGAACCCTTTGAAATTGTCTCTCAGCTGAGATAGATAATTATATTCTAATCATTTCCAGATACTTTTCTCGTTACCCAAGCTGCTTTTGTTCCCAGCTTCTACTGCGTTATCCTAAATAAAACCTAATATAAAATAATAATTTAGTTGGGGGACCATACAGATGCTACTTTTAATCTCATCCTCCTTTGTACTTTCTTCTCTTTTCATTGTTGAGAACAGGGAAGATTTTAATAGATAGTTTCCACTTCCTTTGGAAAAACATTTTGGGTAAAACCCTGACTTTGGTTTTTCATTACTTCAACATAATGAAAATATTTGATTTCTCTTTAATATACTGTAAATAAGAGTTTTTCAAAACATACTTTTTGACCATGTCTGATTTTACTGAACATTTTTAACAATGTGTGTATTTTTTAACATGGTATAAGCTTTAAATTGCTGTGGAGGCCTGTGGAGCTCAAATATCTAATTTCTTTGTAATTTCTCTTTCCCTGATATTTAAAAATAATGGTAACTGATAACTTTTGTGAACTCAAGAAGAAATATTTGTTTTAAGTTAGAAAAAGAAAGTTGATTACTGTGTTAGTGAAACAAATGGTAATGTTTATGTGGTAGATTTCTTCTTTCACTTGAAGTTTTCCTTCCTGTGTTTTATGTTTTTTCTTTCCATATAGTCACCATATTCTGATTTGAGTTACATTTTTAGGCTTATGATGTTTGAATTTCCCATCCATAATTAATATTTGTGTAATAATATTTAGGAATGACTCAACGTCATCATGAATTGTTAAAGGATAATTTTATGCACTGGCACACTTTTAGCAAGGGAACAATCTGCACTCAAAGCTACTTGGAGTACTGCAAACCTCTTTCTTCTGCCTACTCTGCTCCTCTCTGTTCTTTCTCCCCCACTGATAGCATGATGACACAGGGAAGATTTTTACTTTTTTGTACTGTCCCATTCCGTTTCTATCCTCAGGACAAAATGCAGGAAGAACTCACCAAACTGCAGTTGGCAGGAGAATCTGGAGCATGATATAAGTCTCTGTTCATCCACTGATAGTTGCTTGAATATTGCATTGCATTTTCAGAGTTGAGTTGTTCGGCTTTTTTAACTTTCTGTCTCTCTTACATATTCTCCCTGTCCTGTCCCGACCACAGATCTTCTCTTCCTTGTCCAAGGCTCTTCAGTTTTCTTTCCATTGAGCCTCTTGTAACTAATGCACTCATAAATAAAGTGATGCCCCTTGCAGCCTGACCCAGACAGTCTAGCTGAAATAAAATCTAAGCCAGTGTAGTGGTTTGACCCGGCCTAAATGCCAGGGGCCCACACAGCCACTCTCTCACTCCCCCGTGCAAATAACAGAGGAGAGAAAATATAACGAAAGGCTTCACAAGTTGAGATAAGGACCATAAAAGATTCCTCACTAATCACTCTCATAGGCAAAACAGTCTCCATGTAGGGATACTAGTTAAATATATTAATAACAAGATCAGAGCTTAAGAGTGAGAAACAATAAGAGACACCTTTACCCCCACTCCCTCCTCCTTCACGTTCAACTTTCTCTCCCCCAGCAGTGCAGGGAGACAGGGAGGGGGGTTATGGTCCGTTGTTCCCAGCTGCTGCTTAGGGAGGAGTCCTTCCAGTGCATTCCCATGAGGTCCCTCCCATGGGAGACTGTTCTTCACAAACTTCTCCAGTGTGAGTCTCTCTCACAGGAGATAATCTCTCTCATGAACTGCTCTGGTCCCATGGGCATCCCATGGGCAGCAGCTCTTCAAACACTGCTGCCACATGGGGCACATTCCACAGGGTGCAGTCCCTCAGGCACAGGCTGCTCCAGCGTGGGCCCCACAGGCCACAAGTCCTACCAGGAAATCCTGCTCCAGCCTGGGCTCCTCTCCCCACAGGCCACAGTCCCCTGCCAGGACCCGGCTCCAACAGGGGCCTCTCACAGGCAACAGCCTTCCCCTGACATCCACCTGTTCCAGCGTGGGCTTCTCCATGGGTGGATCTCTGCACTCCTGTGGTCCTCCATGGGCTGCAGGGGCACAGCTGCTTCACCATGGTCTTCCCGATGGGCTGCAGCTGGATCTCAGCTCCTGTGCCAGGAACATCTCCTCCCCCTCCTTCTGCACTGACCTTGGTGTCTGCGTTGTTGCTCACAGGCTCTCACTCTGCTTCTCAATGGCAACCATACTCATCTCCACTAGGTTTTTTTTCCCCCTTCCTTCTTAAATATGTTACCACAGAGGCATTACTTTAACTGCTGGTTGGCCTGGCCTTGCCCTGCAGTGGGTCTGGCCTGGAGCCGGCTGGCACTGGCTCTGCTGGACATGGGGGAAGCTTCCAGCAGCTTCTTGAAGAAGCCTCCCCTACAGCTCCTCCTTGCTGCTCACAAAAACCTGGTCACAGAAAACCCAATACAGCTAGCCTTAGCTAAGGAGTTTTTTCTGTGTAAACTGCTGAGAGATCCCTGTTACCAAGGGCTATCAGGGAACTGGTTCCTGTTTCCAAATGTGCAACAACAGTTTCAAAGTTTTGAGTCATTGTATCCAAAAGAAATGCCCTTTATATTCAGTGGATAAGGTTTTGGGAAGAAAGACGAGCCAATAGTCTTACACAGGATGAGGAAGCCTGTCAAGCAAACCAACCCTGAATCTGAGAAGTAGCTGAAATGCAACAGCATGAAAAGGCTGGGAACTTGATACAGCCTTTACTGTTTTGGATTTTTTTTGGCCTTCAGCTGAGAGAATATCACCAACAGAAACAGTTGCTTCTTCTCCAGGGACTAGAGGCGGCAAGTTGCACACTTCCATGAACAGCCAGCGGCAGGAGTGATTCTTCTGACACATGGCCTGAACAGAGGAGTGGATTCCTAAGAGGAGTCTTGCTGGACCAGCAGAGGTGAGCTCTGGGCTACAGAGCAGTTGGAATCTAGAGCAGAACACAGTCCTGAGACTTTCCTCAGCAGCACCAATAAGTATTGCAGCATAAAAAAGATCTCAAGTCACGAGTGTGATGCTGTGGTGCCCAAGACCAGTGTGGGTCTCCAGGGTTGGACAGTTTCTGTTGGGAGAAGCTCAGCAAGTATGGTGTGCCTTGAGTAAGGGACAGCCTAGCTCACACTTTCAGATGAAAAGAAGTACGTGAGATGAGGGTTTTGCCAGGAGTTGTTATTTCTGTTCTAGGTTGAATTCCTGTGAACTGTGTATATGTAGTGACTCACAGTTGTAAATCTTTTTTTTTTTTTTTTTGAGACAAATGGATTCAGTGATTCTGAAACAGATCTCAGTTATTTTAGAGATTAAAATGTTTTACTTGAGTAATAGCAGAGCAGAAATGACTTTGTTCCCTCTCAGTTCCTCCAAGATTTTCTAATCTATCTTCAGTCCTCACCACTTTGCTAAAAGCTCATGTGACTTCTGCTTGACTGAATCCTGAAAAACTGTATTATTGCCCTTTTTCTGCCATTAATAATTGTCTTCCCCTTCAGCTCCAGGAGCTGTCATTTATCTCCTAAGACTCCAGTAACTCACATGAAGAATTGCTCTCAGACACATTTGGATGAGGGTTTTTTGGGTTGTGATTTTTGTTTGTTTTGTGTTTTTGTTTGGTTTTGCTTTGGGTTTGTTTTTTGTGTGTGTTTTTTTCAAGGTCTTGCAAAATTTTATGTCAGCCCTTATGCTTCTCTCTCACAGACATTCCTGTTCTCCTGACAGATGTTAAAGATATTTTCATCACACTTGCCTGCAAGCTGCTGTGGCTAATAAATGCTAGGAAAGAGTGAGTTACAACGTCTTCAGAAACCAGGTGACACACAAACTCCTTCTAAGCAGTATGAAGTCATTGTTTTAAGGAATTAAATTAACTAACTAACCAACTAACCAAATTTAAAAGACTTTCTTTTTGTGCAATATAACAATTAATTGATATCTTGACAAAAACAAACAAAAGTTGGAGTTTTCTCTGGTTTTATTGAATTAAGTAACAAAATGCACCCAGATCAGTGGTTTAAATAAGACTCTTAAAGAGGATCTTTTTACTCAGTGCAGAACTGGGAATATTTCTCTCCAAAAGACATAAAAACTCATGCAACAAAACAGCAGTTTGAACTCTGGACTGTTTTCCAATATCTGGCTATAAAGACACGTAGTCACTGGTGTTGCATTATTAAATTGAAGTTAAAAAGGATGAATAAAGAACTAATATCTACATCAGAGGAACTAATATCTAATATCAGTGACAAATAGGATTATTATTGGAGACTCATCTCCTAGGTGGATAAAAACAAGATGTTCAGATAATTTTCAAAATGCAAAGCTATCTGATACAATGGAGACAGCTAAAAAGTACCGCTTGCTAGCTTGCAAAGAATGATTTGTAGTCATCATGATCCTGCAGGTAATTGAGGATATCTGCATCAGCATATTCTGCACTACTGCAAGAATATTATTGCAGTGAAATGATCCGCACATACAAATGTAATTGCCCTCTAGTGCGTAGCCCTGGAACTGATCCCAGCTGTGACACAGGACTGCACTGCACAAGAAAGGAGAAAGATCCTGGAAAAAAGTTTGAAACAGGAGGAGGAAAATCCAAAATCTAGTGGTGTCAGGAGGCTCTGAGTAGGCATGGATGGGAGGGAGGGAATCCAGTGTGCAGCAAAACCATCCTGTTATCTGAACTAACACACGGTAAGTGGAGATGACTGGGGGATTTGCTTCAAAACCTCAGGGCTCCTCCAAACCCAAATGCTAACACAGACACGGCCATTAGGAGCCTAGGTAACCATGGGCCTCTTGTTCTGCATCACTTCCAGTTGTTTGCACAGGGTCGTGTTTCACAGGAGGCTCAGCATGAAGTTCTACAACCTTTCAATAAAATCTAATATTTCTGTTAGTGCGGACAAAAAATTAAATGTTCTGAAGGTGCCAATTCTTTCCCAAGATGCGCAAGAGAATGAGTCTTGCATTCCACATGCAAATCACAAGCAAGATCCTCTCCCTCTCTGCTAGTAAGCAAACCTTGAATGGAAGTTCTTAAGTGAGTTCATTCCCCCAGACTCAATGCTGGATATTTTCTTTGTATTTCTACTCACTATGTGCGAGGTAATGATATTGCACAGTGGAATATCTTGTCTCCTTTTGTGAATAATTACTTGGCAACTTGTCTAGTTCATATGCATGTCTTACTAGTAGTTTGGTCCTGTTACTGCATCTGGTGTCCCTCAAAACACTTCCCTCTAACAAGCTGGGTTGAAGTTGTTGAATATTCTTAAGGTCTTTCTGGTATGGGATGAAGTCTGGATTCCTTTCAAGCCTGTGATGAAATTCCTACCGATTTTCACAGAATTTTGGCCACATTGATTTCAGTATATATCATCTCTTCACTATTTGTATAAGACCTCATCAAAATTTTAAATCTGCAAGAGCTTATCTGAGAGTTTGCACTCTTAGTAAAAAAGATCTACATATTTTCCAGTCATCATCTTAAAAGAAAAAAGTCAATTTCTACAGATAATTTTTCCATTTTTTGCACCACTGTCTTTTCAGAAAGAATAAATACATTTCCAATGCTGTAGACCCTTTTGAGAATAACATCTAAGAAATGGCCTCTGCAAGCAGACATTTACAGTTCGCTACATTTAAATTTCCAAGACCCAGTAGCCAGCAAGTTAGTAGAGTTGTGATGCATGAACCGCACATTGTTATGGTAATGACATTTTTCTTTCTTCCCTTTGAAGTAGCAGTGTAAATACAAAGAGTACCACATTGATCTTGGAATGGTAACTCCTTTGCCTCCACTCTGCAAAACTGTGTGGTAATCAGAATTGCATATGAAAAAATTAAATCATGATATAGCTCAATCAGTGTTTCTGCTAGCTTAACAAAGGTCAAAACTAAACCAAAGCACCTGTAAATGTTAACTGCAAAATAAGTGAAGAGAAATATAAGTAATACTTTACCAATGACACCCAGAAAGCTGGTCTTCTAGCTCCATGATGGCGCTGGGGCAGGATCCAGATCAGCACATCTGTGCTCTGGAAGCACCATGGTGATTTACAATGGCAGTAAAAGTACAATATTCTTCATATAGTCATCATAAAATATTACAGCTGACCAGATGGTGGAGCAATTACATTTCCACAGTTCTAAATGGCTATTTAGCTTATCCACTTGTGAACTGTTAATTAAATTGGAAACAGATATAATTTATATTCAGAAGGAAGACATAACTATGGAGGAAATGCTTAAAAAAAGACAAAAAATTTTGTTAAATCAGAGATCCATTTCCTTCACCTCTCCACCCAAATAATGAATAAACAAAAAGTCTTTGATAATGGGGCTGTGGCACAAACAGCCAAAAGTCAGGAAACTGAGAGAGCTGAAGTGTGCCAAGAGCACATGTGTGCAACACATCACTTGTTTGCTGTGAAAGATCTGAACCCCTCCAGTTGTATGGGTGAACACATGCTGCACTGAGGATCCCTCTCACACACACAGAAGGATGAGTTGCTGTGTGAAAGTAACCTCCTCCCTCCAGAATCAGACAGCACTGACAAAAACAGCCTGTGTGTCAGGTCATGTTTGTGTGGTTGTTTGTCTCAATGCAGCTGCAACACGGTTTGCAGGTTCAGCTTTATGCAAGAGCTAATCAATGTGCTATTAAATTCTATTAGAAACTAAAGTTAAATTTGGCCAAACAGGTATCCAATTCAAAATCCTTATCAGTTAGGATAATGATATATTCCTATATTGTTACCAAGAGAATTTTTGCATCATTGTCTTAATAGGGGTATGCAAGAGCTAATTCATTAGCAAACAAAGGAGTCAAGGCTGAAGTGAATAAGGCAGGGCAGATTTTTAGGAAGAAGCAACTTTTACTGGACAATCTAAGTTTAATGAAAAAAGAACAGACAATACTTCTTTATGACTGAAACAGATGAGAGCAGAGAAGTACCTTGAAATATATGAAATTACATGTTAGAAATAATATTCTTTTCCATTATGGAATATCTATAACTAAAATTCTCTGTTGCAAAGACCACCCTTTAAGACTTAACCCCTCTTTCCAATGAGAAGCTCACAGCTTTGTACCTGCCCTTGCTCCAGACCCCCAGGCTCTGCTGCACTGTCGTTCTCATGAAGTGTTATCCTGCAACTGGCTGGAGGAGAAATGGCAGCCTGGCCCTTCTCAGCCCAGTGAGCAAGAGCACTGCTCTTCTAGAGGACAGGCATGATACTTGGCTCCCTGGGCAATATCCAGGGCAGTAATTTATGGTAAATAAAATGGAAAACAAATCAGCCAAAGCAACTTGTTTTTTTCCCCCACTGTGGCAATTTCTGAATGCAGACCCAGAGCAAGAATTCCTCTTCACAGCTCCTGGCTCCTTAGCTAAAACCTCACTAAGGTTATTTCTTGATGATTCCTTGGACTTCCTTTGTCATTTCCTGGCTCCAATATCCCTTCCTTTTAATGCTATGGGTGTTCTATAAAGGTATTTTAGGTAGTTTAAATTCTGCCAGCACGTGGTGGGCCATCACCCACATTCATATCCAAAGTCCTGGATAGTCTTGCATAGCCAGCCCTCAAGCCTGTTTTTACCTCCATGGCTTCACTCCCCCATTAGTGAAAGCTAGCACACGATGTAAATAGGAAGAACTGGATTTTTTAAAAGCTTTAGAAAACATGTGCTTTCAATGAAAAACAAGGGTCAAAAGTAGAGCTAGTTGCTGCTTTTATTTTTGAGCCCTATCCATTAAAGGAAAAGAGAGTCTGAGTTCTGTGAGCAAAACCAGCTCAAACCTTCACACCAGGAAAGGACAAGTGGTTTTATTTCTATTTTTATCACTTTGTTTATCGTGAAAAACTAATGTATTAGATCTAGATATGTATTACAGAAAATGCATCTTCAAGTGAGAACTGTACAAAACATATTGGTACTCAAAACTCCCAAATTTAAGAGAACTATAGGTAACATCGGGTGGAAATGCTTAAGTGACGCAAAACACAGGTACTATCCTCACTTTTATTTATCCGGAGAATCCCAAGTTGTTTCACAGTGAATTACTTCAGGAAGACTTTTTTTTACTTCAGGTAGACATTTTTTGTTCAGCAGTTTTGCATTCATTTGGCATTTAGTGAGGTTGGGTATCTACATGACTGTGTGTGCTTCGAAGAGAACAATTGAAACCACTGTATGAAGTCTATGGGTATGATCTTTAGTGATATTTTGACGTTTTAACAGTCCTACTTGCGGATTATTTGCAGGAATCAGTTTTCCTTTCCTTCACTTCAAAGTTGGATGCTGAAATACACAACTCTTCAAGTCTTCCGACTAGCCTTTCTGTTCTCTGGAGATTGACTCATTTCCTGTATTTGAACAAGATAGTAAAAGTGGATATAAAATATCCTTTTGCAGTTATAATCAGAATAGCTCCCAGTGCTGGTATTAATAGTAAATTCTAAGACTCTGCCCAATAACAGCTGAGTTTATGATTTCATGAGTTAGATTCTGGTCTCATTTATTTAATTGTAAACCCAGGGTAGCTCCCAGAAGTCAATGGACTTACTCTGAATTTCTGCAAACATAGCAGAGGTCTGTCTCTTGCTGTGTTTATTCTGTGGTGGGGGTGATGAAATCCTGAACCTGGATATATCAATCAGACATTTGTGTAAAGACTTGACTGTTCCTCTGACTCAGTTCTTACTTAAACTCTATCACCTCTATCAGCTTTCACCTGTTGTTTTTTCACTGCAGTCTATACAATGTTCTCCAAAACACCGAAGTATGAAAACTTGCAGAATTCAAAACAGAAGTACAGAAACAATAGAAGTTGTAGGTATCTTTTATCAGCAAGACGTGCGGCTTTTTGAACCTTTAAGGACTGGCTGTTGAGTAAGAACTCTTCTGGAGTGCAGTTTGTCTGTTAATTCTTGGTTTTGTCAGCTGCTGTGTTGCTTCAGACTTTGCAGAAGTGTGTTCATATCCATGTGTGCATGTTTGAAGCAGTGTGGGAGGATCTCATGCTGAATCATGTTTTGCTGGTTACAGTTTAGAGGCTGAACTGCAGAGTATAATTCTGAAATCTACCTCTTTCATTAATTTCTATCAAAAGTGCCTTTGGCACATTTGCCCTAAGCAGATAGAGGAAAAGTATCAAACCAGTAACATGTTGGAATTTCACAATCATCCCATGCCAGTTGTTTCCTCTTTTGATACAAACATCTATCATGGCACCTTCAGCTTAAAGAAGGAAGTGAAAACACAAGCCTGTCTATGCTCAGGCCAAGGTAAGAAGAGGAGAATCATCTCTGCCTGCAGGCTGGGCCAACAACTGCAACGCACATTTTTAGTTACTCTTTTGTCTCAGAGAAGTTAGCCATTAAATACAGAGCTTCATATTTCTACACGACCACCTCAGTTCTGTGGCAACTCAAAGATACTTTTGATATCTCTTTTGCCGGCTAAAGTATCTGAATTACATTAGTGGTCTGCTTGTTTCCTAGTGTATATGTCTTCCACATTTCAGAGATTGTCACTTCATATTATAAACTGACCTCCTAGGAGGGGAGAGGGATGAAAAAACACTGCCAAAACTGAAGAAAACAAATTACTAGACAACTTATGACTAGATAAATCAAAGAGGAGACTTAAGTAACTTTTATGTTCCAAATATTTTACCCAGAAATGTCACCCCAGACACATATTAAGAATATCATTGGTCTTTTTTAAGGTTTGTAGGTATGCAAGAGCATTCTGCAAGCTTTTGTTTGTCTCAGTTGTCTGAGGTAAATACAGGAGTTAGGGTTTAGCTGCAGTTCAACTTTCCTCTGTACTCCTGGGCATTGCAAACAAGCAGATTTGAAGCATGGTGACAGTCTGGTTGCTCAAGCTCAATTTGGAAGAAATGCCATGAGAAGTCTGCATGTGTTTAATCTAATACTGTGCCCAGATCCAAATATTATCAGTCCTGTGTTTAGACCAACAGGGCAGAGAAAATAATTTAGACACCAGTCTCGTGTCCAAGGTTTTGCACCTATCCCTTGCGTCTGCGTATCTAATGGATTTCAGGAACCTTCATGAGGCAACAAGTTTTAGGGAAAATGGAAAAAGGTTTTGATCATATAGGCTAAGATTTACAAACATTATTTTTTATTAAGTTTTGGGCTAGACATAGATATCAAATAGAGGAAATCACAGGGAAGATGTTTATGGCACTTTAGGGTTCACAGAGGCTCTTTTCAAGGTGCCAGAGAGATGAAGCTTCTGGGTGCTTCCAGAAGTGCAATGCCATGCCAGAGTCCACTGACACCTTCTGAGGGAAAGCAGAGAAAAGTCAGTGTTGAGGTCCTGTGAGAGAGTCTGCAAAAGTCAGGGAAGTTCAAGGTTATTTCTTAACACACATCAATCAGTGTGGATCACATACAAACATCAATCCAGCTTCTTACCTGGATATCTGGCTTCTGGGCCTTCTAGATAATCCTGAGAGCACTACTGGCAAGACCAATGCCAATGTGTCTTAAATCCTTAGCCCCATTGCCTGCTCTTGCAGCCCTCAGAGCCAACACCCATCTGGCTGAGGATCCTGGTCTTCTCTGGGAGCAATTCTCCCTCAAACCATGAATATGCACAATACATGCCAAATAATAATGAACTACTTGATTACCTAAATGGTACTGTGGGAAGTAGGGTTGATGGACCTAGCTGAATGCCAGATTGTTATTAAAGCTGTTTTTAAAAATGACACCATTTCAGTGTGTCATCTCTTGGCAGACTGCCTGTTCAGAGGACCCTTGGAAGGGATCTCACTGGGGGATGCTGTAGAGATGAGAGCTGTCAATTCATGTGAGGAGGTCTACAAGGCAGAACTATTTTATTAATGGAGTGTTTGGCTCTTTTGGATGCTGTGGGAGAACAAGAAGGCTTCGTCAGTGCTCCTCTCACCTTCTGTGAGACAACGCGACTGGAATTGGTCCAGTACCTGCAGGAGCTTGTAATCCTGGGACGGAACAATCAACATAATGTTTTGTAATACGGCTTGAGGTGATGAGGAACTTCTTGTCCAAAACAAATATATTATTATGTGTTTCTTAGATGTCATGTATGTATACCAAATAAAACTTAATTCGGGAAAAATTTGCATGCTAAAATATGTTTGGCACATACAACAAAATACACTGATGGACATCATCTGATATGGAGCAAGTCATGTGGAGTAAATCAGATGCAGCTATTTCTTAATTATATTTGTCTCCTTTGGTCTTGACTGTGAATGTAGTTATATTTCCAAATATGTACTTGATGATGTTTTCATTTCTTCAGCGCTGATGACATAAAAAGATCTTTACACTGGGTGTGCTGTTTGCTGAGGAAAATTCCACTTGAACTCCAGAGGAATCTGAAGAATTCTGAGAGAAAGTTTGAGTGGGTAGAATTTTACTTTGCACTATCTTGACTTATGTCTGCTCCCTTTGAAAACAGCCATAAAGCTCACATTGATTTAAATAGATGTGTAAGTAAATCAAACCTGACTGCTTTGGGAAGCCCTGTCCTGAAAATTCTCAGTTCTTAAAACTTCCGATTGTATTTCTACTGTTAGTTTTTGCCTTGAAGTTCAAAAAGAAAGACCTGCCTACTTAGATTATTATTAGTATGAGTTAAACTCATTGATTATAATCTTTTTAATGAGCAGCATTGTTTCCCTTAGATATGTAAAGTCTGGGAAATGTAATGCTTTCAAGAGATTGCACCCAGGAAAAAGAAAGGCAACAGTGTGCTAACGTTGAAACAATTTCTTTTAACATTCTGGAACAGGTTTTGATAATTAATTTTATATGCATTTTAAGAAGCAATATGTAAACAGACACAATGCTAAAGTAAAAATTTGAACTAAGTATTCAAATTATTCAAATAAATAATTTTTACTCAGAAAAATTTTTCTGCTTCAAATTTCATTTGTTAACTTAAAAAATATACACCATCTGTTGTAATCACATTTTAGAATTTCCTGGGAAATAGAAAATTCCATTCCTGAGAGTTGTAATATGTAGGAGATGTTTTCCTTAGCAGTGCAGAATGAAAGAATTGTTGTATTTGCAGAGCTGTACCCTAACAAGATATATTATAATGTGGTCAAATACAAAGTGTTTTCACCTGCTAGAAGAAGGAATGTTGCTTTTATTTTTAAGGAAGGGAGAAAAAGGTTGTTATGATTACAGCTGAAGTAATTGAGCTCTTAGGGTGAGAGTTGGCAGCTGGGAAGTTTTTGGATGGATCGATGGGGGAAAAACTAAGGCAGAGTCCTGATGTTAAATGTTAGATTGTAACTGGAAGAAGAGGGATTTTTGTCTTGAAAAAGACCTTGATGTAGGAAGGAGTTGCAAGAAATAATCGGGAAATCTGTCTACAATAAGAAAGTCTGTCTACTGTAAAAGTGTAAAGTGGTACCATCTTTTCTAGTTTATCACAAGAAGATGAAGACTAGGTATGACCATGGTCTGTAATTTCCACAGAGAAATGATTTCTGATTGCCCAGGGCTTTTGAACTTTGCAAACCAAGATACAAGTAGGTAGAAAAAAGTCAGGCTAAGAATTCAATGGGTTTATGATAATGCTAATTAACATTCAGAAAAACTTGCCAAGAGATGGAGTAGATTTTCTGTCATTTGAAATCTCTAAACAAGAAATTCTCTAAGACAATGCACAGGAATTACTTGCTGGAAACCTCTGTTTGGTGTCATGCAAGGAATGGATTAACATAGTTCCTTCTGGCTGTAAATCTGTGCATATATATTTTAGACAGACATTACAAATAAAAGAGAAGGATAAAAAGTACAGAGGTTGATGGTAAAATTATCTGGTTATTTCAGATGTTATCCTTTAATTTTTGAACTTTTATACATTTATTTCAGGATCGATCTTGAAAAGGATCAGGCTTTTAAAATTAAACTAAATTAGAAGAGGATGTAGCTGAAAGGATCTGCAAACCCAGCCACAGGGGCTGGGGGTGGGGAGGAGAAGCAGAGAATTTGTGAATTAAGAACAGGCAGCCAACCAGCTTATCTTTAATGTTTTTTAAAAATCTATAGTTTCCAAAGAGAGTAGGTTATATTTATATAGATGTATAGAAGGAGGCTTTTGATCTGAACAGTTTGTAATGCAGGTGAAAACTCTGTATGGATTACTCAAAGAAAGTTAAAATAAAAACATTTTTTTCCCCATTTCCACACATTGCAGCTTTTGGCCTATCCACTCACAGCTAAAAAAGCATTCTTTCCTGATAATCAAGCTTCAGCTGTCTGAATTTCAGGCCGAGCCTCTCATCTTGAGCTTTGCTGAAGAGCTTCTTTAATTAACCATTATACCACAGATGTTATTGATTTTTTTATTTTTTTTTTTCAAATCTGGTTGAAACATCATTGTGCTGGATTGTCGCCAAGACGAAGGCCTGAATTTTTTGTGCACTGCTTTTACTCCTTCTGCATACCTTATTAGTCTCCACGTCTGTTAAGTGCAACCCTTAGTATTGACTCAGAAAATATAGCATTGATTTTTAGCCTTGCAGCCGTGATCTAAGGGCTCCTAATTTGGAATGTGGAAACCAGAGTTCAGCAAGAAGCTATATTACTGTACACTTCCTACAAGTAAGACCTTTAACGCTTTTTACCTTTTTACCAGACTTTTGATGTAGTTTAAAGTTCTTGGAATTGTTCTGTTGCAAAAGAAATACAGCGACATTTCCAAGTTATGTCTGCTTATGGGTGTGTAAATAAACCTATGTTTAAATAAAAAGTATGATCCGTAAAGGTGCTGGTCATCACGGTTTCTGATTAATTCAGACAGGTTGTGGCATCTGAGTTCCTCTGCAACCCTGTTTGCTCACCTTTAGCAGCATAAGCATAATTTAGGGAGAGAAATTTTGCTGCCCAGGTTTCAATGTTTTGGCAGCATTATTTTAAATTTGTCTGTATTTTTGTCTCGTAGTCTTTCATTGGGATAGTCACGCCGGTCACTGGAATTTTGTAACAACTTCGGTAGATTTAATTCTTGAACGTAGGGACTCAGCTAAACAGTTCAATCCAGTCTGCGTTGCTGCAGGAGGGGGGTGGTGGTGTTGCTTTAGTTTGGGGGAGAAGCTATATCCAAGCCTTAAGTAATCGCAGCCTTCCTAACAACAGCACATTCCGTTCAAATTATGTCTTATGATGATGATGAATTCAAGAATTAAAACAACGACAATAGGTTCCTAAATTCTGATAAGATTTCTCCGAGTTTAGCGATATGTTATTTAAACACAATTTGAAGCTTTTAAAATACTGTAATAGCACCTCTTGACCTTTCCAAAATCACATGGAGCAAGAGGTGGTGAAAAATGTTTATTTACTCTGCATTAGAAGCTAAATCCGTGTTCCTTCTTAGAACCGGTAGTTCTTTTATACTGGGTAACTCATGCATGGCACTTCCATTCTCCAAACAAGAGCTAGACAGTCCTACTTGAACTGCAGAAACAATGACCTGCAGTCTATCCTATGCCTGAGTGATAAACAACAATGCAGACCTCTTGACAATCTCTGGCATCAAGCGTGGAGTCTTGCAGCTCAACATGTCTGCTGAACAGAAGTTAGAAAAAGAAAAGATCATCTCGTAAACAATTAATTAATGTTTGTCATGAATTATCATTTTTACTTCCTTCTCAAGAGGCTCAAAGGGAATAAAAAGGCATTTTTGCAGGTGGTGGCATTCAAAGTAAGGGCAATCAAATGTTTGAGAGCAGTGGCACAGCACTTTGAGTCTCTAAGGGTGAATGGTGCTAGGATTAGAGCACAGCAGGGGGTTGAGGGTTTCAGGTGTGAAGCTTAATGTTTGTGATCAGCAAAAAAAAGTCTTGAATTTATCTAAACTGCTCTTCTGCTAACAGTACTTCTAGCACATAAATGTTCTGAAAGTGACAAGTGTTCTCATTGCTCTTCTAATGCAAACATGATCTGCATTTGAAAGATGCATCCCTTTTGCCTAAATTAGAATGTGCATCACAAAGAGCGTAAGATGATGACCCAAAAACAGTTCTTTACACACACACACACACACACGCCCCCCCATCACACACACTCTTCTCTCTCTCCCCTCCCCCCGCACCCTCTACTTCAATTCAAGATACAGCCACAAAAACGCAAACTTCCACTCCTTTTTACACAGCTAGAAGAGCTGCCACTCCGTCCATTATTCTGCCTGCACCGCAGTTTTGTAATTAGGATGCTTTACCACCGGTGCTTCAGTTCTTATCTAGCATCATTCACACGGAGTTTCGTGTCTTTGCAGCGCTGTGCCGAGCAGCTCAATTTTATTTCGGTCAAGCAGTTTTCAGGGATTTTTTGCTGTGCAATCCTAATGCATGAACACTCCTTACCTCCTCCTCCTGCTTATATTGCTGAGCACCACAAAGATGGTAAGATAGGAGTTCTAACAACAAGTTAAATCTATTCTAAGGATATTATTTGGTTTAGGATTTGTGTAGGACATTTGCTAATACTGGAGAAAAAAAAATTGGTCTCAGTAAATAAGACTAATAAACAGATTTTACAGATTATTCTCTCTGTCTCCTGGGACCATCTATTTTGCCTTTTTAGATTTTTCCTCTATTTAACACTAAAAAAAATTTTTGTAAGCAATAGGAAGAATCTGAGCCTAAGAGAAAAAACATTGTGCAACATAGGGTAGAAATGAAAACAGCAAAAAACCCCAAACCCTCAAATATATGCGCAAATGTAGGCAGACCTTCATGGATCCTCTTTTTTTTTCTTCAGTAGTTTTCATGATGCAATATGCTGTTACAATGTGGTATCCAAAGGGTTTCTGCTGCCTTCTAGAATTTGAGAACTATTGAGGTAGACAGTGCAGACAGTAACCATAAAGGTAACTATACATATGTGTGCGTGCGTGAATATATATATATGTGATTCTGTGTTTCCTACACCTTAATTGAAAAATCGGGAGAGTATTGTCTAACTATTTACTTTACAGGCCTAAGTTGACCTTCGAAGATCAGGTGAATAACTTCCTCCTTCAATTCATAAGCTTGTCTATTTGTAAAATAAATTTTTAATTGGTATATTGGTAATTATCTGGGGATTTTCATTTTTGTCATTGCCTTAAACGAATGAAGTAATTTCATAAGATACTATGAGATAAAAAAAGAAAGAAGAATAAATAGAATAGCTTCATTTTTTCCAGTATCTCACATACACTAGTATGAACTGACAATAATTGATTAATCTATGTTTTCAGCAGCTAACATCTTAAGTTCAAGGAATAGATTTCTATTCACCCTAAGGTCCTTTCACCTCTCTTTGGCAGAGTGTCAGGGACTCCATGACACAGCACTTTCTCATCAGAAAAATCTCTATTTGTCAAAACAAATTATTTCTAATTCATGTTACGGAAATATCTGTTTCTAGGCAGTGGTGGCAGGAGAAAATATGTTAGCTCCAGTTCAGCCCAGGGTGATGCACTGTGGGAGTAACCAATATCTGGCTCAGAGTTCTCACTCTACTTGATTTAGGCAGGGGTCTGGATATAGTCTTTGCTATTCCAGGGAGTCTCTAAATCCTTTTTTCGAGTGCCCATCAGCTGGGCTGGAGGCAGTCTGTGCCTCTCTATTTTGAAACTGTTACTTTTTGAGTCATCCTTGATCCTCACTCAGGCAGAGGGCTGATCCCCATGAACCATTAGTGTATTCTCACCCTTCCTTGCTCATTCTTTCTTGTTCGCTTGGTTTATGGAGAAATAACTAAGAAAGAAAGGTCTTTCTGAATCCCAGTAATGGGGAAAGGTTTGCAGGTCCAGAAAAGTTTTCGGCACAGCTTAGTGCATATCCCACACAAAGACAGTTTTGAATAGAGAATGCAGGACTTGCACCCCCACTTGAAGGATCTTTTCACACCTTCGAAGTGACTCAAGAGGCCCCAGAAATTACATGGATCTGGTCCAAAGTTTCTGCCCGATTACCCTTTGCTGGTCACTTGTTAAGGTGGAGGTAGGAAATAAAAAATGCCAAAAAGAGCTGTGGGGCTGTTTGTTTGTTTGCTTGTTTGCGTGCTTGTCCTCCATCTCGTACTGACCCTCCTCTCTTGATTTTAAACTCTTCTGAAATAACTCATCCTCCCGCTCTCAGAGGGACTGATNCGTTGAGCAGGGACCTTTCCGTTGGTCAGGCCCCATGTCAAAACACTTGTGACTCCCGGGAAGTCGGCTCTGCTGAATCCTGGGGTTTGCCAATGCCAGTCAGCTGCTGTTTGAACTAAGTCCTGACCGCAAAATCAAAAGTGGGTCCAAAGAAAGCTGTAAACAGTGAGCAATGAGCCATTTGAAGGCAGCTGATGCCTCATTTGGGGTGACATGTTGTGGCTGATGAGTGTGGATGATGTGGGGTTTTCGATAAGTGCCTCATCAGTATCCTCATCATGATCGTGTTGCTCAGCCACGGCGTGTGCCCTGACTTGATTGTAATTGCCTGAATCTGCTCCTGCTGCTCAGGAGCGCACAGTAATATGCAATAAAACAGCAAGAAGTGAATGTTAACCATCTGAGTTCTGACATGGCTGCTTGCAGTTCAAGTTTTCCATTAAGGACAAAAAAAAAATCTATATAGACATACAAATATGGATATATAATTGCATGTTTAGAATAATTATTGTTTGTATATACAATAAACTCATTTTATAACTAATGCGTGATGGTCATATACAGATAAATAGATAGATTCATCTTCCCCTGACACCTGTCTATACCGTACACAAATGGACATCGCATACTCACAGTGTGTAAGTAAAAAGCAGAGGGATGAAAAGCATCAGAATCACACTTTGATTCGAATTTTTAGAAACCTAAGGAGAACCTGTAGCTAAGTCTATGTATAGTCTTCATAAATCTTAATAACATGTGTGCATACAGATAAGTAATTAATTCTTAGATGCAGTTAATCTCCTCATGTAAATGTGTGTGTGTGTATAATTGTGCAGGTGTGTCTGGGCGGGGTGCACATGCATATATTCTTCGTAACACTAAATTAGTCTTTGGAGAGAACACAATTTATTTTCACAAGTTAGCTAGTTTGGATTAATTCCATAGCATTGCTGGCTGGGGAAAATTAAAAACAAACCCAACACCCAAACTTCCTGAACCATATGCCCTTGAGTCTGTCAATACAAAGTACTGAGAACTTAAGCCCAGAGGAAGCCTTTCAGATCAGAGACTTTTTGAAGGGTATTAACTGTACCCTGTTGGGGTCCCAAGGCAATGCGTTCATGTCCATCAGTGGCATGGATGTTATTTTTGAATTTAAAATTATTATCAGCTTTGGTTAGAGGTCAGAAAAGTAATAAACCAAACAGATTATGATTGTATAATTTTATCTGGTGTCTCAGAGTCCAATACTATACTCTTGAAGTCACTTTGGGTTCCTGTGTGCAGCTGGGTTTTTTAGCATAGTTTAGGTAACACTTAAATAATCAATTTAAACAGGCAAGTTCTGTGTGCATTCAGTCAATACTCGATGGATTAAACATGTGGGTTTTCCTCATCTCCACTTGTTATTTAACTATTTCAGTAAAAGCACACAAAAATATTTTGAAAATGTTCTCTGCAGCCATTGTTGCTACTGTGCATTGTCCTGCCTTCTCTGTGACTGTATGTACAGGGTACTGCTGTAAGGTACAGGTCCTGCTATAATGAGACAGAAAGATCGGTACTAAAGTGAAGGTGGATAAGAAACTGTTATTTGCAGACCAAAATCACTAGGGCATAAGATTTTTTTTAACCCTTTAAAAATAATACTTTTTCCACAATTCAAGTGAAATTTGTAATGTCTTGGAAACGTCCTTAAAATCTTCATTATAGAGAAGAAATTTGTACAGATTAAACACTCTAAGTCTGACCATTTTAGAGGTAAGACAATCATTATAATTATAAATACTTCTGTTGTCATGTGTGATCAAGTGGTTTCGCTGTTGTCTCTTAAGTATATTAACTTTAACCCTTTTTAATTATGGATTTATCACAACGGTGACAGAGTGCCTCCTTAGAATCCCTCATTCACCCTGGGCCTCTCTTTATGCTCAGAATAGGTAGACAAATAGAGAGAAATTCCAAGGAGGATAGAAAACATAACGGAGAAGTTGGAAAGATTTTTTTATGAAGAAAGATTAGAAGACTGAAATGGGGAGCTTTAGTTAATTGGGGTTAAAAGCAACTAATCTGTGTAGCTTTCCCAGTTTCAGGGGATGAAGTTTATAATTCCTCTTAAATAATTATGCTTCATTCTTCAAACTTGTGTATCAGATATCTGATTACTGCTTTACTTGTTAAAAAATAACTTCCATTGTCAATTATTTTCATTTCTTATAGTTTTAAGAAAATAATCTGAGCTTGTTCAGCAGAGCAAAATAACAAAGTGATGGGTTATACCTGGGTACAAGCTTATGGAGTGTTCAGACGAGGAATGGCATTTCTTCACTTGGTAAATATTGATTCTGACTATCAGCAGAGAGAATTTTTTAAAGCTAACGATAGCTGGGCACAGGCCCAGACTTCCTCTTGGTAGCACCTACAGGTAGCAAAACAGTTTTTCAGAAGGGAAAGTAGGATCTCCATTGCAAAAACACAGACTACCAGTCTGCATTAAGAACTAGGACAAGATTTAGCAGTGAGAGCAATCTGACAGCCCTGGGTTACACAATAATTCTTGCCCTTGGTAATTTTTCTTATCTTCTTTCTTTTTTCTTTTTCTTTTTTTTTTAATAGAATATGCATGACATACAATGTGCAGTATGCAATGTGCCTGACATGCACACAGACAGCTTTGGATATGATTTGTTATTGTCATCAGAAATTGTCTTGAGAAAAATTTCATTATGAGTTTTTCCAAGAACTTTCTAGACATTCAGAAAGGGGCAGCATGTGTCTTCAAAAGCTTTTATACTAATTTAAATATAATCAAAAGCAGCAGCTTTATGGAAACATAAACCAAAATTAATTCAATGATGAACTTGGGCCCACATCTCGGACCTTTCTGAAATCTAAATACAAGGAAGGTGTAGTTTGGTGTGAACCAACTATTTTGTTAACTTTACAGGATTAATGCATCTTCATAAGAAAAGTTTTCTTCAAAGAAATGGAGGATAAACAATTCTTTCAGACTGAAGTTTCTACGTAAAAACCATCACAGCAAAAACATATTTTTTTCTCCTGGAAAGTTTATGTAGCATCAGGATTCCTTTGCATAGAAGAAATACTCCCTAATAATAAGATAGAGAGTACAAAATACAAACAAACTAAAGAAAACATCCATCCAATATGAAAATCTAAGTTTCAGCATAAATCAATTGTAAAAAAATTATAATTCTAGCCTTTGCGTTCATAAGAAAATGCCCTGGTCCAGACTCTTGATCTGTATTTTTTAAAACTATTGTCTAGTTCTGTCTGTGCCAGCTGGGATCAACCAATTTGGTATGTTTGGATGCCACTTCTAACTCCCACCTGATGCTCTGAACCTGTTCAGTGTAGACAAGCTAATATAGCACTTCTTGATCAAATTATCAAGTAAATCCTGCCATATCTAAGCTGGGCTGCAAATTCATCCTTCCCTCCATGCTGCAATGCTTCATTCCTGCAACACACATGATACTATCCCAAATCTTGTTAACCTCTGCCTGAGCTATATTCCCAGAAGGGTACAAGAAAATGCCGCATGGGCTAGATATGCACAGCATGTGGTCAGTTTTGAAACAAAAGGAATTTCCTGACATCTTAGTTTTGCTCAAGTCATCATAGCAATGACTGTACAAGGAGTTAATTGTCGTTAAGGGAGAATTTAATGCTGGGTAGGAAGAATGACATCAGACAAGAATTATCCAATAGTAATGTTAAAAGTCACTCACATCTCCTTGCAAGTTGAAAATAGTACTTGACTAGTAAAGAACTTTTCCATTTTTTTAACAAACAGTAAATTCAGAAGTAAATTAAATCCTTAGTTATTCAGAATAACACCTTTTTCACAGTATATGTGAAGGTTGCAAGGAAGAAACGTGTGTGCTGCACCTCTGGACATTGTTTGTACAACTTTACCCCAGCTCTAGAACAATTCTGCTAAAGCAAACACGGGGGATTTGTGGCCCATCTCTTCAAAAGGATCTTCAGGCTCTCCCTTTTATTAGGCCTTGTTTTAATGCTCAGAGCACATCCTGCTGCACACCTGCATCCACCTTCTTGCCACCGCTGTGTAAGGAGTCTCTCAAAGCACCAGAAGGGCTGAGAGGGCTCTTACCATCCCTTGCTCACTTTCTGTAGAAAGGCCCAAATTTTATATCCAACAGCAATATCATCTTACTCTCAGAGTGCTGCTAGTGTGATCAGGTGTCCTGTGCTCAGAGTAGGGAGCGGAGCTCAGCCTGCAAGATGGTGCGCAGCATAGGATCTGTGCAGCTGCACTTCAGGTGGACTTTTCTTTCTAAATGATGGCAAGGGAAAGGACTATTTTTGCCTCACTGTGGCAAATGTTCCGCCTTCACCCTGAACACATGACCCAAATATTTCCATGTTCTCAAGATAAACTCAGTGATAAGGGGTTATTGAACTCTGCCAAACTGTGGCATTTCTTCTACACGATGTATAACTAGCAAATATTTACAAGATTAACATCTAAATTCAAGCATACTTTGGTAGTACAAAGATGTGATAAGTCTTACCAGAAAATGATTTATTTTTTTAATGGACGTGACTCCCACTTTACAGCAAAGATTTAATAGCTGGGTCCTGCAGGGAAGTCTCCATTTACTGAACTTTTATAGCTTTAAAAATATCCTAGGGTACATTTTCTAGTGCGCAGCATGGCACAACACAGAATTTAAATTAAATACTCTGTTCAAAATGAAGGAACAAAGAGCATATTATCACTGCCCTCATCTTTTTCTTTCTTTTTGACCGAAAATCATATAAATGACTGGTATTGACAATGGACATGGCTCTGGTGGTTGACAGCAGCATTATTTCTTTTCAGCCTGAAGATCTGGAACATGGTGCTAAGAGGCTCTGAGTACACCTTAGGGTACCTCCTCAACCTTCTCCTTTCCACTGGAGAGCTGCTGGTGTCTCCAGAATGCAGGGACGAGACATAAAGGCAACAGGTTCACACAGCTATTTTAAAGCATCCTCAATCCCTACGCCCACAGGTAGACTTGGGCAGTGACAATGGCATAAGCCCATCCCTTTCACCCCAACATGTGCGTCTGTGGCTCCTGCCAGACATTCAGCAAAATGTGAGTGACTCTGACCCCTGCTAGGTATCCCAAGGGACCTAGGCTCCCAGTACACCAGGCTCTGGTAAAAGATCCTCAGCTGCAGGAGCCAGCCATTGGGACTTCCCATAAACTCCTCCTAGTTTGGTTTTTAACCAAAGGTACATTTTCTGTCTTCACACCATTGCCCTCAAGATCAGAAAGTGGCTCCGAAGCTGCCTACAAGAGTGCAGAGGTCAATTTGCCTGTCAGTGTATTCAGAGATAGAGAAAGGAAAATAAAACAGCAGAATCATCTCAAATTGCTATCCCCACGACCTTCTTCCATTTCTTCAAACAGTTAAGTAAATTCCAAACCCCACCCCCCAAAAAGAAGTTGGTTTTAATGGAAAGAAAACTCAAACAAACTGAAACATATGTAACATTTCATTCTTAATGATGATGAGAGCAGTTGGTGGTCAGATGAATTACCCTCTGTGTGCTACTGAGGGCTTAGATTATGAATCTGATTTAAGTAGCTGGATGTGCAATAACTGCAGAATCAGCACCTTGTTTTGAAAGAACTCCTGCAAACCCTGCAGGAACATTTCAGTACTAGATGATGTTGCTATGGGCACCAAAGGAAAGCTTAATATAAGAGAAACTGTCTTAGAAATTCATGGGGGATGGGTGTAAACAGTATATGTACATAGGAACTGAAATGTCCCTGGCACTGAAAAGCAAATAGCATTTTGAGGGTTTTAATATTCTGCTAATAACATTTTAGTGTAGGTCTTTCCAGAGAGACAATGTAAGTTGGCACCTTTTTTTAAAGTTGCTTAAAGTGAAGTATAGGTAATCGAGTTCTGTTAGGTATATCTGCATCCTGTGTAGCAGAAGCATAATGAAATCTGAATGCTACAGATAGATAAAATTTCTCTGTAAAAACAGGTGTTTGAAATGGGAACAGTAAATGAGGGGAACAGAAGAACTGGAGTTCCCTCTAGTATTCAGGAAAGAAGATGCCACTCTGCATTTGAGAACAGTTCAAACTTTATTCAAGAGTCACATTGTCAGGGGACAGGCAGATGATTTAATTCATGGCTAGATTTCTCCCATTCTGGTTCTGCCTCCTCCAGTGTAGACTACCTAAGTAGATGAAAAGAATGAAAAAGTACCTAGTGTAGAATAACTGCAAGTACATCTCAAGACAGACAAAGAGAATGTAAAATTAAATTCTTGATCTGAAAAGAATGGGACAATGAGTCCCTCTCCCCAAGATACCTTTGGAAAGGATTCCATTTCAGTGCTTTCTTGCTTGCTTGCACTATTTTTCATTGATGCATATCAAAGAAAGCTGGAAAGCCTTTTATTATTTCTTATTCTCTTTTTAGTATGTAACGTAAGTTCTTTTTTAAAAATATTATTTTCCTGTCAATGTTAAAACAGTACCCATTTTTCTAGTTTGTTTCTGACACCTAGCTGTGATCAACAATGCTTTCCCACTGAATCACTTCTTTCATCTATTCGACTTCTCTTATTTCTTGTATCTGATCTCCCCCCTTCACCATCTTACCTCTCATTAACCCTCAGGGTTCCAAACATATTGTATCTCTCAAAAAAATACATATTTTTATTCAGACATAAGTAATTTTTGCTTACTAGCTTCAGTTTCCATAATTCCCTAACGGAATAGCAGTGTGCAGTATATACTTTTTATGACATGGTGAACAATAAACCAAGACCTTAATTTATATTTCTGCATTGTAGACTGTTCCCCTTCACCTTTTCCCCCTCTGAGCTGATAGCCACATAAAATCCCATTCTTCTTTAATGTAGGAAATATAGTTTAATCTACAAGTAAAAATCTGCTTGACTAGCAGCTTTGTTTGACCAATGCAATTGTTATTTTCTAAGAGTCACTTTAACCCATTGTGATATATTTAAAGTCATGTTTTAACCCTCAAAAGTAGTGGTAGTAATACATCAAGCTCATTTTCTGCTACTATAAGATATACAGGGGGTTTCTAGGAAATAAGCACTCTTTTACCTACACTGATGTATTTATGGCCTGTTTTCAGATGTATAACCCTTTACTTTTCTGAGAATAAAAAACAAGCAAAACCCAAGAGATTTACTGCCTGAGTTTTAGCAGTAACTTTCACAATTGAAACGGGTGAAAGCAGCTGTAAGCATATCCAGCTGTTTATGTGGATATCCCTTTGTGCTATCCCTCCAGTTAATTTTGTAACCCAGCTCCAATCATAAAGTCAGATAAAATTCATATAAATTTTTCAGAAATGTGTGTTATGTAGCATGAGGTGAGTATGTAAGTTCAGACACATACAGAGAAGGTTGATTGCTTATCCTGGTAAACAGAATACCTGTGTCAATAAGCTTACATAAGTACCTATATTTGAGAAAAACCAGGGTAATATATGGAAGACTATGTAAATAACTTCAGAATTCATCATGAATGTATAAAGAAAACATATTTTGGAAAATATGTTTGTTCCTTGCTATTCTATATAACATTGGCTCTAAGCAGAGGTTATTCAGAAACCATAGAAAGATTTGCTGTGTTAATACATTAATGAGCGTTTTTATTGGAATCAGGTGGAAGTTTCTATGTGTGAGTTTCTCAACATCAAAAGTTAAAGTTGGGTGATTAGATGTTTATAAAACACAAATTATTCTTTTTTAATTTTGTCAGCGTATCTCCTGATTTTATTATATAACTATTGATTATCACTTGACTGCACAATTTAACTTCTAAAAAAAAAAATCCATAGGAAAGAAAAATTACACCTTTCATATTTTCATATTAAATGTTTATACTGGTTTATGGTAAACTTTTTCAAAATTCAGTAAGACTTTAACACAATTCAATGCAGTCTTTCCAGCAAATTACTCCCAAGAACATTCTCATAGATATTAAAAATAATTGCCTTCACTAAAAATTTCAAGTTCGTGCCAGGAGCAAAATAAGTATTTAAATTACATTTTGTGCAAGAAGTCCCTGTTAATTTAATCCTCAGAGATACTCATTCCTTTATAACTTAATCACTCCTTCATCTTATATTTATTAGTTCAAACAGTTAGTTTTCTACTACAGAAGAACTTATTGCTGTATCAAAGGCTTAATTGAGCTCCTTTTAAAAAATCATGATTGTCACTATAAAATCATGCATCCAGAGTAAGTGTGTTTATAGAGAACTTACAGCTTTAAATTTCAGTTAGAAAAAAAGCTTTATACTTTCCTGCAGGTTCTGAATGCAGATTTACTATAAAATAAGTGAATAATAATACTAGGTTATTTTGGAAAGTGTTCTTTCATGCAATCCCTGCATTTAGCACAATCCCAAAATGGCAGCCCAACAGGTGGTCCTTTCATAGCCTTCAGCCCAAACAATCAAGACAAAAAGGACACGAAGAATTGAATGTTCTTCAGGATTTAAAAAGCTGTTCACTTCCTTTTGTTCATTTTCAGATTTAGCCATGTTCATTATTGTTGAGCCACAAATGCAGGACATTCTTTTTTGACATTTTGCCATAAATAGACACTGACTGGGGCTGACTAGCCAGCTAGCTGCTTTGTCACATGCAAGCGGAAACTACTTCACAAAGCGAATGCATTCCTGGTGCCTCAATGGCCCCGGCCAGCACTGGCTGTGACATGTGGCAAATCTGGCAAAGTCTAGGTTAACAAAAGTGTGGGTGACAAAGGCTGAAGTTTCTCTTCCTATATTTTACTCCACAGTAAGTATTTAATTCTGGCCTAATGAATTTGCCTAGAAGACTGGGTGTCACACTGACAGCCTCTTGAAAGTCTGAAAATATACTTTTGCATTGTGGGCTCTGTTTGAAGGGAACTGTTAGTTAACTGGTCATGACAGAGTTTGGGGTGAAGTCTAAGATTAAATGCTTGTTTCTCAGTATTTTAACAGTTGTGAAAGTTTCTTGTTGCAGTGATCTCAGTCTCAACATCCATAACAAAAGATGGGCCTGGTCCCGTGGGTCTTTAATGGTGCAAGGAGCCTTACAGCTGCCTTCACGGTGCTGTGAAGAATTGCTCTCGCAAGTAATGGGTGTAGAAACACAGATCAAGCTTTCCCCTTCATGCGTAAGAATAAGTATGTCAAACATGTCTTGTAGGAAAGGCAGAGCCATAATGGTACCTAACTCTATAAGAATATTAAGTGAACTTATCTTCAAATTTTTAAATTGACAAATCTAATCCTCTTCTGCAACTGCATGTTTTGAATAGAGCACACACAGTTGTTTGTTTGGGTTTGGATTTTTTTTTAATTTATTTTTTGAGATGTCCTTCCAAATTCAAAATTTCCAGGGTCTCTCACTGCTATTACCATGGAGATTTTCCAATGCTTATCTGAGTCCAGGGCTTCTGCTGCCTGCTGGAATGTGGGTGAGGCCTGTGTAACAGCCTTGGTGTGTGGGATGAAGGTTTATGACTAGACCCTTGTTAACCTGTTAGATTGAAATTAGACACTATTAACCTCTTATTTTCAGCATTAAATTTTTGGTAGAAAATGTGACTTGCTTTAAACTGTCTTATGAAAAGTTATATTTGAGATATAAGATTAATGCATTTTAATTTTAAAATATCTATGTGCAGAGTTGCTTATAGGATTAAAAAAAATATGTTTGATCACTACTGATAGCAATTCCAGCACAGGCACAAGGAAACACATCTCTCAAGCCCTACTGCTGCCAAAAGCAACAGCATGGCCTTGAAGAAAAAATCCCTAGGTACAGACACAATCTTGCCTGTGTCAGTAAGGTAGCAACTATGCTGAGCAGTAAATTTTTACTCTTCAGTTCAAAAATCTGAAATCAGCAATGGAAAATCTCAGTGTTAAATAGGTTAGTGAATGAAGCCAATGTTCAGTGCTGTTTGTCATCCAGATGTTTGCTTCATGGTTTACCTGAGCCCGTTGTGTGTGGAGGAATCAGTTTATAAACGAATGAAAGGTTAAGACCAAGAACTGCTGTTGGCAACCTGAAGAAACTGTGTCAAACATCTTCACTGCAAGAAAAACATCCACTGGGGTGTTCTCCCTGCAAACCTTTATGGAAGGCTGTGTGTCCTCACAGTGTTCCTCCAAAGGAGGAGGATCCTGCCTTTCTTTGTAGTACAAAATCAAAATTTTTCAACTTTTTGAATATATCCATGTAAAATCCACAACCCTCCTAGATGTCAGGGGGAAATCGGTTAGTAAAATGTTTAGGCAACACCCAGCCAAAATGATTATGGGATGCTAAATGATGAATAAGCATTGTAAAAGGATTTTGGCTTACTTCAACCACAAAGTATACACAAACCAGAAAAGCCAGCTTGTAAAAAAACACAGTAAAAGGGCACAAAAGTGAAATTTAATGCTCTTTCCACTCTTATCTTTATTTTAAATTTTATTCTAGTCTTACTATCATTCCACATTTTTCTAACAACTCTTTTAAATCAAGATATCTTTCATTAAAACAAGTATTTTTATAAAACAGGTGCATACATTTCTCTATACCAAAGTTCAAATTTCAAGTTAAAATTGGGGAAAAATAATTCTGTATGTGTGGGAGTGCTGATTTAAGGGAAGAAAAGTAGGAGTAACAGGACACAGAGAAACTTTACTAGAATATATCAAACAGCACTGAAAGTCAAGTAATGAGAAGGTAGAAGCAGGGAAGCATCCAGTTTTACCTCTCTCCTCACAGCAATAAACCTCTTGCAAATTCAGCTATCAGAAATGATTGTTTGTTTTCGACAAGTGGCATTACTTCTTCTTATATTGGAATTAAAATTGATTCAAATTGATTCATTACTTTTCAGTATTTCCGACACACTTTCATTCCATTCAATTTGAAAAGACTACTTCAGTGAAACAACCTCAGACAGAAATGGCCTATATGTTTCTGGGTTTTGTTTTTGTTTCTTTCTTTGATACATCTAAGTATTAAGATGAGATACTTCTATAATAATTCATTTTTGTTTAAAGAAATGCTTTCAGAAATTATGTTTTCCTAAGGGAATAAGTTTTTAAAAATTATTTGACTGATTCTTCTGGGGCAAAAAAGGGAAGAATAACTATAAACTCTTAAGCAGCTATTTGGAATGATTCAAATCAGAACAAAATTTTGCTATGCTGCTTTGAAAGATTTCCCATTTGAAGTCTTGCTCCTGCTTTTGGACCCTCCTTGATGAAGGGTAGAGAGTCAGCAGTAATGCATATGGTGCGACTGGCCAAGGAGTGGGGCCAAGAAGGACAAGAATCCTGTGCCAGGCAGCGATTTTCAATGGAAGGCAGCGTGCACTGATGGTTCAAGGAGCTCAGGCAACATTTCATGGTGAAACACCTGCAGCATAGCTCTGCCTGCACTTCTTTGGTCTCAGCAGCTGTAAAACCGTTTGTTTGGATTCAGCTGCAGAAACATTTTACCTGAAATCTTGCAGCAGCAGATTACAGTATAATTCAGGCATCTTTACACTGTAGCATTACTAAGAAAAGACTGTATTAGAAAGTCTACTTATTCTTGTCCAAGACAAAATATGTGAAAGCACCACTGTAAGTGCAGGACCCAAATGTATCCTGAATATTTCTTGATCTATCAGGGCAGCAACCTTGTAAGATAGACAGTCTTCATGATCTCCATTTACTTACAGGAAACTGAGGGATAAAGCATGGAAAAATCAAATGTTTTGCACAAATCTTCACCATTAACTTGTAGATATGGAAAGCACTGGACCAGTCACTGCGAAATCTCAACAAAGAACCATAAACAGAACAGAGGAGCCTGTATTTCGTCTAATTGAATTCTTTTCAGTGTTTCTACCCCCTTGTATTTCAGGCCTTTGCTGACTTTTGTTCAACCGTGGAACCCTACATGAAGACAGGGTGTGTTGCTTTAAAACTGAGACTAGCATGTCATCCTTATATAGACCCATTGGCAAGGACTTCTCTTATCCCAGCGGGCTTTTTCATATATTCCAAGCAGTGAATAAGGAGATCACTAAAAGTATGGCAGAAAAAGGGAGGATGAAGGCAGTAATCTGAACAAGGGAGAGTAGGTGAGAAAGGGAGCAGTGATTGCATAACTAAATTGTTAAGAATGGGAGTGACTAAAATAAATATAAAGCAGCTGGAGTCATAGGAAACATTCTGGGATAGGGTGAGAAGGATGGTAGAGTTTCTTTCTTGCTATAGAGGTATGCCATGTTCTTGGTGATTAGTACCTGCTAAACCTGTTTTTCTAAATCTTGATGGAGTAATTTTTTTTCCTCCAGAAGTATGCAAGCAGGCAACATTCACTGTTGCCACACAGCAGTCTTTGAATGACTGAAAAAGTGAAAAGATATAACAAATATTTTGTAATTAATAAAATCCGTGGAGTAACAAAAATGACTATAACAATCTCCATAAAAACTGGATTATGAAGATGATTCCTTCCTTAGTCAATCCTCTAAGAGCCCTGAACCCTTATCGTAAGCTGCAACATTGACATTACTTGAGAGAAAATTGGTTCCAGAAGCCTATAGTCATTGCAGGTAGAATTATGGAGTTCTGTATTTCTAGGAATCAGAAAGACCTTTTTCTGAGAGATTTTGAGAGACTAATAGTCAAGTTTTCTTCTGCACAGAAACAGCATTTAGTGACCCAATAACCTTTAGACTTCTTGGTGCCTGTGCAACCTGAAGCAGCAGCAGCCTGTCAGAGTAACCGGAATTGGTCCCTTCACCTCCTGTCAGACTGCTTCTTCTTTGTTTTCATCTCCTCTAACAACCCTTCTGTGTAGCATCCTGCAAGGTCAGACTCTGGCTTTCTCCTTTAGCATATCATGTATCATCGGGCTCTCTTCTCTACCTGTACAGCTATCCATGCTGGGTAAGTGTCTTTCTGCAGCTCCAACACCTGTAACAACCTTACTTTGTCTCCTATTGACTCTCTTTCTTGTTTCAAATTATATTTGAATTAGCTTTTCACCTTTGCTATATCTATTTTTTGTCTCCGCTTCTTGCTTGACTTGTAATTACATTAGAGGCACCTTGGCACAGCTAAAAGACAGGTCCACATACACATATCTTGTGCTAACCTGGAATTCGCAGGCCAGATCAGTTACTTGATATATGTTGCAAAACCAAAGCAGAGATGAAACACTTCCTTGTGAGTTTGGAACTGATGCTTCCCTCAACCTGTGCTGGAGGGTATATCAGTACTGTTTCTCCAGGAGTAAAAAGCAACTAGCATCAGCAACTTTTAATATACTGATTTTAAAATGCTCTACATTTTGTGCTATTTTTTTCTCCTCTGTTGTTTGGGACATGTATTAATGAAGAATTGTGAGTGTGAGAGGAGAATGTCTCCTATCCCCACAACATAAGAAATGTTTTTGTCATAAGCCATTGCAATATCTCAGTGAAGGTTTTGCATCACACTGAGGAATTTCTGTATTGTTCTATGTTAAACTGTGGTAGATAATTCAGCAAGTGTGATGTTGCACCTTGTAGCTGAAGTTACAGCCAGTGGAATCTGTTTAGTTGCATAATCTGATCGGGCTGCCTTCACACAATGGTAGTTTAGTCAGTATTAAACAGAAGGCTCTTTCTGTCCTCCTCTTCCCTTTTATGATGCTCTGCTTGGTGACAAAAAATTCTGAAAAATTGATGCATACATGAAAGCAACAATCCATATATTTTCTGTCCTTCATAAGTTTTGCTCAAAGGCTATAGTTCAGGATTTGAGTTTGATACTACACACCTTTTAGGCCTGAGAAGCCTGAAAACTCTTTGCGAGTTTTCTTCATATTTATTAGTTGTGGCTGTTATTACTGATCACAAAATTAGTTCCCTGCAAGGTGGTCAAACAAAACAGTTAGCATGCTAAAGCAAACATCTATAGTATGATGTGTATGGAACTGCTGGCATGAAAGTTTACATCTCATGACTGTAATAACTCTGCTGACATCTTGCTTTCCTTCTAATATACATACATGAAGCTCCAGATACATATAGTGGAGCTTGGTGTACTAGGTAATTGGTGGCACTTTCTTCTTTCTTGGAATCATTTGGATTATTCAGGATCTGGTGTTGACAACAATTCTTCTGTCTAAAGACAACTACAGTGCAGGTTCTTTAAAACACTCCCCATATACCCAGAAGACACAGAAATAAAATGAGCAAGAGCTAAGTTTACAGACCAGCACTTAGTGAAGACTTGTTTGTGCTGCCTTATCAGTAAGAGATAAGACTCACTGGTGGGAAGCAGCTAGCCAGCTTCCATTGGTCTTGACAGCTCAAAGGGGAGTGATGGTTTCCATCAAATGCAAAATTCTGTATGTATAAACTGAGTATAAAATATAGTGTAAGTATAATGTAGAATATGCATGGAGAACTGCATAAGAGACAATGTATTATAGACTTACTAGAATTATCATAGAATGTGCTACAGAGGCATAGCTTTTATTCTCTCCTGAGTTTTAGTAGGTGCATAATTCAAGTTTTGAGCCAAATGAGTTCATGACGATTTAGCCTTGCTGTTGCTCCAAAACTTCATAACAGAGCATATTATAGAACTGGTAAAATAGGTCATAATTAAGTAAGAAATTTTTTTATATCTATGTATAAACAACTTATTTGTATTCATAGTAGATTTTCTCCACAAATCTGTTCTTGTCTCAGAGCCAAATAGAAATTTAATGTCATTGTTATGTTTAGGTGAACATCATGCTCTTGTATTTCCCTCTGTTTGGCCTTGAATAAAAATCAGCAACAATAATATAAATAGTATGAAAGTAGTCATGAACAGTAGCCCATCTGTACTGGACAGAATTCTACAAATCAATTAGATGGTCATAAAAAGCTAATCAGATGTGGATGAATCAACTGTGGAAATAAAATAGATGGAACTCTTATGTTTATTGTTCATATATAACCCTCTTTAATAATCAAGATGGGTAAATTACAGTAATTAACCTTTCAAAATTTAGATGATTTCCAAATAATAGCTTCAAACAATGCCTGTTCTTTTCATTGTTATTTTTAAGTGTTTTGCCCATGAGAAAGCAGTTTCATTACAAGATCTACAGAGATAGTTGTTTTGTAGTTGTGCTTTCTTTTTTCTTATTTCTCAATCATTAGACTTTCTAAAGTATGCACTCCCACCTCTCCCCCATCAGATAGCACTTGAAGTCAGAAGAAATCAAATTCGTGTATCCTAGGAAGTAATGTCAAGAAAACTTGTCTCCTGTAGACCACTTGATTTGGGTCTCACTGCTCTCCTGGAAGAGATTATTTGACAGATCATCAAATCCTACTCTTAGTGACAGGAGCATCTTGTCTGGGCCAGGGCAATGCTGGCAGCAAAGGCAATGTGTAGCCCAACACTTTTTGACAGGTTGCCTGGGTCCTTAGCAACCCGCAGGGCTGGGTATAGTTTCATCCACTTTGTGTCATGCTTGGAGGCAGCACGTAATTCTGGATTATACAGGTTCATGTTATAGCATGACTGAAGAAAGATCCCTACAGCTACACAAGCGCGGAGTGTTCAGCAAGTCTTCAACAGGAAGGGTTAGGGGAAACATTTGCTTTTATGGGGAAAGGGAAAAGGTATCTGTAAGGGAATCTTTCTGTAGACTTTTTTTACCTCTTTGAAGCCCTCTCTCCAGATCTTCATTCAGGAAAGGAATGGCTCAGCATCTGTTACTTTAGAAAATGATTTTTTTTTGTTGTTCTCACTGGTGCAAATGATTAGGAAACTGATCAAGCAAAAATGTATTTTTATTCAGTATTTTGACTATTTGCCCTTCAAATAATTTCTCTTCAGCATTCTGAGGTTAAAATTTCTCAGTGGTGCTGTAAGGTCTTAATTAAAACAAAAGAGATAACTTATGATGTATTAAAAAATAAATAATCTGGTACTGATCATAATACATTGGATGGAATAGCAAATGGTTTGAGCTTCCTAAATTACTGGTATTACCTGCTGATATGAGGGCTGTTCAAAAGGGCACTTCACTTTTGGGCTTATTTATTAAAATCCTGCACTCAACTGTAAGAAATTAGCCTCCTAGAGATGAATCATTCCCCACTCAGAGGAGCCTGAAGCAATGAAACTGATCCTGCACACATTGCAGAACTGCACAGCAACACAAGATCCAGTGTTTCACTACATCTCTCACACAAGCAATGTGAAGCATTCCTAGGGGAGACAAATGTCCTCGGCTTAAAAATGATGCTCTTAAGTATTTTCATCAAATAATTAATGCCAAATTTACAGTTCTGCACAATTATCTTTTTTATCTTGTAACTGGAGGCTCTCAATAATTGAGATGAAATGTGAAACACAGGCTGTTGGACTCTGACAAAACCTGGAAGAATCACTACATCAGTTTTCAGGTAAGCATAAGGAGACAGAATGTCTCATTTTATCTGTGAATTTTACATATTGAAGCTGGAATTAAAGTCTGTTGACTTTTTGAAGTGAAAACAAAGCTATCTTTTCAGTTCTTCGTTAGCTGGAGAGATATTTAGCATTTCCCTCAAAGCATGCACCTTGAAAACATCGGGGCAGAAGAGATGTAACTCAGCTAAGTGCCTTGGCAGGTTGGAATGCTTTGCAATCTCTCTCTAGCAGGACATACCACAGTGAACCTCTCTTTCCACACAGTTTACAGCACAGTAAGCTTGCTATTGTTGATAACATGGAATATCTGCATGCTAGAACAATGATAAACCTGTTCTGGGTAAGTTAAGCAATGGAATTCCTACTTGCCTAGAATTTTAATATGTATAGATTGGACATGTGTGGAAAAGGTTCATAGAATTTCATCTGAACCTTGTGGTATATCATCCCGCGATAGGTTTCGATTGCATCCAGTGGAAGAGTTCCTCAATGGGGAAACCTTCTAAATAGAATTAACACTGTGTAACCTAAACTTGGGTGGTTTTCATCTATTGCCTAGTTAGGGATTCGCTTTGTTCTATGAGAATTGATTTTCTTACTCCTGTGTGACTTCAGTGACAAATGGCATTTGTGCACTGACTGATGTCAACAGGATTTCCACTACTGACTGGGGGAGGTGGGTAGTCATGCTGAGACCTCATCTCAAATGTTGGCAATGTCCTGTTAGACCTGCTGTTTCTGAACAGACAAGGGCTGGTGGGAGATGTGGTGGTTGGAGGTTGTCTTGGGTAGCAACCATGAAATGATGAGTTTTTGATTCTCAATGAAGTAAGTAAGGAAGAGTCAATAAACCATCTGCTTTAGATTTCTGTAGGGAAGCCTTCAGCCTAGTCCAGGACACTGGTCCAGAGAGTCCTTTAGAAAATAGCTGTTATATACAAAAGGGTCCAGGAAGGCTGGATGTACTTTAAGAAGGAAATCTAAAAGGTGCAGGAGAAAGCCATCCCTGTATGCTGAAAGGCAAGTTGTCAGGGAAGACCACCAGCCTCACTAAACAAGGGAGTGTTTGCTGGAACTCAGGGGAAAAAAGAGATTACAGCCTTTGGAAGAAGGTGCAGGCAACTCAGGAAGAATACAAGAATATCTGTTGTTAGGTCATGAGGAGTGAAAATTATAAAGGTGAAAGCTCAGGTAGAACTCAATCTGACCACTGCTGTGAAAGACAACCAAAAGTGTTTTTATAAATACATTAGCAACTAAAAGAGGGCCAAGGAAAGTCTCCATCCTTTATTTTATGTAGGGAGGAACATTGTAACCAAGGATGAGGAAAAGGTTAAGGTACTTAATGCCACCTTTGCTTTCATCTTCATCAGGGCAACTGGTCCCCTGAGCTGGTACAGGGATGTAACAACCCCTGACAGACAAGGAGCAGAACAGACTGTCTGCAATCCTGAAGGAAGTAGTTACTGACCTGCTGTGCCACCTAGACACACACAAGTCTATGAGGCCAAATGGGATTTACCAGAGGGTGCTGAGAGAGCTGGTGGAAGACACTCTCCACCATTTATCATCAGCCCTGGTTAACCATGGAGATACCAGATGTCTGGAGGTTGGCCAGTGCAATGTCCACCTACAGGGGCTGGAAAAAGTTAACTACAAACCTGTCAGCCTGACCTTGGTGCCAGAGGTTATGGAACAGATTGCTTTGAGTGCCATCATGTGACAGAACCCAGGGGATCAGGCCCAGTCAGTATGCGTTTACAAAAGGCAGGTCCTGCTTGACCAACCTGATCTCCTTTTACGACCAAGTGACCTGCCTAGTGGATGAGGGAGAGGCTGTGGTGTAGTTTTCCTGGACTTGAGCCAAGCCTTTGATACTGTCTCCCACAACATTCTCCTCCACACTTGGACAGGTGCACTGTTAGCTGGGTTAAAAACTGCCCAAACAGACGAGCCCAGAGACCAGTGGTGAACACTGCTACATCCAGTTGGCAGCTGGTCACTAGGGGTTCCTAGGGCCCAGTATTTGAGCCAGCCCTGTTTAATACATTTATTGATCTGGAGGAGGGCATTGGGTGCACCTTCAGCAAGTTCAGAGACCACGCTGGATTGAGTGAAAGTGCTGATGTGCTGGAAGGTAGGAGGGTGTCGCAGAAGGACACAGAGAGGCTAGATCCATAGCCTGTATGAGGTTCAATAAGGTGAAGTGCTGAGTCCTGCACTTGGGTCATAACAACCCCAAGCCTTGAGGAAGAGCAGCTGGAAAGCAGCCCAGCACAAAAGGACCTGGTGGTGCTGGCTAAGAGATGGTTGAACATGATTCATCAGTGTGCCCAGGTGGCCAAAAAGGCCAACAGCATCCTGGCTTAGGGTGACCAGCAGGACTACAGCAGTGATTGTCCTTCTGGACTTGGCCCTGGTGATGCTGCACCTCAAGTCGTGCGTCCAGTTCTGGGCCTCTCGCTGCACGACAGACAGGGAGGTGCTGGAGTGTGTTCAGAGAAGGGCAACAAAGCTGGTAAATGGTCTAAAGAGTAATTCATAGGAGGAGAAGCCGAGAGCCGGGTGTGAGAGAAGGAGGTCAGGAGAGAGCTTATCGCTCTCTACAATGAGAAAGGAGGTTGGAGCATGATGGGGGTCAAGTCTCTTCACCCAGGCAACAAGTGACAACAAGAAGTGACAGGACAGTCTGCAAGCTGCTCCAGGGGAGGTTCAGGTTGGCCATCCAGACACTTTTTTCACTAAAAGGGTGGTTAAGCATCGGGAGGGGTGGAGTCACTGAAGTCTTTTCTGACCCTAAGGAACCTTTAACATTACTGGGATCACATACATGACATTCAAAAATGCATCTGTATAGTTTTATCTATGCCTAAGTTCTTCTCTGGAGTGAACACATACATCTAAACCGCTCCTTTGTCCAGTTCAGATTCAAACCTACCCTTTTGCCAAGTGAGAGGTGCTGTGCTAGTAAGCAGCAGCCACAGCAGTATTTCTCATAACTTAGGCCTCTGGAGGCCAGGAGCAGCCTGAGAAGAAAACAGCGTATGACGGAAGTTCTGTCTGGGAGTGGAGAAGGAAAAGATGATGTTTAACAAAGATTTCCAGGCATCCTTTTGAAGGCAAGAGTGTAGATCAGCCCAACATGAGTAAAAATGTCTTGGTCAAGGTGGTGAGACACATCAACAAGACAATAAACACTTCCTCCGTTTTTGCTTCATCCGTTGTTACATTTCAGACCTTCAGCTACTGCAGCCCCACTTCTCAGCAAGCACCGTAGTACTTTGAGTGCAGAGGAAGAACAGCATAATTGGTAGTTCTGGAAAGTGGATAGTGTAAGAGGTCTATCCCACATCCACTTTATTAAGGGACTGTGGCAGATTGGGAAGCTCATCTCTTTCTGCAAAAACAGTCCTTACAGTGGAAATCAGTTGTAGGTGGTCAAACCCAAAGAGACAAAATGCAAGCAAGGATAAACTGGTAAGACTAGTAGCACTTGAACACCAGAACGATGTCATATTTCCCTGTCCCTCTGCATACAAGTAATACAGCAGAGGAAGGGAAACTTCCAACAGCTTGGCAGCTCTCTGAAATATGCAAATGATTTTAACATTTGGCTCAGAGCAGAGAGTACCTTCCCAGTGAATTTTTATAGTACAGGAACATTGTCATTAAGCATTCAAGAAATTAAGAACCTGAAACCAAAGAATGGCAAAGGACTAGTAACAAAGCAAGACGAATACCATGCTATTTTTCAGGTTTATCTGCAGCATGTAGCTGATAAATTATATAGGTTAATAATTTACCATCTAGAGTACCTCCACCATCATCTCCTTAGCTAGTGACATGCTACAATGCATTTTCATTATGCTTTTAACCCCTAACTGCTATGTTGCTGCCATCTTAACAAAGAGAAGGGGAGTTCCATGGCAAGAGACTTTTAAGTAGCACGCAATTCACTACCAAAAAAGCCACTTGGAAACTAATATAATTTTTGTAACCAGTCTCTTCTGAGGAAATCACCTTCAGAGAAGCACGAGCTGCAGTTACTACAACAAATGTCAGTCTACATAGGAACATGAAGTCACAGAAAATGCTTACTGATCTTCAAAGACTGTGTCCAGTCAGTATTGTTGAAAACACCTGACAGAGAGACTGAAACAGGGACATCAACAGTACAACTGCTGTAAACAAAGCAGTTAACATAAAACTCCCTCTGCAACAGCTATTTTTTTCTAAACTGGAATAAGGACAGAGAGTAAATAAAGAACTCGTATAACTAAAAAATAGCTAATTAAAAGAAACATGCAAAGCCCAATAAAAAGTCACAACAAAGTCACGCTTCAGTGTGTGGGAAAAGGTCCGACTTTCAATTATACCATGCAGCCAGCATCCATGCTCCAAATGCCATGCAAGCACGTAAATGCAAGGGAAATTTCTGCCTTGCTGGCATGCTCACCAGAATCTCTCACGGGATGGTCTTTAGAACATACTGAGTGTGTTAGCAGGGTATGAAGTATGAATTCCCACAGGACACTGAGGAAGTGAAGAACATTTGTTTTTATTTACATATAGGATTTCCATAACCACTTGTCAAACAAATGCTATTTGCTGCATTTCTAACAGCTGTGGAAACAGTTACAAATACCGAAAAAAACGCAGGTAAGCATGCATATTGCAAGGGGTTTTTGTAATTTTTTCCCCCCAAGAAAGTTTACTTCTGAGGAGGTATTTAATTTTATTTCACAAGTCTATGTAACACTTTTTTGTGAAAAGTATTCTAAAGATAACACTTTTCAACACTTACTCATGAAGAATTACATGTCAGTTATAGCTTTTGTATGCAGCTTAAGACTTTCCACATATAGACAGTGCTGCTCCTCCTTTATAACAGAAGGGAATGGATAATCAGAATGATATTCTTAAAACATTCTTCATTTTAAAGTAACTATTTTATTAACAAGACTGCTTTTGAATGAGTAATTCCGAAAGAAAGTTTTCACAATCATCCAAAAGGAGCTTATATGTATGCTTTGTCTTCATCGCTAAAGTCATGCCCAAGGAACACTGCTCAGGTCTATGGATTATGGTAAGGCATGATGAGGATTCTGAAGACTTCTTTTTATCGGAGAAGCTGGTCAACCTCCTTGGAATTGCTTTCTTTTGTTTTCCTCAGTAATGCCCGTTTTATAGCATTGATCTTTTCATCAAGTTCAGCCAATGAATAGTTCTGCTAAAAGAATAAAATAAAAATCACAGTCATTTACATCTTGTAATTGCTAGAGAAATGGCCTAGAACTAAATACTTGAAGCCACTGCATAGTACACCAAGCGACAGAAATACTTTGCAGAATTGTCTGAATCTAGTCTTGGGCTATTTAAACTTGAACGAAAAAAGAATGTAAACTTGAAAAAAACCAGATAGTTCTAATAATGAATTAATATACTCATGCTACTTCTATTAAATGCTTGTTTAATCTGCTCATAAAAACCCAAGAAATCCTTTGATGTTAAAACACCGGAGAAGACTACCTAGACCTTGTAGAACTTGTTTTATGGCTGAAGGGTCTTCTTCCTATTGCCCAACACCAAACTCCTCTGTGCCCATTTAACCTGAGAATTTTTTGATGTCTTCTTACACCAAGGTCATTCTCCTTTTTAGAAAAATATTTCATCCCATGAAAAATTTTTTTCTTCATGTAAACAAGCCTACTTCCTCAAGTCTCAGACGGCCCACATCCTGTTCTAAGAGTTCTCCCCAGTCCCTCTGTCTCCAAGTGTGATGACTAGTAGCAGTCAGGGATCCAGCCATGGTCCCACTTGCATCAAGGGTAACTCCTCTCTTGTGGCCTAAGGTACATGATTAATGCATTCCCTTATGTAAAGGTGCTGTGAAAATGGCAAGTCGTACTGACTTGGGTTAGTATCTGCTACAGTGTTGGGTCCTTCTGCAGTACTTTTGCTGAGCCAGAAAGAGACTTTTGTGTCTGCATAAACCAAATTAAAAACAAATTGAAAAATAATTTTCAAATCAACAAAAACCACCAAGCCACAAAACCAGAAGATATTACTACAGGGCTGATCAGAATATAGAAATTGCTTGTTACTCCCAGCTTGACTAACATCATCACAGATCTGTTTTATTCTATGATACTTCTAACTGGTGAAAACACTAAATTTGCCCTAGTACAGATTCTTAGAAGACTCATTTAATTTTAACACCCATTAGCTTTCTGTCTCTTTCCCTCTTTCTTTGCCAGCAGGCTATCCACTATTGATGCAGCTATTTCTGAGAACTCAGATATTTGCTTGGTAGAACTTCTGCCTACTTTTCACTCAAAGCATCCTAAACTTAAGAGAAACAAAAGTTAACAGCACTTACATGGGGTGGTTGAACCTTTCTTCTCTTGCCTGAACAGCTCTGAAAAAAAGACATAATCAAAACAAGTATACTTAATATTGCACTGACAGAGCACCACAAATGATTCTGTAACAAAACTGACAAGAGTCTTTAAAGTATAGAAAAAACAGACTGCCATTCCATGGGTTAAAGGAATCTTTTATACAATTCAGTACTCTGGATCACGAGAAATACTACTGGAGAACAGTCAGAAGCTGTTCAAGCTCCTCCAGACTCGGCAGCCAACAGCTATCAATTTAACTGAAGCTTCCTTCAGACAAAATTGAGCTTTTGAAACTCTTAGTATTTTTCTTCCTAAAATTTGCCTGTATCCACACCGTTATTTATGCAAAACTTTGGCTACAATACACTAATTACTGTGCAACACTACTATTGCTACTATCACAAATTTTTCACCAATCCTCATTCTAGAAAAGATCCAAAAGCATTCTCCATAGAAATTTCAGCTTATGAAAGTGTACCTTTTAACTTCTGGTTTACAAAAGCTGAAAGGAACAGCCTTACTAATAAAGAATTTTATTAAACTCCAACCCAAATTAAAAATATGAAACAACTTTTTAAAAAATTCTATTGATTTTTAATTGCTGACTCCTGTTTGACTGGTCTCAAAGGAGAAGATATAAATTAAAATATGATCAACAGTAAAAGAGACATTCTTACTGTTGATGGCAAAAGAAGAGCAAGAGACCAGACAAGAAATTTCTACAGTCAAGTAGTGCCTGGTGTAGTAACAACTAGTATCCTCTTTGTCCCAATATCCTTTGGTGAGTCAAGGTTTAGGTGTACCACTATGAAAGAGATAGAACTCTGCCTGGAAACTAGAAACAAAGAAATCCAGAGTTGTAGAACCACATGAATCAATTTTTAAAATCCTTTTGGAAGTTACTCAAATAGCTAATCGTTAGCAGATTGTATACAGAAGCCCAAAGGATTTCAGCTGATTTAAGGCATTAATGATTTGTATCAAAATCAAAACTTCAGTCAATTTTCTTGACATAAGAAACACTTTTAAGGCAGAGGCAGAAATCCAACCTCTGTGACAATATTTCTTACAAATAAGTTAAGCTTGGGTGGCTGTAATTTTTTTCTCCAGATACTAATTTCTTTTGAATGAGACATTTGGTAGATAAGAATTTGACTACATAGTCCACATGTAACATAACCATTACACCAAGCCAGAGCTGTCTATCAAAAGTGTCTGCCCTCTGACTCCTTAAGTTTTATTCTCTGTACGTCAAATATTTAATGACAAAAGATCTGAATGCATTTAGGCATGCCAAAAGAAAGTGAAAGAATTTCTTACTACAGATTGAAAATATTCTGGAGACAGTCCTTCCAGCTCAAGGATTTTATCTTCAAGCTTCTTAATTCTTTGATAAATGTCTCTTGGTACTGGACCACCTAAATACATCAATGCAAACACAAAGAACTCAGAAAAAGCACTTGGGGAACATTTTAAACTGAAGATTGCAAGCTTGGCATGTGAATTGTTCAAGACCAGCTATCAATCAGTAGCTAAAACAAAATAAATGGATGGGATAATAAAAAGAAAGGGCAATTAATACAAGTCAGGGTAAAACCTGATTGATAAGCCAACGCAGTCAGCAAAAGCAATAAGACAAGTTCATGCATTCAGCTGAAGTATGTCTGACAGATCCCTGAACAACTAAAGATCACTCTTACAATGCATTGGTCATACATTAAATGTTACCATTTCAAAACTGACAGGAACATTAGGGAAGAGCAGATGGGATGGCAGACCATTCATGAATTTCACATTGATATCTAAGATAGGTTTCCTTCAGAACAATCTCCACTGACCATTGCAGGTTAGAGGACAGGCATGAATTTTGCTTGACAAAAACCAGCATTTCCCTGGCCATAGATGGGAGAAAAGGGATGGGGAATGTGTGTGTCAAATAGAATAACAGAGCCTTGGGGGGCTAGGGAAAAAACCAAAACATAGAAAAAATGATCAAATATAAAAGCCCCAAGCCCCTCCAAGAAACACCGTCCTCCCCCCTCCCCCCCCCAAACCCAACCTCACAATAAAACCCACAACCACTACAGAAACGACAGCAACAAAAAACTCACCTCAACCCATTTGCTGTTTTCATCTATAATACAACAGCTTGGGCTTATTTCCCCATGTTAAACCAGAATTTATCAAAGATCAGTATTAGCAAATATCTTACTTGTACTACATAGTATTCTATAAACTGAAATAGCTGCTAATCACTACTAAGTACTGGCTATTCCAATTAAAATGATAGTCTGATTCTGAACATTAACAGCCAAAGCCTTAGAATGCTTTGACTTCTTGTCACCCATTTCCTTTTATTTCTACGTCTTTTCGGCAAGACAGTTCTATTCCACAAACTACCAAAATAAGCACTAATGTTTGTGGGGTTTTTGCCATTTATCTATTTTGTCCCTTCAGAGAAACAATTTTTCAGGGAGGGAAACCACTTGTTCTGCTCTCTACTCATCAATCAGCAGCTACTAATTAAACTGGCTAACCTCTCACTCTTAATATTGCTTTCTCTTAATGTAAAGGGAAAAGAACAGTGCTGGCACTAGAAGAAGCTGTTCCGAAAAACAGCACAAGTCAAGATTAACTCTGTGTTGCCAGAAACAAAAACTGGTGAGCAGGTAGCTGAGGTATGTTACAAGCTAAGAGGAGTACCTTTTCCACAGCTGCTGGAGTAAGCATCAAATAATCTGGAGACCTTCCCCATGAATGCTGATTTGGATAGCAGTTGAGCTGGTATTGGCCCCTTTCATCTTCTTAAGCTATACTATAGTTTAGCTGACTTGATCCTTCAAATAAAACTATCATCTATTATAGGCACAACCTGGAAGCAAGGACTCCTCTTCAGCTACCTCCAGTCATTATGCCTGATACACAAACTCCAAAGCTACTACACGTTGTAACCCTAATGCTGGTCAGCAACTTCCAAATTCTACTTCCATGCACAAAAGCCAGCTTATTTTTGAGACAGCTATACAGATAAGTATCAATACGTGTACAGCTATATCAATATAGGTACAGTTATATCAGCTAAGTACAGCTAAGGCTCTGACTGCTGCCTCAACTGCATTAGGCATATCATACTCTCTTTGCTGCCAAAGGACTCTAATCCTGTACATACTCACAGGAATTTAGTCAATGTTCACCATATTCTAGTGAATGGATTGCTGTGTAATCAGAAGACAAAAAAAGTCAAGTGTGACTGCACTGTGATGTGTGGAAAATTCACCTTACTAGATAAAGATCTGGGCTTCTGTTGTTTTGAAAACAGTTTTCAAGAAAAATCAAATTTCTCTTTGATGAGTGACTCATTGATTTATATTATAAAAGACTGGGGCAAGGAAAGCAACTACCTAAAAAATATCAGTAGCCTGGTCACTATGGCACTTATTTTAGTGAAAGGACTGACAACAAGCTTCCCGCATCCTGGGAAGTAAGCTTTACACCTAAATGTATTTCAGGAATCATCCACCTTTAGGAAAAGGTTTTGGGTTGTCCTTTGGATTGATTCTATCCCCAGATCACAAGATGACCATGAAGCAGCATTAATCCTTCACCTCAGCTCTTCCTGTCAAGTGGGTGAAGGCAGGGGCATTCTGGTGGTTATGAAGAATCCCTACTTCCAAATATTCCACATTGTTTTAAATCCTGTTCTGAACTGCCTCTCTCATCTGCCACGACAAAGAGTACATTCACTAACTCAGCATCCCAATCTGGGCTTAAGGCTGGATTCCATTTTGGACATAAGTACCTAAACATTACATCATTGTCCCCAGGGGGACTAAACCCTTCAGCGGATTTATCCACTGTTTTACAGTTTTTACAGACTTGCCCAGTTTCACTACAGAAATTATAACTGTAGTATGAACTGGCACACCAACATCAACATTAAAACATGATACAAACCTGTTTGTAACCGTAAGTGTGCTTCAATGTTCTGCAATCTCTCCTCAACAGCTTGGTTTCCACAATCATGCACAGGTACACTGGCTTTGTGACTGGACCCAAGTGCTCCTTCGGACCTAGTTTGAGGTCCATATGTATTTACTACCCTGGAAACTAGGTAAAGAGAACACAGATTTCACATACATGCAAAAGAATTAAAATACTCAAACATGAAAACCTGTGTTAATTTCACACAAGTCTCCCACAAGTTGTCAAAAATTCACGTAAAAGTATTTTCCTACTTTTTGCATGAATAACCAAACTAAACAAAACCCTAGGACTTTACTTATGCAAAGCAAAAGAATTGCTCATACATTCATGTAGAATGGCTGTATCAAGAATTTGTCACCAGTTGCTGACAAATAGTGGAAACCTTGGTATCTAGGTCAGCACTTGAACCAGTGAGCTGTTGTGAATGCAAAGAACAGGCCAGACCTAGTATTACATCATAAATACATGAAGACAAGGGGAGGTAAACAACTAGAAGAACCAGTACAAACCTCAGCAAGGAAGTTTACTTCTACTTGTTATCTGGGTAAAAGCTTTAGTGACTCTCCAGCTGATTCTGACCTTTTACCCATGCTGAGCCATGTCTTCATCAGAAGATTTTGATAACTTCTCTTAGTCACAGTCACTTCTTAAGTCCTTCCTGACAGAACTCCTGCAGTGTACTGTAGACTTTAAGACTATGTTTGCAGCTCCAGACACTAAAGCATACACACACACTCCTTCCTACTATTTCATGAAGGCCACATGCTACATTCTTGCTTTAGTTTATGCTGGTTTTACTTTCAATTCCTTCCTATTCAAGTTTCAGTTGTGAATTCTTCCTTCCTTTCCCTTTTTTCCTGCAATGTGCTATCATTCAAGTTATAAGCTAATCCTCAGTTTAAAAAAGTGACTACTGAAAGAGACTTAGTGAAAGACTCTAAAATCAAACTCAAGTTCACTACCTCCCTCTTAGCTCACCAGACCTTTCAATACTTATCACTGTGCTTCACTGCATTATTGTAGATTTCAGAATAATTAATTGCTTTCTAGAACCAGTATCAAGTGCATAACTGAATACCACCTCTCTCAAAAATGAAGAGGGTTACTTTCCTTCTTGTTTTGTGTATTTTGTCTGTTTTTAGACAGGGTAACTTGTTCCTCAGTCTGTCACTTCCCATAAATCTACGTCTTGGAACTTTCACTGAGATCCAAAACTATTTTCTACTTTAACACACACCAACTAATGAAAAATAGAAGATCCTTCTATTTCATTTCCGTTCCTTAACAGAACTGCTGATTTCACCTTAGAAGAAAAAACTAGGAATTGTTCAGCTTCTCTGTCCTGCTTTATTCTTTTGCACATTTCCTTTCAGACAATGAAAATACTGTAGGTTGTTTTGGTTTTTAGTACCTAACCATTACATCAGTGAGGCAGACACAGGATGGAAAACCTTGGAGATACAGACAAAGATGAAAAAGTATTCACTAGAGTCAAAAAATCATTAAGTAAGGTTTGCATTTTCCAGCATTCTATAAAAAGTTTTGAAGTCCAAAATTCATCACTGCTGTTGTAGCTGGACATTTAATAAATGGGTATTAAAAGAGTTGCTTACCCTTTATATGGCTTTTAAATCCAGGATAGGGTGTGAAAATTGCATCTGTTCTGGCACAGCTGTTTTCTAAGTAAATAATATAAAAAGTGAGGTTCTAATCATGTATTTATAATTGAAAATATTCTAACCACCATCAGTGGTTTCAGACAATAAAAACATCAGGAATACTTCATTTGTTCCATAAACACTTGCCCATTCATAGTTTCACATGCTTGCATGGACCCACTGGTTTTAATCAGATAAGTTATTCATAAATGTATGCACACACATACATACAAATTTTATTGGATCAGGACTAAATTTACTGGGTTCTTACTTTTGACTGTTTCTCTGTAAATTATTTCTTTCTTCCTGTACAGAAGCCTTTTTCCTGCTTACCACTGTTATTTTGGTTGTATGTCTTTTTCTGAACTGTTCTCCTATTTTTAGACTGATCTGGCGTACTCATCAGCATTCTTTTCTAAGCCTTCCTGCATTTATTCTGATGCCTGTGACTTCTTGCATTTGTTTAACCATAAAAAACTACAGTACAGACCATTTTCATCTATTCCAGTGTTTATAATTTAATATCTGTTCATATATACCAAACTTTACATGTATTTTATTATGCCTGAACATATTAAGAAAGGTCTTATCATCCTTTCCTCTGTATGTAATTAACAATTTCAGGAATCAGTATTTTACTATCTAATATATTCTACTAAACTTCAGAAATCATTTGCACTCTAACATTCAAAGAATTAAACTCTCTAAGAAGTTTAGGGAACAATAAGCTTTGATCTCTAAGAGCATAAGTACATTATAGAGACAAGGCACATCTGGGTTCACAGGTACTCAGAAAATGTCTCCATACTACTTATGTGTCTAAAAGTGTCCTCATTTTTAAGATGCATTTGCCTACACAGCTACTGACTGTGTAAATAGGATTCAGATTGTCTGGTTACAGATACAGCCAATTGGACCAGTTGGTGTATGAAAAACACCAACATCGTGAGAAATGTTAAAAGGGAAAAGTTATTCCAAGCAGGTAGCAATTAAAATTGATTGCAAAAAATACTTTTTTGTAATTTAACTAGCATTAAATTTAGTTTGAATATGCAATTTACATGATGTTTCTGAATTGCAATTCCATTTACTTTGGAGGAACATCTAGTCAAAACACCGGGAACAGTAACTACAAAATCATCTAAGACAGAAGTTCTTAAAAGGAACACAATAACAGCTATAATCCTTCTGTAGGACATGCATTAAATATTGTCATCTAGTGACTACTTTGTTTTTCTGACATCTGCACTGCACATGCAAGTTCTCAATTTTAAAACAAAGTTACTCTTAAAAGAAAGTTCAGTTTTAAACAGATTAATGCTTTTGAAAAGTAAAATTAAAAAAAAAAAACCAAAGAAAAAAGCCCACAAAAATTTCTATGAAGATTAAAGTCTGGCTAGCCAGTTACCTTGATTACAATCAATAACATTGCAAAATTCCCTGACATTATTTTCATTGATCTCAGCTTGTTTCCTCTCGATGAAGGCTGATATCCGCCTGTCAATCTGCAGGTAATAAACATGATGGCATATATCTATTTCATTCTTTGAATTTAAAATTTAGAAAGGTCTTTTTTTTTAAGTTTAGGTAAATCACTTACTTCGGCTTTTCGAGCTTTTATTTGGACCACCTCTGGATCAAAATTAATATGAGCATCCTTCAGATCTCCCAAGTCATAACTTGCATACTTTTCTTCAGTCTGACAGTTACCATCATAAATATCTAAACTTGCTTCACAGGTTTGGCTCTCTGTTTTACCTGCAGGTTCAACATGGCCTATATTATCCTCTTTAATCAATGACTGGAGTTTTTCTATAAGAGGCTGAACAAAGAAAACAGTAAGTTAGGGTTAAAAAACATAAAAGCCAAAAGTCCCAAACCCAAAAAAGCAAGTACTATTACAATTTCCAAAGCAGATCAATGGAAATAATTCTGGGGAATTACATCATCTTCTTCTAACTGAACACAGTAATAAGATTAAAAAAACGTTCCAAATAGTGTGCACACCATGAGCCTGGCCTTTTCCACTTGTGCCTTTTAGAGATTTTTAGAGCAAAACTCACAAACTACTGTGAAAATCTGCCTGTACTCCCCTGTTACTATCCAAATCAAAGCTTCAACTGCTGGCATCAGTGCCACTTACTTAATGTGTCATTCAAATGCTCAGCTCAGGACAGTAAGACTTTCTATTTTTCCCCCTTAACATGAAAGCTAGTGCTTTTACACTGTAAAGCTCTTATCACCACAGCACTACGTTCTTCACTTGAAATCATGGATGTCCAAGTGAATGAGAGAATACAGGTGAAATATACAGGCATTATCCTGAACACAGGCTTTACTTGACACGGTTGATTATCTACTTAGGACATGAAATTAAATAAGAATGCACTGACATTTGTTGTAACAAAAATGCTTATGCCACTGCAGTAAGTCTTGCACCCAATATAACAACAAAACCTCAGTAGGTATGTATGTCACTGCCTCTTTTTTAATTTTTGGAAGTCTCATCTAGTCTGAATTTCACTGCTTATTTTCTCTCTAGAAATTACTTTTTTTAAAAACAACTTGGTTTCTACCAATCATATTTCCTGAAATGGAATCAAATTCCTACTTGCAGTGTTCTTACAGTCGGATGTAAATTTTACTTGCTTCTATCTTGCCTATTTTCTCTTTCTGTTCATCACACCAAAGACATGGCGGATGTCTGGAAAACAAAGGGTCTTTCTTTTACCTACAGACAAAGCAAATACAAAAACTTCCTTTTTCATCCTCTCAGCATTACTCACCTGAAATAATTTATTGACTAATTGAAGCAAAATACTGGTATTCAAATTCCCCATCTTTTACATATGAACGAACTATCAAGGTCAAAACACTGTTCAGTTACCAGCTGACAAACTGCTTACTCTCCCTGCTGTGCAACTAAACTACATGTACTTTTAGCAGGGTTGGAAAGTTTCAAATAGTTAAAAGAAATGACAGTAATGGTGACTGGCTACTTAGCAAGATGAGACATTAATGTCAAAGAAATTACCCTTAAAAAAAAACCTACACTGAAAATATATTTAATTGCAGTAAGACACTCCAGGATGTGTCATGCTGGGATAATGCCACTTCTTGAACCACTGAAAGCACTCTATGAGCCTCAAAACTCACCCAACGCATGGAATCATTATCATAGCATGACACACACCTGCCGTGTCTTATTGCTTAATTATAACCCACCATAGATGGAAATGTATCACATTTACAATGCAAGCCTAGAAATCAATGAGGCTGCATTTATTCAGCCTGCTCACCTACAGTGGCTATTCCCACAACTAATCTGAAAAGTCTGTGAGTGTGAGTACCTATGGAGCATAGTGGAATCCCAAGCATTTAATACATTTACATTCTTTTTTTGAACATAACAATGTAAGATCAAAATTACTAAAACTGATACTATAACTACTTTCAGTTGTTGATCACTTTTGTCAATGTGTCCCATTAAATATTTACCTGTAAACATAAAATATGCTGCTGGAGTGCACTAAAGAGCAATGTTGGCTGAAGTGCTGATGTGCTCTGAAGCTTGTTCCAATCGATTACAACTTTCACAATATCATCTCCGAGGTTAAGCTTCAACGAGGCAAAACAAACACAATTAAAAAAAATACATAATCTGTATTAACAACACAGAAGTATTCAAGACTTCTACAAGACAACAATTATGCTCAGTCTCATACATATCCACCCCTTTTTTTTATATGAGGACATGGGAAAGGTTTGATATTAATTATAGTTCAAGCAGCTGTCATACTCTAAGTAGGCTAGTTTTTGTAAAGTATATTCAAAAATTAAAAATTCCTAACTAACTCATCATACTTTCATTGTATTAATTCGGCCCTTATCTTTAGTCAATTAATTATCATATGAAAACATACTGTTCATGTTAATCACTTGTATTGTCTTTTAACAGATGCCACAACCACCAGTGGGGAGAAACATGCACCCAGGATGGCAGTCTCCTGTAAGTTCATGTATTTTATTCTGGGATTATTAAAACTGCATGATCAACATCTTGATGTGGCACCATGCCACAGTCTTGAATTTTTCCCTTGCTGCTCATCCAAAGGAAGCATTGTATTAAAATTAAGTGTATAACTAGAAAAAAAAAATTTAAAAAATCTCAAGGTTAAATAAACTCTAGCCTACACAGCACCACTGTCAAGCCCATTTCCAAATCACACTATTTTCCTGTATACACATTTGGATCAAAGTAACAATTGCCAAGGAATTACAATATTTAACTCCCAAAGCAAAAAACACTTGTAGTGAAACGGAAGTTTTAAATAAAAGAACTATGTATGTTCTATAAGCTAAAAATAAATTTTCCTTTTCTAATACAAAGCCAATTGTCAATAATCACTCATGAACTACCCACTTTCATACCCACCTTTGCCATTTTTGTTACACTAAACTTCTTCTCAAGGTATTGAAGTAATGAATATTTTCATTTCTCAAAGCCAAGTAGGTTGTTCTTCACAAACAAACATTCTGGAAGTGATACCCCAAATTCTAAATACAGATAAAATTCTTGTTTAAATTCAAGAGTACCTGTACTCTGCTTGTGGCACTGAACTTCCAATTTATATGAGTGTTGCACATCTAACCCTCACTCCTTACATTAAAAAAAAGGAGGGGAATAGAAAACGGTACCTCAGGAAGATGACAAAAGTGACCTTTAACTTCTAGTGTAAACATATCTATCTTCTAACAGCATCAAATATTATGGAGAAGAACACAGAACATGTATGCACTTGTTCCCTGAATCCACCACACAGTCTACAAGGAAACAATGAGAACTGAATACAAGAATGCCTTCATCACTCTGAAGACAAAGCTGTGGGGGATAACTTGTTCCACATTAGTTTTAAATCCCAGCATTATCTCAATTTTATACATAAAGAACTGTAAGCCTGAGCCTCCCTTCTTTAGTCAAAGATGACCCTTGTTAAATCCAGCGGTAGTACCCAAATTACACAGCAAACGAGACAGTCTCACTAGATCTATGATGTATTTTAGGTAATTTTCATACAAATGGTTATTCCTGTTTAGTACTTAAGCTACACAGGATGTAAGAAATGTATTGTTTTAGGAAACAATGGTTTTGATTACCTTTCAAAATCAAGAATGTATTTAGAATTTAGCAGGAATAAAATTTAAGAATTAATCCACCGTGCATGTCATCATCTGAAGCACGTATTTCTCTCCAAAGTCTCTACAGTACATCTCCTGCATGCTCTATCACACTCTGCTGTCAGGTAAAACAGGTGCAGATGCATTAAGTCAGCCTAATGAAACAAAAGAGAAGTCCTACTGCAAATTCCTAATACGCCTACTTTTTATAAAAATACTCAGCTGACATGTGCCTTCATATCAGTTTGTGACTCCTGTCCAGGTGGTTCAGTGTAAAAAATCAGCAGAACTTCTGACTCAAAATAATTTAGAGGTCAGTGACATTTTAAACTTAAGACACTGTTTTTAAATATGAATAAACCCCTCCTGCATCCAAACAAGTTCTCAGTGTATCAAGTCCTTACACCTATTAGAACTGTAACAAACAGGTTTATAAATTCAGTGTTTTGGAAACTTCAAAGCCTTTGTCTGTTTATAAGTCTACAGCCTATTCTGCAGCAATTTACATGATTGTAAATCACTTCAGCCCTTTGAAACTGTCACTGTCACTTCACTTTTCAGGAGGAGCCATATTGGTTTTAGGAGATGTCCTCCCAGTCACTGTGCACTGTTGCTCTAGTAAAAAAAACCCATTTACAGTCCAACCTCTTAACAGAAATCCAACTTAAACTATTATGATGGATCACAAACTGTGACTGTTGACAGTCCTGGCACATGCTCACTCATCTCTGTAAGAGGGAAATGGGTACTTTCAGTCAAAAAGCAAGTAACAACTGGAAAGGATCACAACTGAGCACTTTAAAGAACTTTCCCAGCTAAGAGGGAGCAACCAGACCCTTACAGTTCAGTGCCAAGGACTGTAAAATCGGTCTGTTGTCTCAGAAAGAAGACACTCCAAACACCAATGAAGACAATTACACTCTGCAGCACAAGTACTTTACAGCTACCAAGGGGAGGTAGCACCTGGCCTGTCACAACCGTCTGTGCAAACCCAGTTATTTTTAAAAATCACTGAACTCTCTCCAGTGACCTGCTACTTGTATGGCAAACTTTGGATAACAAGTAAGCTACTGAAGAGAGAAAACAAGAGTGTTTTAATGTAGTTTTGAAAACAATTAATTAAACTTGTGATGAGTACCCCAGTCAAGACCTTAGGAAACCTCCTCTTTAGTCTTGTGTTTTTCACGAGAGTTCCTACTTTTCACTGATGTTCATGTTGCAAGAACAGCACTAATGATGGCAGTATTACACCAAGACAAGCTGACATCCCCTAGGTCTTCATGGATCACATTTAGAATTTTCATCAGGAAGAATTATGGGGCATGTTCATCCTCACTACATGGTTTCCATGTCTCAGTAACCCTATAAACCAAGTAGTTTAGCACTGCACTCCTGTTTAAAAGCTAAGGTAGTTATAATCACTTCCAAGGTAGGAAAACTGAGGCTCTTACTAATCAGTGCCTTAATTGTCAAGCCCTTAATTTAACTGCTTTCTGTTTGAAAACTGAGACAATTACTAGCAGATTTGGAGGTGAGAAACAAATATAATACAAAGTTCTATACAGATGAGAAGTGAAACACTCTAAGAAATAACTTCAGATCATTCCGCAGCTACTCCTAAACTGCCTCTGCATCTAATAGTCCATTTCTGAGTATTCCTGCTACATAAACCTACATTAAATTACACTATCTCCTGCAGATACTGCTCGTCATCTGGTCTCAAACCTTCAGAGCGCTGATTTTTGAAACAAGAGCGTGCTTCTACTGCCTTCAGAGAACTACATATATGTTTCAACAGCGGAAAATAAATTAATCTGTAAATTATAGTAATAATTGTTACTAAAACCTTTTCATAAGGGACTCCCACCACTGCTGTAACATCTGTTAAATAATTCATAACCACTACTAAACCTAAAGTACGTGTTTCAACTTCAGTACCACAGAGCAAAGCTCCTTTAAAAATTCTGACCCACTGCGATGCACTGTGCGTCTCGTAGCATGTTATTACCAAGGCAGGGCTAACTTCCAGCTCCCGATCGTTTATTTTGATTTAATGCACAGTAAGCTTTCAATAGCTTTTCAATTCAGAATCTCTGTACAGCAATTAGGCAGATTGCAGTTTTCCATGGGAGAGATCATCCATCAAACTCCCCAGTGCCGCGAGGAGTCCCGTCGGTACGAGGCGAAGGCACGGGCTCGGCTGTGAGACAGGAGCGGCAGCAGCCGCGCCCCCGGGGCTGCCCCGGCCGGGATGGAGGGAGGGAAACGGAGGGAGGGAAAAGGACGGAGCCGGCTCCGCCGCCCCAGCCCCGGCAAGACATCGCGCTCCTGTCGCCAAGCGCGAACAACCTCCAGGAGCGAGGCTGCTCCCCTGGTTGCGGCAGATCTGTGTCCTCTCCAGCGCCGTGCTCTACCCCTGCAGCCTGCAAGGGCATCGCAGGCCGGAGGAAAGCAAGAGCCGGCCCTGCTCAGACCCTGAGGCGAGGAGAGCCGCCTCCGCGCCTCCCTCTTCTCCCGCCCCGCACTCACCTGCCCCGCCAGCCCGGCCAGGCANCCCGCCCCCAGGGCCGATGGACAGCGCGGCAGCCAATGGCGGGGCCGCGCTGGCGGGGGGGCGGGAGCTGTGGCGCCGTGGGGCCGCCGCGGGAGCCCCGCTCGGCGGCCGGGCGGGTGTTTGTCCGAGCGCCTCAGACAACTGCCTTCGGCTCGGCCCTGCTCGTCTGGCTACGCCCTGCCTTTTTCGCGTTCGTACGCGTTCTTCAAAGCCTTGACTCTTGTGGTTACAGCAGGATTGTTTTAAAATCAGGCTACAGGGTTTGTCCGAGTACTCTCAATATGGGGATTGAAAAGTTGTATTCCCTGTAAGATAATCTGCTGAATTTCTTTCCCAAGACAGTACAAATGCTGACAAAGATTTTCTATTTAATGATTCTTTTGATACCCTAGTTCTGACACTTTAACCTTCACACTTCTTCCCGTTCCCCCGGCAATATTTTTTATTCCATTGGAAAATGGTGAGTGCTGTTGCATATGTATTGAAACATTTTTAAATAAAAACGTTAAAAATGCCGATTAATTTATTTGATTGATACTTTGGGAGTTACTTTAAAGGCATTTCCTCATAAAGTATCTAAGAAAAAGAATTTAGCAAAAACCCACTAAACTGAAGGCATTCAGCAACAGCAACCCACAATTCTTGAGAAAACTCAGGTAGATACAGCATTGCTCAATTCCAGAGGAAAATTAATTCCAGAGAGAATTGCAGTGTTAATGATTACATTATATATATGTTATGGAGAGCTGCATTTTGCAAGAATATGTTATCTAAGGTGGCCTGGATGGCGTTTGTCTGCATTCAGTTGTCAAGAACCTTCCTTTAGATTCAGCAATGCTTATAGTAGAATGTGAAATTTATAGAAATTTGCTTTATTCCTGCAAAGATACTGTTTTTGTCAAATGACGGTATCTTGAACACAGAATATGGTAGTCAATTAAGAAAAACTGTAAAATTTTGTTTTGCCTTTCTGTGCAACAACACTCATTCCAGCTCACGGTCAAGAGCTGGCTGCTTCAGCCTGTCCTGCCTCTTCTAGTTTTGTCTCTGGATGGGCAGCTGAAGCAACTGTTTAAAATGCAATCATCTCGTTTGGACCAAACCATGAAGCTTTCAAGAAAAAAGAAAAATACATTTTCCTTTCCCCTTCCCCTCCCAACGCTACAACACTGAATAAATGTGTAAGTAATTTGCCGTCCAGAACAGAATATGGAGCACAGATGGAAGAAACCTGGCATTTTTTGTTGCTTCTTGATGTTAGAGGACACAGTGTGCCCTGACTCAATTCCCAAAGACCTGCGAAGGCAGATCGAGTCCAGGCATCAAGTGATGAATGCTCAGCTACCTGATAAATTCCAGTTTGGGAAAATGCAGCTTCCCTGGAGTGATAGAGCAGGTGTGTGCCTACATTAGCAGCGGGTATGGGTAGCTTTCTTAGTTGAGAGACCTAAAATCTTCTCTTTGCTTTTGAGCATGTTATCTACCTCTAGCAAGAGGTTGTTTTGGGGTACAAAATGTTTCAAATGAAAAATAGATAAGCATATAAATATCAGAAAGATAGTGGAGATTGTTGTTTCCATACACATGGAAATATAAGGGAGATTGAGTGAATATGGAGGATATCAAGAGACAGTGGAGGCTATACACTGTTACTTATTCAGTGATCATTACAAGAAGAGGAGGCAAAAGACCATGAATTAGTTTGTAGAGTTGTTGATGTCCACCTATTATTTACTAAGCAGAAACGGGATCTTGGCCTTTGTCCTGCTGATTGCAAATGTCTTCTAGAAAACAGTAATGGTTACCATAGGTGAAGATTTTCTTCTTACTTTCACTGTCTCAGAATATTTTGAATAAATGTGGTATCATCTGAAATTTCACAGATTATATTATGCAATCCGTTATGCAAACATGAACAGAACAGGAATAATCCAATGTCATTTCAGAGATTAGGAAAATGAGAGCATATGAGAAAATGAGAATGGGGGAAAAAATGCGCAACTATAGCTAAGACAAAGTATGTCAAAAGTTCACATCTAGTGGAAGAGACGGACCGGAGCAGAATGCTTCCAAAAACTCACTGCATATAGTACACAGTGAAAATGAATGCACTTGCAATCACCTCTGGCAGTAGAGCTGGCCACAGTAAATCCAGGCCTCCCATAAAGACAGAGGAAATTACATGGCATGTTTACTAAAGATGATGAAACAATAAAATATTGGAAGCTCTCGTTGCTGGAAAGATACTGGTAATTTGGAATGAATTTATAGAAAACTGGCAAGAAGTAGATTGCCAGAGATAGAGATAATTGTTTAGAAAGGAATCTGAAGACTTGGCAGTAATGTCCAGATATTGTAATAATGTGACTCCCAAGAGAGGGAATAATCTGGAATTGTTTTCACCATTCAGGCATAGAGTTATCATGATAATATTATATCTTCTGCAGCTTTGATTCCTGAAATGGATCTCTGAGGCATATAAAAGCCTCTCCTACCATTGAAAAATATAAAACTGCGAACCCATGAAGTTCTTAAATAGCAAATATTGTTGGATTGAAATGATTTTGAAATTGAAAAGAAATTTCTTTTGGTTTTGAACTGTTGCTTCTTTTTGTTTGATTTGCAAAATGATAAACACATAACACCTCTTTCCGACTCCAGGTGCCTTTAAAATCACAGTAAACATCAGTAAATTGACACAAGCTCTGTTTGCTGGTCACCACTGTCAGAATTGCCAGAATTGCTGGCACTGCTTGTTCTGCTGAATATTGCATTACCATAATTTCTGAACTCATACTTTAATTTTGTCTCTAACACCCAAAGAAAGGTGGGTGCTTTGCAGAATGTACAAGTGGTTAAGAGTCAAGTGCTGAGATAAGGAGGCTGTGTAATGTATAAACAGATTTTTCTCCTGAATTGAAAAGCTCATGCTGTGTACTTCTGCCTATGTCAGCTGTAGAACAGAGAAAGGCAAAGAGGGCAACACTTTAGAAAAAAACCCCAAAACTAAACTGAAATAATTTGGAGATTCAAAGATGAAAACAATACCCTGAATTCTGCCCAGAGCCCAAGGCAAGTAGTGCAACTTGACACCAACTTCTGTAAATGTAGTTTTCCTTAATATTCAGATTATCAGTGCTGCTTTAAATTATCTCAATTTATAAACAGAAAATTGATAGTATCCTACTCATTGGATTAAAATAGGACGTGACCAAATCCCTCCAAAATCTTTTGTTTATTTTCCCAAGCATTAATTTCAGAATTAAGAGCACTTCACTTCCATTGCTTCCTGGGTACCCAGGAAAAGGTATTGCTCCAACCACATTTATGGGTCCTGGTTCAATGAGATACTTAAGCTGATGCCTAATTTTAAGCACTAGCTCAGTCTGCTTCTCTAAAGTATAGTCATGTGTTTATTAACTTTTTATCAAATAAGGCTCTGAATTGGAAATCTATTTTTCCAACAGGAGCTGCATTTCTTCATCTGCAAATACCTTTACTGATGTTTTAGCGTTTCTCTCACTCTATTAAAATTTAGAATGGATTTTTGTCCTGTGGGAAATACAGCTGTGATGTATTTGTAGTTAAAGAAAAAAAATGAACACTAAGTATCTTATATTTATGACTTAAAGCAATTTAATCATTCCTAATATGTATGATGCTGTTGACTGCATTCTGTTTAGTGTCCTTATCCTGCTGCACACATAGCCCTGCTTTGTCTCCTTCCTTTCTGAATTTTTATATGTTTGAGATTTTCTAATGCTGTTCCATGCTTTGCCTTGGTCTTTATTTTTTATGTATTTGTTTAGTAATTTTACATCATATTTAAATGTTATATACCTGCCTGCCCCCTCTTTCTTGTTACCATCTGCAAATAAGGTTAGTACTCTACACAAAAATTCTTTGGTTCAGTTATATAATTTGGGATCAAGAACTGACCCCTCCAAGTCCCAGCTCAGCAGCTCTTCTCAGAAGTCAGTGATCTACTATTACAATTATTCTGTGTTCACAAATTCTACATTTCTATAGCTACTTTGAAAAATTTGATTATAAACCCCCTTCTTATCATTTCCTTGTAAGACTATCCCATTAAAATGTAGAAGGTGTCTTGCAGAGTAGGTGTCTGTGCTCATAGTATTTCCCCTGTCTGTAAACTGTCAGAAATTTGACACAAGCAGTATGAAATTAAGCACTAATACCTGAGGACAGTCTAAAAATTAATAATTTTCCATTGCATTAATATGTATCTGCTGCGCATATTATATATTTAACTTAGGTTTAACGGGACACTTGAAAATCTATATTTAACAGGGAAACAGGAATATAACATATTTAATTCAGAGAAAATTTAACTTTTGGGGTTCCTTGATTACTGAGTGCTTGATTTTAAAAGCTGTAGCTTGCATCTTTATTAGTATAATTTGACTATTATTTTAAAATAAATAATAGTGATGGATGCTTACAAGTATTTCAAATAGGGTTCTTCAACTGTGCTATATACAAGCTTTTCACATAGCTTAGGTGTGAGCCAGGTCCTTTTCTAAACATTGCAGTTTTTCTAGCCTTTTCTGTGGAACAGTTGCATTACTGACATTTAAATTTACCTCCTGCTTCAACAGTCTCTCTTACATTCTTACATTTCTGTACCCCAGTAGCTGGACAATTATCATCTAATAGACCACATCTGTCCTTATTGGTCTGATCAATGATTCTGTGTCCTCCAGTGATTTCAGGAACCAGATCCAGGTCTGCTTTAGCTATGAGATTCACAGACTGATAGTTGAAATTAGGGACCTGTATTATGTAGTTGAGTTGAGCCTCTCAAAACAGCATTAGGGAGTTCATATATCAATATGATAAAGTAAGATAGGTACCTGAATCCTTTAAGATTCTCAGAATATATTGCTCTGTGTTCATACCACCTGCGGTATTCTTTAACTTCTGTATCTGTGCCAGTAAATACATAATGCACTTTTTGGATATAAAGTAGCTACAAAGTTATTTGAATGATCTCATTTATATTATGGTAAATGAACAAAGGATCACACTCATCTTTACACGGTCAGTATTTTTCTAATGCAGAAGAGGCATTTGTTAATAGGGAATATGGAGCCTTTGACATTTTGGGTCCCAATCCTTCAGTGAAGCTAGTCATGCACCTGCTTATTTGTGCACAAATCATTCTAATGAATTCTAAAGGACTATTCATGTGCATAAAGCTAAGCCTGTGAGTAAAAGCCTTTGCAAGACTGGGCCTAGGTTGTAAGTTTGATAATGACCTGAGACTGATTCAACAGAGATAAAGCAGTCCTTTTAAAAAGTTGAGGAGTGTAACTCCAGTTTAGCTGAACAGGTATGGGCAGTGCTAAGAGAGCTTGTAGTACAAACTCTAAAAACTGACCATGAAAAAACGGCAAGTACTATAAGTACGGTTTTTATTTACATTTTATAATACTGCATTTTACCTTAATTCTTGGCTTCATCTTATTTTCATTATGGCTTTGAATTCCATTTGAGTAACTTTATTGCAGGAACTTAGAAACTTTCCTGTTTTAAATTCTATATAGCCTGTATGGAAGCATAGACCTAACTAGAGAATGGTAGTTGTGAGAAATCATAACTCGGCTCTTTGGGAAATTTTTGCTTGCAGAGAAGTCAAGACATCAACCTTGTTTCATGAAGAAGCATACAAAAGATCTTTGCACACTTGTTTGTTCCTGCCACACAACATTCTTTCTTCTGATGCAGATGTTTTATGCTGCACTGCAGTAGTTTATGTTCTCAGAGACAGCGTGTCACCTGCAGGAGCCTCTGAACAACATCAGGGGAATTCCACTTGTGATGCATCTCCCAGAACTGTTTTATATATATTGCTTCCGTGAATTGTTTCCATCAGGAGCTTCCATACAATTTGATGGAAATTTTTCATGTGCTTAACATTAAACACACAGACAGCGCTACTAAAATTACCGTTAAAAAGAAATGAAATTACTAAATGTAAACTGAGTTCCTGCTTGGGACTATAGTTTTTGGCACTTTTTGGCTGAGTTTTTGGCTGAGTATGAAATAGGCATCTTTATGCACAATTACAAAAGAGAAATGTTTTCCTTTGCATAAAATTAACTGATGTCTTAACATGATCCATTCACTGCTAAAATGGTCACTCTACTCCATGGTCTTTAGGTAACATTGACTATGAAATGTCATTTGCTTGTTAGGCTGACTAAGTTGTTAAAAAATAGGGAAAGTGTCTTTGTCCTGCAGCTTAATCAACTTCTATTCACACTAGACTAGTCCATCAGAAAATTCCGGTTTCCTCAGTTAAAGGATGAGTTTAATAGTCTCAGCTGGGTGAAGAAGAGAGCAGATTAGGCATGGACAAACCATACAAAAACTGCAGTGGGTGAAAGTGACAGTCCAGGGGCAACCACTACTGAGTTTATTCTAGTTGTTGGCCTTGGGGACATGACAGATCTTTTGCTCAATTTGATGCAAGAAAAAGAATGAAGAAGGTACATCTTAGAAGGCATGGTTCTCTTTACTAACCTTTTAAATTATTATTTAAATAAAGATTAAAATTATGGAGTTGGAGAGTATTTTGCTGTTTTATAATTTCGCAGTTCAGGCTGAAGTTTCCTTTATGTTCTTTCTGGTTTTATACACGCAGCCTAGAAGATGGACATTTGACAGGCCACAATAGACTGCTCCTTTCCCAGGTATCTCCTGCGTGTTTCCTTTATCTCTGAATAGGAAATGGCTTAAAGGCACCTGTGTTATGAAGGTCCCAGGGGCAGCTGCCTGACTAGTGAATGCCTGATTATGTGTTAACATGCTTTGTCAGATATTGGCAGAATCTGTTCTCTTCTTTTGCCTTTTCAGCAAGGGTACCATTGACAGACTGGCTACCCATTTATAGAAATGTTGTCCATCAAACTGTGAGGAAGGACAATGGTGTTTTTCTGTGACCAGTGACTGTGGGAAACTTTTCTTTGGCTATTCAGGCAATTTTTGTAGCTTGCTCTGAAGAGGAGAGACTGATGAGTGCAAAAAGTACAATTAAGCAAAGCCAGACTTCAATTGAAGGCTGTAGTGTAGTCTGCTCATTCTTGTTTTTTATTTGGAAAAAAAATCTATGGGTTTTCACATTGCTGTGTGGCATTCAGCGGGGGGCTATTACAATCCTAAATTTTTTTTCTAGACCACCTAATTCTAAGTAAAAATTAAATGTAATGAGAGCCACTTGGAGTTCTGAATATTTTAAAGCATAATTCCCACAGAAGGGATTCGACCTAAACTGTGGAGAGCATCAGTTGGCTAATTATAGCTGCATTTTATATTACAGCAGGTGTCAGATGCAGTCATCTCAATATAGTCCACATAATACTCTGGAAAATAACAAAAGCTTTTCTTTGAATGTGGGTACTAATTTCTGCTAGGTGTCATATGAGCTCTGATACTTCTTATTGGTGTTAACAAGAGCACTGCAGCACTCAAACATGCTTTTTGCTTAGGATGAATTGATACTGTAAAGCACTTACTAGTCAGCCTTGGCAGATGTCAGTAGTTAATACTAGTGTTGCAGAGGTTGGTGTATAATGCGAAGTGTCTTATGTAAATACTTTTAGAGGATGAGCTGGTTTTGAGCATGAGTGTGAGCTGTGCACCAACTTAATGAAAGCTAAATAGACAACAGCAGGATAACTGCTCTTCCTTTAACTTCTATCTTAGCAAGTAAAGGGCAGATGGGAAGGCAGTAAACTAAGTGAATAAAAATATTAAACTTAATAAGCACTTCATGCTTCCATACTATTTTCCCAATTCAATGGAAACAGCAAATTACTGAAATGATTGGTGAAAAAGGTCTTTCTTAAGCCTCAAAACTGAGAATAGTCTGCATGTGATGAAACTACAATCTGTAGACATTTGATGGTTACCTGACTCCCTAAATAAAAGATAGAATTCTATGATTCCAGAAAAAATGTGTTTTAAAATATTAGTGAATCATTGAAATAAATGCTGAAGTGGGTAGCATGCACAGAAGCCCTTAAATACAAGGAATTGTGATGACATTGAAGTGGAATTGCAGGCACAATGAGTAGGATGAAAAGCACAGGCAGCAAAACCTGCCCAACTGATTGTGTTCGGCCTAACATGCAACAGAGATGTTTCCCAAGCCTGCCATGTACCCTGAGAAGCATTAAGATAGGAGATGCTTCAGTACGGAAGAGCAGGTTCAGGTCGTGGTGTGCTTGCTGCTTCTCCTGAAGGGGATATAATGTACCTGGTTCAAACACGGTTGAGGAGAAGGGCTTCAACAAAGAACAATGCCAACTGTTAGGCTAATCATGCAGGAGAGACAAGCATATATTAGAAAAACAAAGGAAATGTGACAGATGATAAAATCCCCCAAAATCTGAATCTTCTGTAAGAGCCACAGGCTACCTAATGAACTAGTCTAGTGCTATATACCTTTCCCTCACATCATCTTCCCCGAGAAAAGGTAGTCCTAAACATCAGGCTGCCTTTGTCTCTTACACAGATGTCTAAGGAGAATTGCAGATGCTATAGAAATAGTAAATGTAACTTAATGTTATAAGTCTTTTATTTTTAAAATGTAATAAACAGTCAGCTGAATAAAACTGACCCACAAGTTCTAGCATGTTGCCTTAGCAGTTCTTTAAGAAAAAAAATCACAGGTTGTGAAATACTGTTTAATGTTTTGTAGAACTGCAGAATAAAGGATAATCTTACTGCTTTACATACTGAGTATAATAACGTATAGAAAGAGCCTGGTTTTGGTCTGAAGTTTAGATGCAATAAATGACTTGTAAAAAACAAGTGAAAATAAATTAGAGTAATACATTCACAATAAGAATACATGCACTTCTGGATTAACATGCACATATTGTTCAAAAAAAGTTTCTAAATACTAAACATATATAATCCATATAGCCACTAAACATGGTCAAAACCAGAAACAGAAACCACAGAGGTACAGAGATGAAAATTAAGGGAGAAATAGTTTCTTAGCTAATCTGATCCTGGCATCTGGGAAGCAGAGGGCTGTCTATGAGAGAACTGCTTTAGCTCTCACACATGAGGTTACCTCTAAGGAAAAGACCTATGAAAAGGCCCAATAACAAAAGCCCAAATACAAAAGCTGAAGGCGTGATTGCCATTGTATAAATGAATTTACTAATTTACCCCATTTATTCCACATAGTCTCTTTCTGAAACCTTTTAATATTGAGAGCTGCCCAGCTCAACTTGGAAAGCTCTGAAGAATTATGTGAAAGGCGGGGAAGGTAAACAAGATAAAAAATATCTTATCAAATAACTACAAGAACTGTCAACCTAGTCATCCTTTGGTTGTCTCCCTTTTAGCACAAAAGGCATGAGGAGACCACCACTGTACTGCATTGCTTCTGCACTACTGTTTTCCCATCTCTTAAATTTCTGGTTTGGGATATGTTCCTGTCCATGTGATACAGAGCTAGGTGTTACAGAATAAAACCACCTTTTACTGGTAGATATGCCATTTTTTTTTTCCCTTTTAGGGAAGAAGATAAGGGATAGTTGTCAGCAAGTAGAGATGCTTTTGTAAAAAGTAACTACCAGTAGTGTCACTCAAAATTTATTACCCTCTTCAGATTATAAAAAACCTAATGACTTCCCCTTATGATGTCTCTGAAGGATTCTTTGGAAGAAGGCATCTGACACTTCCTGTGGTCATGACTGATACTGCCCTATATGTGACAAGAGTTTTTATGTGTGTGTAATTCTCCTCAATTATTCTAAAAATATGAATGTGTCTAGGATAATTTTGTATATCACCTACTAAAAGAATTGCTTTGGTGGCAAGTAAAATCAACTACTCTGTGACCTATGCTTCTTGATATTAGGGGTTGCATGAAACTTACTGAACTCTCCTTTCTCCACAGTTACTGCTATTTCTTCCCCTCCTTTTTTACTCTTAGACTACAGAGATGTGATTGCACAATACAAGCAGCACAGATGGCAGCTGAAGGTCTGTATCTGCCAGGTGTCTGCATAACAGCTGAGCCAAAGTATGCAGCTGAACACAGCTCACTTTCTGACATAGATGTTCGGCACCATTTGAATCATAGGCTCTGAATCATAGACTTGCATAACCTTTGGAAGTACTTCTGGGAAATTTTAGGATATACTCAAGTACACAATACTTTGCCAGGCAGAAGTCAGAGGAAGTCTTGCTCTAAATTCATTGTGAATGCTCAGAAGAATGAAGTACCTCCTGCATTTACTGTTGTGGATGCAAAGGATGGGCTTAATGATGTAAAACATTGGGACAGTGTAGGCCCTATATATCTCATGTGAATTTTTTATATATGCTTGGATTTGCTGACAGACTCCAGTAGAGGGAGGAAGATGAATCTTTAGAGCCAAGGAGGAAGTCGTGTAGTACTATAATAACTAGGAGAGAAGAACTGGTTTTTGTAGTTTGGGAATGCAGGATTATGTCGTTCTGAGCTCTTTGGAATTGTCTTCCTGCTGATAGGGCTTGGATACATCCAGCAGCTGCTTTCTGATAGATGAGATTCACAAATTTGATCTTATGAGAAGAGAATTGGTGTGATCTGATATGTGCACCATTCTGTGACGGTACACAGGGAGATGCACTTTTCTGTAGATACAGCAGTTACACACCAGTTGACAGAGCAGATGCAAATCCTTCCAGCCTAATGCTGCTGGTCCCCATGTGCAAACAGATGCAAGAAGTGGAAGACTGGGAACCTTTGAGTGAAGTGGGGAAAGAAACCTGAGGAAGAAAGAAACCAGGTGATGTCTTATATAGGAAGAAGTTTCAGAAAGAAGAGGTTTTGCACCTTATAGGACCAAGAGCTTAAAATATGTCAAGGAACAAAGTAGAAATGTGAGAGAGGGAATTCTGGGCATGGTGCCTACTGTGACTGACACTTTCAGGAAACAGAAATGGAGCCAAAGCCTTATGTCTGAGAAGGCTTTGTGCTTCTCTGCTAGTTTTATAGGCAACATTATTTCATTGTCTGCATGAAACTTTAGAGCTGATTACAATACTGTAGGTCCAACTAACTGGGGAGATCTGTGAAGGAATGTTGTTCCTTTGAGTAGCTTCACAAGATCAGCTTACAGAAAAGGCGGGAGGAGGAAAAAAACATATGGGAAAGAAGAACTGAAAATTCGTAGAGTGTTCCACCAAACAGAATAGCTATCAGGAAGATCATTTATGCATAAGGGAATGGCCAGATCCCAACGGTGCCAGCAGTGCTGTACACTATTTATAATGATTTTGTAGTGAGGTAGTGAGCCAAATTTATCCATTACCAGCACTGTGAAGAATTGAGTTACGGAGTCTAATAGTAGAGAATTTAATTCATAAATCCAGGCCTCTGAGACTGAAAAAATGGTATTTGCTGCTCAATGTGATTTTTATTCTTTGAGAGCTGACTTCTTTGCTTTTGTTGAAGGAGAAAATAAAAAGATTTTCATAAAAATGAAGAGTAAATACTTGACAATATGTCTGTGGACATAGTTTCATTTTTATTCAGCTGTGGCATGAAAGACTATGACATATCTTCATCTAGCCTTTCATTAAACCACATTATCTTTAAACATGTATCATGGAAAGTAAAGAGTTTGTAATATTAAGAACATCTAAAAAGTTGTTGCATATAAGCTGTATGTGAAGGTTCAAGCAATCATCCAAGGCCAGAGTACTTGAAGAACTGAGGAACTGTTAAATTACTATGATCTTAAAAATGAATACTTAATACTTTGCCATAACAAATATAGAACATATTTTCTAATTTCTATTATGGTTATCAAGGTCATTCAGTGACAGAATGCAAAATCTTTTATTTTTCTCATTCAGATACTGTCAGGTGCATAAATTCTATAGCTAATGTAGAAAGGTATTTAAAAACTGGAATTTATTAATTAAGAGGTTATGTCTTTGCCCAATATCATGCAACAGTTTTTATCTTCTGAATGGAATTTAACAATAAGCAGACTCAGGCTGGCTTTATTCCACTAATATGTGCCATTTCCAAAAGTGTGTTGCCTTATATGTTAAACACAGTGCATGCACAATTACCCTAGCATTCCTTGAAAATTAATTTCAAATACACATTTATTGTAAGTGCTTTGGGGCAAGAACCATCTTTTGTTGTTAAACAATACAAATGGGATCTTGGCCTGTAATTGGGGCTCCTAAGCACTGTGAATTCTTTCACCAGTGTCTCACATTCTCTTTCTCACTCTCTTTGTCCCTCTGCAGATTATGCCAGTGTTTACAAAGGTTGGGATCCCTTGCATCCTCATCAGTTTTTACATTTGCCCAAGAATCAGATTCAGTTTAGCCTAGTATTCTTCACAAAGATAAAAGGGTGACACATTTTTGCTTTTGAAAAGTAGAAAAGCTGATTTAATGCATAAACCCTATCCTAAAGCTGTCTCCAAGGTGAAATTGCACCAGTCTCAGAATAAAAAGTGGAAGGAGACAGATACTTAAACTTCACACAGTGATGTGCTTGAGTACTCTTACTTATAGTATAACCAGAAAATGCCTTATTTTATATTATATTTTATAACCAGAAATAGCCTTATTTTCCAGTTTTTAACTACTGAAACATTGCTTTAAATCTGATTTCTTTGTGATCAAAGACATCTAAGATACCTGATTTATGTCTTAAGGAATAATCAAACTTCTTCACATGTATGGTTTCTATCAGTATTAGATAAAACTATAATATTGGGCAAGATATATTACTGAATGCTTATTTTACAGTTTCATTACCTGGGCATACATACATATATATATATATATATGTATATATATGTGTGTGTGTGTGTGTGTATACACACGTGAGTCATGCATTAATCACTGAACTGCTAGACTGTAAGGGTTGATTTATACATGATCAGTATGTTCTACCATGAAAAAATGTGTGAATTTACTAAAGTATTGATAATTCTTTGTGATTTATTCAATGACAGAGATTTAGTAAAACTAGAAAGAAATGTGAAATTATTAAAGACATAGAAAAAGCCAGAATGGGTGGTGATAATGGCAAATTAGAAGTCTCTTTCTAACGTCTGATACTTTAGCCTGCAGTTGAAAAGAGCTTTGCCACTGAAAGAGCATTGTGACCATAGTGGTTGTTCCCCAAACAGGATGGTGTAGCAACAACTATTCAGTCACAGGTTCTTAGGTTGTTTGTATAGTATAAAGCCAGTAGAAACCATTGCAATTCTTTAGCTGGACCTCCCACATAACATATATCTAAGATTTTCCTGGAATTAATCCCTTCAGGAACTAGGATGTATGTTTGAGAAAGCATGCTAGTCTTGATTGTAACATTTCCAGAAATAAAATATCTACCAAAATGCTGAGTATGATGTTTCAATTATTATCATAATAATGAAAAAAAAATGGGTCCCCTGGTTTAAATTTATGTAGCCTTTAATTTGAGCCACTGAGTCTTGTTAAACATTGATGTACCCAAAATGGAGGCATTGATCAAACTTCGTATTTCCGTGGTAAAATCCTTATATAACATGTGCAAGTCATTCTTTAACTTGCTTTCTGAGCTTCTCCACTGACAGAACATAGAGTGCAGAAAGTATAGGAATTTATGGTGCTTGAGTTCATCAGCTCTCACTGGCCAGGCACACCCACCTGATTCATGCAAAGTAGGTAAGACACAAACTAACTCACGTTAAAGACAGTTTTAATGCAATGTGCATTAGATTTTTAAATTTAACTTTGATATGAAACAAACTGCCTCTAAAAAAGCCAGCAGCAAGGGGAAAAAACCCTGTTCTTTTATCAAATACTCTTGTATACGTGTGCATGCAGACCACATGAGACCATAGTTGTAATTGTCATATATGCATGAGGGCAGACTAAGCTTTTTATTCTCAGGAGCATTCAGTATGTTTATACTTCCAACTGGTTTGCCAGGGAGCAGAATTATATCATTTGGGTTACAGTCTGGATTACATGTAGGGTATAGCTGTAGTTAGGATTGTTCCTAATGCTCATCTAGTGACTTTAAATGAATTAGGGGGAATAAAAAAGTTGTCAGGGAAGGAAAACAAGTGATCCCAACATCTTTTTCAGTTCATTATTAATAGAAAGATATCAATGGAATCCTCACTTTCAATAAAATCACAAATAGAGGCTGGAAAAAGGTTAAAGATATATAGGTACAGAAAAATGTCAAGGAAATCTTGCTATTATTTTTGTCTTGTGGGACTTGTTATAGAGAATTAGTAGCCTGGTTATGGATTTGGACTGTAGAACCACTGACAAGCATGTGACTGAATGGAATTGCAAGATGAGGAGCAGAGCTTATAGTCCCACATGGAAAACCTGTATTCTCCTGCTAAAGAGCAGAGCTGGTAAGGACAACTCTGCACCTCACAAAGAAGCAGATCTTTAGAAGGGTCCAACAAGTCAATTTTTTAAGATATTGGTTTGGACAGCTATCTTACCTGCATGATCATGGTCATGAAGCTTTGGAGGTATAAATAGTCAGAGCTTAGAAAAGTGATTAGTTACATGAGTTATCCTGCTCATAGGTTTTAGCTTCATTTTCCTGTATTTAAACATCCTCTGTCAGTCTTCCCTGCCTTCAGCTGGAAGTGGTAGTTGTAGTGGCTGTTGTAGCAGTGGTGGTCTAAGAACAGGCAGAAATACAGGGCATGGAGAAAGAAGTACATCAGATCAACTGGTGTAGTTGCAAAATATACGCAAGCTTTTGGCAGCAGTCTCCTCGCCAAACTGTTACCCCTGTAGAGCTGTGATCAGAAGCTGCCTGAAAGCTTGTTCCCTTTGCCTGCCTCCACTGAGCTGTGCAAGAAACCTGCATCAGGAACATTGCAGCTGGTGATGAGAGGAAATCACTGCAGCCTGGGACTGCAGTCATGTCATGGGGTTGCAAGTGAACACGGCTATGGCTCTCAAATTAATTAATATGAGAGAGGGAGATGTGGCATTATATGAAAAGGTGCATGGGCAAGTTTGTTTAAATTTTCAGCAAGCCGCACACGGCAGATGGAAGGCTGGATCAGGAAAGACCAAAAAAAGGACAGCTTCACTGAAGGACAGTGAGTCGGGAAACACCATATGTGGAGAAGAGTTTGTACGACACATGGTTCCAGGATTGGTTGAAGAGAAAGCTGATAGAAGAACTTCCAATCAGTGGCAGAAGCCCTTTGAAACATCCAATGACTATTAGAGACCGTTGAAATATCCTATAGTAAAAGCTATAGTTATCCAAATGTGGTTAGAGAAACATAAACCATCTGTAGAGTATAAAACTAGTTTCGTATCAACAGTAAAACGATTTGGATTCTCCTTGTGCACGACATGATTCTGTGGCTCATTCATTTGAAGGGTCCGTATCATTGGCCACAGACATCCTCTGTCATTACCCAGACTAACAGTAAGTTATTTTAGTGGGTTGACCTTGGCTGGTTGTCAGGTACCCACAAAAGCCACCCTCTCACTCTCCTCTATAACTGGACAGAGGAGACAAAATGTAACAGTTCACAAGTTGACAAAAGGACTGGAAGAGATCACTCACCAATTAATGTCACAGTCAAAACAGTCTTGAAGTGGGGATATTAATTAATTACTAACAGAATGAAAGCAGAATAAGGAGAAGTAAAATAATCCTAAGAACACTTTACCTCCACATCTGCCTTCTTCCCAAATTCTACCTCCTTCTCCACGCAGCAGCACAGGGAGATGGGGAATGAGGGTTATGGTCAATTCATCGCAGGTTGTTTCTGCCACTGCTTAGAGAGAGGAGTCCTTCCCCTGCTCCAGCATAGGATCCCTCCTACGGGACACAGTCCTTCATAAATTTCTCCAGCGTGAATTCATCCCACAGGCAACAATTCTCCACGAACTGATGCATTGTGGATCACTTCTCCATGGGGTGCAATCCTTCAGGCACGGGATGCTCCAGTGTGGGTCCCACACAGGGACACAAGTCCTACCAGGAAAACCTGCTCCATCATGGGCTCTTCTCCCCATGGGTCGACAGGTTTCTGCCAGGACCTTTTTCCAATGTGGGCCTCCTGTGGGGTCACAGCCTCCTTCTGTCATCCACTTGCTTCAGTGTGGGCTCCTCCACAGGCTGCAGGTGTATCTCTGCACTCCTGTGGTCCTCCATGGGCTGCAGGGGCACAGCTGCTTCACTGTGTTCTTCACCATCGGCTGCAGGGGAACCTTAACTCTGGCAACTCCAGCACCTCTGACCCTGCCTTCTCCACTGACCTCCTACTCTGCTCTTCCCTGGCTACAATTTTCACTTGCCCAACAACTTTTTTCTCCATATTAAATATGTTATCACAGAGGCGTTACCACCCTTCCTGATTGGCCCAGCCTTGGCCAGCAGTTAGTCCATCCTGGACTAGGCTGGAATTGGCTCTGTTGGACATGGGGGAAGCTTCCAGCAGCTTCTCACAGAAGCCACACCTGTAGCTCCTCCCTGCTACCAAAATCTGGTGTGCTGGTTTTAACACAAGGGAGCGCAATCAGGGCGAAAGACTGAATAGAGGCAAACAACAGCTAACAGTTTATTTTCTATGGGGCTCTACAGAACTATAGGACACTACTAAAGGCACTAACCAAAATACACACAACAGACCCGACAATATTCCGCAATAATAAAAAACCAAAATGACAGACTGCTGCTCCAAGCAGGCTGGTAGGCTGAGGAGCAGGGGAAGGAAGGGAAAGCCGCCTCAAAGATGGTATCTCCCGCTCCTCGGAGCCCCTGAAAGACAAAACAATGAGAAGCACCTCCCCCAGGAGCCCAAGGGGAAAGATACCACACTGCATTGTTGCTGGGTGGTCTTCTGGTGCCACTGTCGGAGCTCTGGTGCTGCTGTGGGGTGAAGGGAAGCCAGGAGGAACCAGGAGGGGCAGCAGCCGAGTTACCTCAACCATGACAAGCTGGGGAAAATGGAATATTTCTGGGTTTTGTGGCTTTTATATACTGCCAATCCCACATTATTTAGGAGTCCTCGGCCAGGCTCTCCCATTGCTCAGTAGTGTTGGGCACCACCCCTCTGTCCGAGATTTCACTATGAGGCAAGATGGTGTTTCCCGCCAAAAAGCCATGTGCTCTGGGCTCCAGGGGGTGCCATTACTGCCACCTGTGGGGCACTCATGGGCCCAGTGGCACCCTCCCATGGGCCAGCTGGAGTGGCCACCATGGGCAGCCCACCCCAGCTGGTCACGGGAGGGGCTGCCATCACTGCCAGCACAGGAGCACCCGCCATCCAGGAGGGACCCCTGGGGGCCAGGGGGTCTGGAGGAACTGCTCATGGGGGGCAGCTGCCACCGCACGCCTCCCCGGAAACGTGGGAACTGGAAACGTTGGCCGTCCCCGCTGTGCGGACACTGACTGTCCCTCCTGCATGTGGCCGAGCCGCTGTGGCAGCGGTGCATGGCAGGGGAACACCATTGGTCCTGGTTCAACCCAAGCCCATAGTGCCGGGTGGCCCCGGTGCACTGTGGGAGCGCCTCAGACTCTAGCTGCCACGGCCGCTGCTGGGAGATCGGGGAGAACGGCGGGAGCAGCTCTGCGCCCGCCATACCCCCCAGTCTCGGCACCAGTAGCGGCAGGGCGTGGGCTGCGTAAACTGGGCAGCAGAGGGGGTCCTGCCATGGCATGGGGACCCTCCGCTGCCTTGCATCACTCCGTGCCGCCGGGAATGAGTCTGGCTTCCCTACGGAGGAAGTGGGCATCGAAGCAGCGGTGCTGCATGGTGCGTCCCGGATGCCCATGCCAGCCATGTTATGTGGGGGAAAGAATGGCTCCGCAAAGCGCTGGAATGCGCTGGGACCCCAGCCCCATACGTTCCCGGTCCTGGCACGCCGGTAGCACGGGCTTCACACTCCCATCCCCCAGGACAGGCTCGCCTGGGTGAAGGGAACCAGTGCTGCAGGAAACCACAGGAAGGAGCTTGGCTCCAAACCGGTCCCACTGTGACTTCGGCTTTCCTTTATGCCTCTTTAAAAAGAAAAATGTGTTTATCATTGAACAAACAAACAACTCAAACATCCCTTTTCCCTCCAGAAAAACATAATTTCAAACCCATTACACCTGGCCGCAAAAATAGACTCTCTTATGGAAGATATTCTCTCTATGTACAAACTGTGTGTATTTTAAATCCCAACAAGATTAATTAATTGAAAAGTTTTTTCTTAATCTTCTTTATGCAGAACAGTGAGTGAACAACTTTGGATGCCCAAGATCTCTTCTTTGAGACAGAAGTCTGTCTTGCATTATTCTTGTGCTTTATTTTCATGATTTGGAGAATGCTTGAATTCACAGATTAAGGCTATACCAAGACTAATTGTTTAAAATGTTCCTATACATTGACATTCTTTTAATCCTGTCAGTCTTTCCCATGTTTATCCTAGTTAGGATTTCTCTTATCTGAAAGTTAAAAAAAAGTAAGAGGTAGAAAGGTAATGTAGTGTTAACACATTTGTTAACTATAGCATTTGAGCCTCAAACAATGTCTGCATAGATCTTGGAAGAAATGAAAATCAAAATGCTGATGTGCAAACTAATTCTCTGTTTTGTCACAATATTTCCAGAATTGCAGTCAACTATAAATTTTCAACATGAAGCTTGACGTTCAAATTGAAATCTCAAACTGCTACTGATATTGGAGAGGAAATGGAACAGGATTGGAAAAATCGATAGCAGAGAATTTTTTTGCTAAATCTGTTCTGGTTTTATTAAGTACTTGGGTCTTGTGGTAGTGATATGTTTAATAAAAATTGACACAATAATGAACTTTACTGAACAGATATTTTAGTACTCTAAATTTGATTGACACCTATATTCCTATATAAATTTCATAATTTCACATAATATATTTCTATCAAGTGTGTTGCACAATTAATCTTAGATTCTTTAATTGCAATTCATCTTAGTTAAACATTTCAGGAATGGTTACTTCTTGCAGTCTTGGGTGTCTCCATTTTTTCATGTTAATTTTGGGACATCATTGAAATGGGATTAATTTTCAGAGGCAGAAGTACTCACCCAGTTCTGTAGGTACAACAAAGTGAAGAGAGTGGCATCATGAAGCCGGATGGATCAGACATTTGTGAATTCTCGGTATTTTGGAAGAGTTGAGAGGGGAGAGGTTAAAAAACTGTGTCATATAATTACCATATTACCTTCCTGGTGAACGTGTTGCAGAAATTTTATTTATTTTTGCCTATAAATAATTTGTTTTTTTAGTCTGGATTCTGCAAGCTTATATTAGAAGGGGCTGAACCTCTGTAAATCCTTTAAGCATCCAAGTAATTCCACTTACCTTAACTGTACTGTTTCAGTGTCTGCTTAGAGCTATATATATGCTTAATTACTCTGTTGAGACTTAAGTGATGTGGGTTGGGATAACCTCGTGTTGTTATTTCTGTTGTCACTAAATATACATAAAATGAAAGCACAAACCCCTATCATTAATATCTATGTTGCTCTACTCCTATTTGTTTTCCTCTTAGAAATATTCTTTTATTCCCTTACCAATATCACAGTACACTACATTAGTCCTTGATTTAAAATTTTCCTAAATACTTTCAGAAAATGAAAACCATGCTATCCTGTTGTTCCCTGATTATGTATAACCTGAAAGAAATTCAGAAGGTAGTGAAGCATGACCTTTCATTCCTGAGGCAGTATTGGCTATCCTTCATCAAGTCCTGCTTTTCTAAATGGTACCCATTTAATGTCCAAAAATGCTTTTTAAGATTCCCTCCTCCCAAAAGGCATCAAAACTAAATGGTCTATAATTTCCTGAAGAGTTCCAAGAATCCATCTTCAATAATGACATTATGTTGGCCATTTTCCAGGCATCAGGTCTTTTTCTGAATAGAGCAACTTTTTAAAATGTCTGCAAAATTTAAAATAAAAACACTCCTGCTTTTTTCTTTTTTCTTTTTTTTTTTTTTTTTAAGAAATATTATATATTTTTAGCTGTTTATTAGTGGAACGTTTTTATTAAATATCAATTTATTCCATATTATAATTATTTGTTTCCCTTTCCAAAAACTGTCTAGAAAATACTCATTTGAGGTATTTAATTTGCATATACTAAATGTCCTTAAAGTGAGGCACTATTTTACAGATAGCAAAAGAGCTATGAAAAAATCCAACAAGAAAATTAACAATAATGCAAAAGAACTAAATCACTTTGATTAATGCATTGTCTTTTAAACTGAAAAAGTGTTCACAGAGCAGATTTGAAAAGAATACTAGTAGAAATTCAAAGAGATATCCTTTTATTTAAAGAGATACTAAGCTTCAAAGCTAAGATACAAAATAAACAGGAAAAAATTAAGATATAGGACATGTTCAACAATACTGCTTAAAAAGATGGATATTAGAAATGTTTCTAGTACACTTGTAGGCATCATGGCTTGTATGCTCTATGTATGCAAGGCAAAAGCCAATAGCTTGCTAACACTGCCCCTGAAGTGTCATATTCCTTTTTAAATATGCTAAGTTTAGTAATAGTAGTAATACTGTCACTGGCATTTCTCTGTACTGGATCATATGTCAGTACAGGAATTTAAGCCTATTATATGTCCGTATAGTAAAGCAGTGGTTACTGTCCCACAGAACCTACATTTAAAATATTAGAAGGGAAAAAAACTGGATATTGCAATAAGAGGACACAGGATAACAGGTGACAGTCACTAGCAGTCGCTATGGTACTAATTTTGAGGGCTCCTTGTTGAGTCAATGCTAACTGACTGGTCATGTGCATCCTCCTGTCTGAACCAAGTGCAAGGTAAAATGTGTTATATGAAACTGCTTTCCATCAAAATAAGGCTATGTGCATATATGGTCAATTGCTACAGCTCAGCTGATGCTCAGTACTTTGTCAAGAGATGGTACTGCAAGTTGTCTAAGTGTTGTGTTTTGATTAGTAATTTTTGTGAAGGTTTTGGTGTTCTGTTCAATACATTCCTCCAGCGCTTCATTTGCAATACAAATTTTTCATTTTAAATAATTCATACTTAATTACAGTAGTTGTCAGTTTATGTGGTCCTTTTCATTCTTGAAATGCTTTAGAAGCATTAATTCCCACGAAGTTTTGAGAAGCAATTAGGTATTAATGTTCCATTTTTACAAACAAAAACTAGAAAATACAGAGGTTGGGCAAACATTTCAGAACATCAACTGTAAAATTAAGCACTGACTAGATAGAGATATGATCTAATTTTCAGAGGCACTGAAGACATTTGCATATTCAGAATGGAAACTTTTGTCCTAGTAGTTAAATTCATAAAGAATCTTGGATACCATATTACTGAGCATTACAAGTTTTTAACTGCTTGGGACCAAGATATGGGAGGAGTTCATTAGAATGTTTACAGCAGGTGAGCATGAAGATGCCTAAACTAACACAAAAGAAAGAATGGTTTCCACACTCTCACAATTCCAGCTGTATAAATAACCCTTTACAAACTTCCCTCCATGTGGGCTGAAGAACCCTGCATCCTTTCCTGGCATGAACTGCTTAAATCATTTCTGAAGAAAAAGGAGATTGAGAGAACTGGGAATTGTAAGTATGCTCTATTTCCTCGTTCATTCACAACACTGAACAAATTTTAGGACTGCTATTTAACAGCTCCAACAACCATTGTAGAATCTGTGTCCCAATAAGAGCTTTTAGCCAAACAGCGAAGCTGTTGGGGGCTGTGGTTTTGCTTTTTCTGTCAGCCTGAGGAGAGAACTGGACATGGGAAAAATGCAGTGATCACCAGAGTATGGTAGAAAAAGCAGGTCAGTACATGCCTTTATTTTTAATAAAAAAAATATCTAACACTGAATTTCACACAAAAGCAGTCTCCCAGATACACACTTCACATGCTCTGGCTGCAGCTACTCGTTCAGGCTTCTCAAAAAGCATGGGTGGGATGCATCCAGTTTCTCTTTATGACCAAGGGAAAGTGTGCATGAAGTGGGTATTCTGCTGCTGAGCATTTGTAAATATGTATGGAAAGAGATGTTTACATAGTGAGAAGTTTAACTGATGGTATCTCTGGTCTATGGGACTGAGTTCCAGCTTTGAAGAGTTTGACAAGAATGGTGTTGAGACTGTTAGAAATATATGCCTTAAGGGTACATCTATAATTATAGTTATTCTCAAGTGTTTTGAATAAGCCATCATTTCTTCTTTGCATCATATATCTATGGGCTCTTTGGTGTAAACCAAACTTGCTTGCATTGCACTTTTTTACTTCATGAGCATGGAGGTAAGATTTATCCTGAGTTTCCATGTGGGACAGTGCTGTGAATCGTTTGGCAGCCTTCTAGGCATGCTGCCATTTATGAACAGTAAAGAAAGGAAGGACGTACAGAATCAGAAGCAAAGAGTAGCAAATGGACACGTTTGTGATGAGAGTGTACAAGTATCTTCAGATGTGAATTTCTGATGAAGTGTAGAAAGGCAGGTCGTAGTGAGCAGTGTCAGACTGAGCTTCATACCCTGAAGTGTGGCAGGTTTACAGTACTGTGGCACGTGGCTGGCAATCATGTTTAAGTATTCACAATTCCTAAAAAATCGTGGGTCCAAGATTGACGGTGACTGTAAAACTGATGCCAGTGCAGGCAAGACTGTAGTGAAATATCCAAAGCTACAAAGGAAATTTACAGCCAGAGCTAAAATCAGAAGTGAGATATTCTAGCTTCTTCTATCTGTAGCCCAGGTCACTGGACTTCTCCAAAAAGCTCAATCCAAACATAAAAGTTCATAATTGCACTCAGTGTTTAAGAAAAATCGTATAACAATGAAAAATGAGTAATAACTGATACACAAATTGTTGAGACATTTATATACATACTATTAGCAAAGGATTACATGCATCAATGAATCAGCAGTTTTAGTCAGATGAAAATAATTTTGAGCATAGTTCCAGTGTGATGAATATGCTAGAGTTGTAGATCACCAGGAAGTTTAATATTTTGTGTATAATTATGCACATTTCTTCTCAATTCTTTTTTTGAAGATAGACAGCAAATAAGATTTAAAGCAACAGTCATTCACTTCACATAAACACAAAGAAAATATATGGAGAAGCAGGCAACTGCCTGACTGCCCCCTCCTCCCACTTGCCAGCTTCCATAATCTCTCTAGAAAACAATTTCTACCTTGTTTCCTGTCTACTCCCCTGTTTTCCCCTAAATTTGGTCTCATGGCCCCATTCAACATTCTTCTTCAATCTATTTTCAGAGACAAGAGAGGCTCCTGGCCTCTGCCTATCCTGTGCTGGATAGTTACCCCTTGCTGGCAGTGGTGTTACACTCGGTCCCTGGCATGAGATGTCTTACTGTAGCTTGTGGTGACTCTTTTGTGGAGGTTTTTGTGAGTCTGTTTTTAATGAAGCCTGCACTTGCTGAAGAGGTTGAATGTTTCATTTACAACCATTTTGAGAGTATGTCCATGTCCAGAGTCTTTGACGCTTTCCTCTTTTGTCAGTGGATGATACCGTACCTCTTATATGTAACTATAAGCTGTCCATCTTTAGCCTTTCTTGAAGCATGTCTCAGCAGTTTTTCCCTGACTCACCTGCACACTAGCTCGCCAGAACAGGCAATGATCTTTGCATCGATGTAGCTGTTTTCAAATGAATAGTCTTTTCCATCCAATTTCCATTTGAAAGAAGCATATGGGCCTCCTACGGGGATGAGAAGTTCCATGTACCTATCTCAGCCATTTGGCAGTATTAAGATTAAACGTTTGTGCCTTATTGTTTCATGTTTTGGCACAGAACATCTGAGTTGTAGTGTGAGGACAGGGTGAAGTTAGGCTCCTGTAGACCATCTAGATACCTATAGTACGTTAGGTTGGGTGCTCCGAGGTTACCCCCTTGCTATCAATTGAAGAGCTGAAAATGCACCCTGAAGGATGAATAGTTGACTAGGCAGTGTAGACAGTAAGGACATGCCCTGGAATGCTGATGCCAGATAACACAGATGTAATTGCTTCTGCATTTGTGTGTCAATGGTCATTTATTTGCATTTATTGACTGCTTGATACTGGCACAGATCTACAACATAGCCATCTCGATAATGTAAGATCAGCAGCCAGTCAAAGAACTAGTTGGATGACTTATCCTAAACATCAATTAGCAGGATCAGATTCTTAGTGATGACTTTTTAAGCATTATTGTTAATTTTCTTGTTGGATTTTTTTATAGCTGTCATCTTTGCCATCAGACAGTGTTGATGCAATACACAGTGGTGCTCTCTTTGTAGGAGCAAAGTGAGAAAAACATTTGTATTCTGCCTACTGATAGCTACTAATTACCTTTGCTGGGGGGAACTCCATTCTGTGTTGAAGAAGTATTTCAATTCATAAACTGGCAGAAAATCATGTTAGGTAAAATTATTTCAATTTTGTTTCAAACTCCACAATTTCTAATAAAATATCTGACTTTTGTTGGAGCTGTATATGTCACCATGTACAGATGTTTGCCACAGTGCATCCACGCCAGTCATCTAGATGGGGAACTTTTTCACAGGATTCCAATTCCTTTCGACATTAGAGGTACAGCAGGAATGGGTTACGCACCGGTTCCCAGTTCATGAGCACTCTTTCCTTGCTGTTTGCTGAAGAATATAAATAGTCTAGATCCTTACAGCAAATGTAGTGGGAGATCAAGATAGCTCAGCCACAAAGCATTCCTACTGATGGCAGCATTTTTTTGGAAGGGAAAATTGGTCCAAGCTGACAGCTGTGTTGGAATGGCTAGACTGCATCTAAGTCGTTTAAGGCCAGTTTGAGTATCTCACCCTGCACTGCAGCCCAGACATGGCATAGAGCAGCTCCTATGCAAAGAAGGCACATTTTAACAAAACAGTTACTGTGAGATTTTGATATTGCAGAAGGACATATTTAGACAGTTTGGTTTAGAAGTTAACAAAAATAAAAACAAGTATAAATAAAGGAACATACTCAGAACATGGACACGGTTTTTTTTGCTCTTGCAGTGCAAGAGGACTGTAAAATGGCTCTGAAAACAACGGCCAACATCACTTTAGATACCCCAAAACTTCCACACAAGCCGCCTTGAGACAAGATAAGATGCAGCTCTTGGCTAGCTCATTCTAAGGGCACAGCAGGACCTGGTCCTCATCAGGTAGTCAAAACCTCAAATGCAGGTCATAAGCATCAACAGATACTCAAATGTAGCCAACCCAGAAATGGCAGCCCCTGAATGTTCACAGGTATTCACCATTAAGTAAGTTGATAGTTTTGCTTCACGTTTTGCTAGTAGTGGTAGAAAATACACCTACATGTGTGCCTTCGTTTAAAGGACAATAAGTGTTATTGAGCAAATGAGAGACGTATAGGAAAGGCAGCAATTTATTAAATACATGAGATGGGCATAAGTATGGATGGGTGCGCAGATGTGGATATGAATGAACTGATATGACTTGTTATTGAAGTGGTGAACCAAAGAAAGACTCACAAAAAACCCCAATAATCAATGTTTTTAGAAATATTGGGGTTTATGCTTTCTAACAGTTTCGATGTGCTGGAGGTGCAGGAGCTGCAGGGATTCTTCTGGGCATTGGGGGATGCTCGGGAGCTCAGGGGCTGCAGTGATTCTTTTCCAGTCAGGTGCTGAGCTCAGGGACCGAGAGAGACTGGGGACTCCTTGGGATCATGAGGAAAGCTTAGAGATAGGAGCACGGGAACCCCGATCTTTGGTGGGGGTCTGCAGTGGCTTCCGGGCGGCGCAGTGTCTGCGGGGGTCCTAGCAGCTGGCAGCAGTAGGTGGTGGTGCTCTGANTGGAGGTGCAGGAGCTGCAGGGATTCTTCTGGGCATTGGGGGATGCTCGGGAGCTCAGGGGCTGCAGTGATTCTTTTCCAGTCAGGTGCTGAGCTCAGGGACCGAGAGAGACTGGGGACTCCTTGGGATCATGAGGAAAGCTTAGAGATAGGAGCACGGGAACCCCGATCTTTGGTGGGGGTCTGCAGTGGCTTCCGGGCGGCGCAGTGTCTGCGGGGGTCCTAGCAGCTGGCAGCAGTAGGTGGTGGTGCTCTGATGTTTGCAGGAGAAAAGCTGAGGCGGCGGGGGTCGCGCTGGAGCATCTTTGCAGCAGCGCCGAGGCGAGGGGTCCGAGCCCCACACGCGCTCACCTCTGGCACAGAGGCCGAGCAAACTCGCGCGTCGTTCCCTTCCTCCCCCCAAAGATCTCCGCCTCTCTTCCCGGAGTTCTCTGTGTGGTTTTTCCAGGTACTTCTTGAGCACAGAGGACTGGTAGGAGATTGAGGAGAGAAGGCGTCCCCTCCCTACAGCGTAGCCCGGCGGGCCCAGCCGCGGGGAGGGGGCATGACTCTTTAGCTCTTGGTGAGAGATAAGCTTTTGCTCTTGTCTCAGTAAGTGCTGGGCATGTCACATCTGGCTTCAAAACTCCCTGTGCCCCACTCCCCTGGCCCTCAAACCCGGCCAGGCACCTAAACCCAAGGGTGTCCCATCCCCAGCCCCGGCTTGGGGCTCAGCCCTGTCCCCTCGCTGATCCGAGGAGAGGAAAGGAGTTATTTTTCCCATTTTTCTTTCCATCACAATGTGGCACTCTTGTTAGTGCTTCCAGCAGTGTGAAAAAGGATTTTTTCTGGAGAGTGAGCTGCCTAGGGTCACTGTAATTAAATCTATGGTTTGGGAAGGCCTGCACAGCCTCTGTCCTTAGCTACCTGTAATTTGGACAAAGGGGTTCATATCTTTTTCTATTACCACAAACTTAATTATCAGAATTAATAAAAATGCTCTAGGATTTACGTTTTGTTTTTTTTAACTCTCTTCTGCCAGTACATTTATATCTACTGTCTGCAGCAATGACCATGCCAGGCCTTTGCTTTACTGATAAGCTTAGAGAAAGTTTTATGAAGAGAGAGGGAGAAAAGTCTGGGATCCATTACCTGCAAGAGAAAAAAATAAAAGGGAGCAGGTAAGAATATGTAAAATAGTGTGAGGCAGTTAAGGTTGAGGAGGAACTTCTCTTCTCTGAGGCTAGATTTTAACAGCAGAGTCTGGGAATATTTCTCCATCTTCTGATCCAGGCATGAGATATCACTGATGTGGAGACGTGACACCTTTGTTGTCTGCTTTGTGTTGGTGTCCACGGAAAATGAAGCATGGAAATGTGAAAAGAACAGTGCTGGCAGCATATTCTGGTCAGGTTCCTGTGCAGACCACAAAGGTACAGGATCCTGATGCTTTTTATTTTTTTGATACTTGTATGTGCATAGAAAGATAGAACCTACTGGAACCTGCTTATCTATCCCATTTTTTGTCTTGCACCAGATTTTGTCTCAAAAACAAGTATGGAATAGTTTTAAGCCTGTGACTGTCTGTTTCTCACCATCAACTAGTGAAGGCAGAAGAGGCAGTAGCTATTATATTATCTAATGCTTGTCTGAGCTTATGTGGTATTTTTCCAGCACTTCTGTATAATACCCAAGCTTAAACAGGAGGTTTGGAAAGTGTCTCTGTACAAATTAACATGTAGGTGAAGACAACTTTTCAGTACCTGAGAAGTGCATTTGCCAGCTTGGTGACACCAAAGGGTGATGTTATCCCTGGTTATCCATATGGCCCAGTGAGCACTTTCACTGCTAGACATCTTGGTTGTGTGAAATAGCAATTAAGTGTTTAATGCTGTGTGAGAGTCTTAAGATGAGGCAGTTTCCTTCTGATCTGACAGATCAGAAATAAATGGCTAAGCACTAAAGAACAGGGCCATTCTGTATTGGCTAGTTTGGGCATCTCTATTACCATCTGTTATAAAGTTCATTTTGAGATGAGTTTAGCCCAAAAGCTTGGCACTGCAGTAGCCACGTAGTTTGTGGTTTTAGCTTCTAAGCCAAAATCTTCCTTGTTTATTGCCTAAATATGTTTAATGCCTCTAAAAATCAGGTCACGTACTAACTTCTTATATATGAATATGGCATCTGCAGCCTTTACCAACAACAAGTTTCTATTTTCTTCCATCTCATTGATAAAGATATTGAATAGCACTGAACTAAGAATAGGTCTGTGTGGAACCCCATTATATAATGATGCCCTCTGTGCAATTACTGTTTAGCTGTATCAGCCTTCTCACATGAGTTAAAATTTGCTACACAGATTTTATGTCTTGTCATATTTAACCAGAAGGTCAGAATACAAGGTAAAATAGCTCAGTTATACTGAGCAACTTTCTTTAGCAACAGAACCTTTCCATTTCATCAAAAGATGTAATCAGTTATATCACTAATTTTCCATGGAAACTCATTCCCTGAAATGGATTATGCTACTGTCTTTATAAATTTACTGATTCGATCCCATTCTATTCTATATTTCAGTATTTTGTCTGGAAGGAATATAAGGTTGGTAGATTTTTACTTACTTTGGTAATATTGTGTAGGCATTTTTAAAGTACACTAATGTATTAGATGTTTTCCAGACCACCAGAACTTTGATAGCATTACAGTGTTTTAAAAAGATTTTTCCTTGAGAAATAGAAAGAATGAAATTTTATTTTCTTTGGAGTTTTATCTTCCACCCACTCACTGTGGTCATCCCAGCTCTCTCCACATCCTCCAAGTCTTTCTGATTACAGTTCTGCCATATGCCACTTCTGCCCTCCATGTTTCTAGCTCTCCTCCATCACATCACCTAGCTCCCCATACCAGTGCTGTGTACTCCTTTCAGTGTCTTTGATCTCTGATGCAGTTGTCCTTGTCCCCAGCTCCTTTCCATCTCCTGTATGTCCAGTACAACAAAAGCCCCATATACTCCATACTTTCTGTATTCTTCTTTCCATGTTCTCTACCTCTGTATTTTGTCCTGCCAGCTGGGGAAAAGCCAGCACATCTGGCATAGGCGTGCTGGCTGGCTGGCCAGTGCGTGTGTGATCACTGAATAAGCTGGCCGTTCCTAAGTGTAAGGGACAATGAATTCTCCTCTGTGCCATGAATAGGCTTTCTCTTCTACCCAGACACTATGTTGTTTTAATTAAATTTGGAGGAAATTAATTTTCTTTGCTACTTCTATGCCTCTACTGAATGTAGCAGCAACTAACCCAAAAAGTGAAGATTATTTGTGGATGGGGGAAAATGTGGGGAAGGAAAGGAGAACTACTGGCCAGGTGAAGGAGCAGCCATGCAAACTGCATTATGTTTTAAGGACATGTATAAATCAACCTTAGAATGCCTCCTTGACCAATTGCTTTAAAACTCTGGAGTTCATAACATGCCCCTCTTCAGATCTGAAAATTACTTAATGTCAGAGTTTCCTGTAAACATTCCCTATCACTGGGAAAATAAGAGGCACGTTTTTATCACACTGTTTCTTTCCAGTTGCCAAAGAGAAGAATTTGTATCATGCGCTGATATGAATTAATAATATGTTTTTACAATAATGGGTCTATTATCAACTTCAAATACAAAAGAGAAAACCATAGCACATATACATAATAACAAAACCCTGAGATTAAGAGGGTCAGTACTAGTTCAGAGGCTTTTGCTGTAGACCTGTAAAAAGCACAAACTATAACTTGCACTACCAAAGAATGTTCTTGTTAACTTGACTCATGTGAAACCCCTTCAGTTTGCCAGTATTGTGCCCTGCACTGCCCCAGACTAGGAAAGTGCACTTCACTTAATATACATATAAAAATACTAAACAACATAAATTCTTCAGCAAGAGCTTGAAGCAGTATCTGTACTACAATCATATATCGCATTAACATTTGATGTTATTACTGCTTTGCAGGTACAACAATTCTTGGTCCTTGCCCCTGTGGGAGAGCAGTGGTTGACTTCTATTTCTTTTTTTAACTGTTTACATTTTTACTTCAATCATAGTTTGTCTTATCTCTCCCTCTGCAGGAGGGCAATCATCAGTGAGATTTGCCGCGAATACATTGTGGCTGATGTATCTAATGGAACCTGCACTTATAGCCAGACCTGTCAATAACCCTAGCACCATTACAGTAGATAGCTTTTCACAAGATTGGCTTCTTCTTGCAAAGATTATTCAGTACCACATGCGCAAACAACAGCAGCCATTATTGCCCTTTATTTCCCACCTCGCCTTTCCTTAGACTAGCACATCTCTTTATTATTATTTGACAGCAATGAAGAATAGCCCAATCTTTGCCATCATTTGGTAACAACAATTCTTAGCACTTTTCATGTTCAAAGGGCTTTGCAGTCATTATCTAATTAATCTTCACAACAGCTCTGTGAGACTGGTAAGAAAGGTTTAACCTCATTTTATAGATGGGGAAAATGAAGCTGTGAGTTTAGCCGCTTGATTTTCAAAGGTGCTGTGCATTCTTGGCACCCGTTGAAATTAACGAGAGTGCAGAGGGAACAACATCTCTGAAAATAAAGGAGCTTGTGCAGGCTTGCAGAAGAGGTTACTATCAGAATGCTGTGGGCATTCCTTGGTCCCAGACCCAAGCTCAAAAAGTTGGGCCAGACTTCCCTCAAATCTGGGTTACCACTGACACACTGACCATTTGACCTGGGATATTCACAGCTAGATTTGCATTTAGATTTTCATTTCAGGGAAATATTTCAGAAACTCTGCACTTGAATTTTCACTCCTGGGGTATTTTGAGTCCTCAGCCCAGAAAAAAATGCCTTTAACCTGTTAGATGATGTTACTGTGCAATGCAAGCAGTACTAGGTTTCACACATAGTGATTCACTTGCAGTTTTATGGCTACATTTTACAGAAATTGCACTTATTTTGAAATACTCCCTAAGCACTAAGGCACATACATAGAATGCATTCACTAATGCTTTCCTAATTCATGGAGGTGCCTGCTTTACCAGCCACTGTCAGATCCTTAATCAGCAGAATTGTAAAGCTTGTAGATATTCAGCAAAAGTGCTTAATAAAAATAATTTAATTCTAAATTACAAGAGTGCACTTAACCCTAAAGATATTAAAGCTGATTGTTTGATGCACTGTACTGAGTGATAGAAATTTAAAAATAAAAGCTTTCCTTACTTTCATCAAAATGAATAAATCTTCTGGCCTTTATGCCCTAGTGTCATGATATTATGCTGTGATAAAGTAATCCATTTCAAAGCCTCAAGCTGTAAATACAAAGTACTTCAACATGACTGGTGACAACAGGAGAAACTAGGTTTTGAAGGAAAGAGCAAGCATTATGGCTGGCATTCCTATTACGTGGTTCTTGAAGGCCATCTGTCTCTGACGGTGTACTTTCTACAATGGATTTATAAATCCCTCCTATAGTCTGGCTGGCAGTGCAACATAGTGGAGTGCTAGTAGTGATTGTTAGATATTTTTGCTAATAAATTGTAAAACATCTGCATCTCCCCCTACGTAAAATAAAGTGTACAACATTTATATTCACCCCTGTATGCATGGATCAGTCCCACCAGGCATGTGTGTACCCACACAGTCATGCACCACACATACACACACATCTCTCCCCTCCTTTGAGGCAGTCACCTTCTTTTCACACCCCTTCCACCAGTAAACACTTAGAAACTGAACCAAAGTTCAGATGTGTTCAGATGTGGATGTGTTTAAAAAAAGGCTGGACGTGGCACTTGGTGACATAGTCTAGTCTAGTTGAGGTTCTAGGGTAAGGGTTGGACTAGATGATCTTGGAGGTCTCTTCCAACCTAGTGATTCTGTGATTCTGTGATTTTGGGTGGGCAGGAATGTTGGCTATTTATTTACATCATATGAAAAGTAGTAGGTAAGTATATTTAGCTCTCATATAAAATTTTTCAATTGAAATTATTCAAGGTTTTTGTTGTCAGAATTTAGCCTTTTTGAAAAACATTAGTAGCAGTCATTCTTTCAAGAAATAAAACCCTTAACATTCTTTTTAGGCTGTTAGTAATGAAATTATTTCTTTTTACCTGAACTCAACAAATACTAGTATTTTATTGTCAGAAAAGAGAGGAAATAAAGGTGATGGATGTGTCTGAAACTTGACAAAATGCAAAAACTTATGAAAACATATTCTTTTTTAGAGCAACAAAAACCTTTTAAGTTCCGGGATTTTTCCCCATGGGAACAAAAATCATCTTCCTTCAATATCTATCGTGTGAATAACCATCACAGAAATACTAAAAATATTATTCTCCTACCTTGCCTGTCTTCCTGGACCAGATGCAGGACTTGGCTAAGAATTGTGCTTGGCAGAAGGACTCACCTGGGTGTCAGACTCTATCACAGTTCTGTATTTCTCTCACTGATGATACTGTTTATATTCAAGTTTTGTCATTTTCTGCTTTATAGCCAGATATTTCCAGTTGCATTTTTTGACCGCTTTAATAGAACTTTTGTGGATTATAGAGTGTTTTAGTTGCCTAATTTGGAGGATGTGTGAAGGTGCAGGTTTTATTTACCCTGCAGTCCTCTGGAATTGTAATATGAAATCTGTCAGTTCACAGTACTGAGGATTGCTTATAAATAAAAGAGATAAATTAATTCCATCTTACAATGTTAAAAATCACCCTCAATTATGAAATTATTTGTATCGAAATTTTTATGTGTTTTGATTGCTTGGATTTTCCTTATTCCAAAATGGAGTTTAAAATCTTGGGAACAAAGTCAAGGAGCCATATGCCTTTTTTTTCCCTAATGTTTTCAGATTAATTTGTACAGTATGTTTGATTGCTTAATTGTTTAATTTTGCCTCCTATAAACAAGATTAATTGCAATTCGCTAGCCTGAATAAATATATACCTGCTATAGTAAATAAGTACTGGCACTCTACTTCTGAAATGTAATGAAAACTTAAGACAGATAGAAATGGATGCACTGCTACCCTCAAACTATTCCTGACACCTCGCTATACAACATCAGAATCAAAAAGGCAGGTTTCAAAAATATTATTGCATAGGTTTTCTCCCATGGAAAGCAAGAAGGACACTGATGTAGAGACCTGCATTTTTTCTCCCATCACTCCTGGATCTACTGGAACAACTCCTATTTCTTGGTCGTTTGAAAGACAGTAATAGGACCTCACCATTCCTAAAGTAAGAATTCCTACTACATTTAGGGGTCATTGAGCTTCAAAGACGCCACAGTCAGGGCTCAGGAAGATGCCTGACTTTGTGTAACTTCCATCATACACCTAAGACTTTATTCTCATTATATCACACTGTCAAACTGCATGTAATGGAGTTGACTTAGTCCACATACTGCACACCTTGACAGATAATGGCTTAGATATTATACATCTCAAGGGATGATGCAAAGAAAAATTACTAAAAACTCTATTGATAAGTCCCATACTAATGGAAATTGCCATATGATAGTCACCTGGTTCAAAATAATGTTCATGTAGCATAATTTACTCATTTGAAATAACTGGATTAGTTGACTCTGAACCAGTTTTTTACCTATTTCACACAAAATTAAATATAAACATAACTTTTCTATCTAGGATAAGCATTGTGAGCGCAAAATACAACAGAACTCCGAAAATGGAAATTGAAGCATATTAACTAAATTTGACTGCTCTGACTGAGCTCCTTTTTCCTTCTGGCAAGTGTATGTAATCAGGGTTTACAGTAGATAGGTACAGGGTGACCAGCTAGCCTAAGATAAGGTTGCAATTGCCCTATATTGACAATATTAAGAGATTAACATTTCTGCATTTACTTGTCAGGAGAACTATAGTAAGTTAGTTGAATATGTGTGCTGATAGTTTAGAGAATTTCTGTTAACTTAAAAAGCACAAACTCTTTTTTCTACATCTTGCATGATTTTCTACATGTAAGCAAAGAATGTGATGAGTTTACCTTCTAATAATTTTGCAAAAAATATGTGGCTATATAAGATGTACACAGCTATAAAGGACCAAACAGCAGCAGGAAAATGGTTACTTGCCTTATTTATATCACTAAATACTTTAGATTGTTGGAAAGGGAAAAAATCTGAAATTCATTGAAAGTATAATGATTTTTTTCTTGTTTTGTTTTTGCATTTAGCTTAGACATTTAAGAATTATAAAATTCATTGTACTGCAGCTTCTTATGAGCTTCTCTACTTAGATTTTAACAAATAAATTTGCTATATTAATTATGCCTACTGATTATTTGGCTTGGAAAAATTTACTGTTACAAAATCACAAGTTTGGATTAGCTTTTGGAATTTAACCCAAAGATAGAAATTTATTGAGTTGAATAAAAATTATTTATCAGGCAGTGCCATTCATCAGAGCCCTTTTTCAATATCCTTGACATTCAACATGAATGTTATATAACACATTACATAGTACAGAAACTTATCTGTCTGCCTAAATTTAAAAATAATTTCTTAATACTTGTATTCCAGAGGTAAAAAAATACTCACAGTAGTCTAGTGGCAGATTCTCAGCTCATCTAAATTAATATTAAAATCACTGATCTAGAATAGGTATTGTTTCAATGGCATGAGAATGTACTGAGCTTTCATTTCCAGGAGTTTTTCTTTATTCAGCTCTGATAGATGTATAATACTAAGCTCTTGGATAATTCTGTTTTAAATTAAACAGTGGATTCATATCTTATGAGATTTATGAGTCATTTATATTCTGCTAAGCCACACTACCCAAATGGTTATGTATACAATTTTGATGAGCTGGTAGTTTAAGTACAGAGATAATACAGAGAGCTTTTTCTGAAGTGGGTATGGGGATATTAGTATAGTTGGTGTTTAAATATGTTATCAATATGAAATAGAAAAGCTGGAATAAAATCAGTTTGCCATGAAAAATCATAAGAAGTTTTAGTCTGAAGTTTTGTAGAATGATGTTGATATGATAAACCCACAAGCATGGTGATGCTTAAATTACCATGAACTACATACTAAGCACTCTATGCATGTAGGTAGTGTATTTGAGTTCACAGAAAACTAAATACAGGTTGTGGTGGCAAAATTACCCCCAAGTTACGTAAAAATAGACATTTTGGTTTCTCAAGAAATTCACTATTATGGCAGTTTTCTGGAAAGCCACTAGGTGGAAGTTATTTTCCTACTGAGCAAACTTATTCTGCTCTCAGAGCCTATTGTTTTTTAATATAGGACTGTAAAAGAGTAATTTTCCTTGTCCATTTTATAGTTTCAAGCAAATAGCACAAAAAGTTTTCACTTACAAAAGTCCTGGGATATAAAGCCAGAACTTTCTTTACTGGAACAAGCACTAGGCAGGAGTTATTCTACTAATATTAGTGTAATTGAATTGCTACAAGCTTTGACAAAGTGGAAAGTATTAAGCCATATATAGATGACAAATGGATCTAAAACTGATCATAGATGGAGAAATTAAGCACATACAGTATTAAATCTGAGCAGAAATTAGAAAAAGAGTCTGGCTAAAAGTGTGGAAGGAAAAATCTCTTTCATCAAAAACACTTCCAACTTCTTGAGGTCACTCTTTTATTTTATAAAATTGAACTCATAACACAGGCTTTACAATAAGTTATTCTAAGTTTGACTTTCTGGTCTTTTCTAAACATGTCAGTACAAAAACCAAGTAGCAGTGAAATTTGCATTGCACCTTGAACTCTTCAACTGCATTTGCAGAAAAGTTGAAAGGATCATGACTTCAAATCAGTTACTGGACCTCTTCTAAGAAACAGACTTCCTCACCATGCAGAAGATGAAGACTAGTCTTTGCCGTTAATTTGCCCTTTGCTTTCTAGTACTCCTAATTTCACTAGTAATGAAGGGTTGTTACTTGATGCTGTGGCAAGGAGGATATGAACAGCTGAAGGTCATGTTTGCAGACTTCATTGCAGCTATTGCTTTCTTTTCTGCTGTAGCCTTTACTGAAGAAGAGAGTGGGATGCACAGCACTAATACCTGCAACAACTTTTGTTTCATCCCAGAAGGAAAATTTCAGCAATTCTGAAGGATTTTTTGCTGTGGCATGGGATGAAGACTGAAGAGAATTAGGGCAGAGCATATCATCCACTTTATGCAGTCTCCAAAAGAGACAGAAAACAACTGATTGTAAAGCATGCAAGAATGGAAATCAGAACTTCGGTACAATGCACACTGCTGTGAATATCGTGTGCAAATTGTGCAAATATATAGTGCCAATAGACTGCCTAAAATATTTGAAAAATATCACTTTTCATGGCAAAGTTTTGTTGTTGCTGCTCTTGTTGTTTTGTATGAGTTTTTTTGGTTTATTTTTAATAATTGAGTAGTCTCAAAGCAAAGAATTAATTACAAGGAACTCTTAGCATTTGAGAAAAAAGCGACTTTGCCTTTTTAGCCCTTTTATTCATAAGGAAAAGAAACAACATAATCAAGTTGCTTTATGTAATACTTGACATTAGATACAAAAATCAGGAAACTGATAATACTTGATAGCATAAATAAAAAATAAATACCTAAAGGAAGTTTTTATGACCTTATAATGATTTATAGTAAGATGAAAAATGAAAGTTCAGCAAATCACTCCAAAGTGTACTACCATTTTCTCATCTTGGGATTTATCCTGCATGAACCATGTTGCTAAAAACCTTGTAGGAAGAATATGTCTAGATAATGTAACTGTAAAAGTCATGGAATTGGGCCTGAAATCCTTTCAATGAATGCTAGTAGTTGTAAAACACATGCTGATAACCAATAGGAATATAATTACTCATCCTCTACTACTTCATTGAGCAGAAGAGAGAAAAATCTACTGAAAAATCCAAGAAGGGGATGAGCATTTGACAAAGTGATTTTTGAAGGATTTTTTTCCTTTCTATGTGAACCTCTTCTCTCCAAATAGATTCTTCCATGAGTCATTTGGAATAAGAAAAGAAACAGAGATGGGGATACAAAAGTCAGTGACAAGATAAATGGATACTCACTCCAGACTACAGTCACTCCTCAAGAAAAGCCATTTAATAATACTTGAGACAATGGGTCTGATCTCCTGCTCTTCCATAACCACACTGAAATGTTCCCACTGAAATGGTGTCATAGCAGCCTGGTTTCTGCCTCAGCCTTTCATCCTTTGTGAGGATGAAGTCTGTGGGTCTCACAGTGGGAGACGATGTTGTGACAGGGCAGAGTATACGAAAATGAAATAATTCAGAAGACAAAACGGAAGGCATTTTAGGCAATTAAATTTGTTGAGATTTTTTTTCTTTTATGTATTCATTTAGCAATTTTGGCAAACTGTGTCAGTTTTCCAGGCTATCTTCTGGAGAAGAGACCCTTCTGCACTGTCTCTAACCAATGAAATGGGGCTTGCCTGGTGAGATTTGGAGTCCTGGCTCCAGCAGAAATACCCAGAATCTAGGACACCAAGCCTATGACAGTAATCTTCTACACTTTGAAAGATCAGACTTTAGGACTTCTGAAACCCTCTGCCTCATGGAGAAAGTGCTCTGTGACTTTTGGAGCCTTTATAAGATGTACTGATCTAGCTGTTCTCTGCAATAAACCTAGGACAGAGTTGGTGGGGGCTGGGAGAGGTGTCTGTTGCAACGGTTGGCACTTCAGATGAAGGCAGGAAACCCCAGGGATTTCCAGGGTGTTGCAGAGCAGGTATGATGTGGCAACATGAAGAATGAAATAAGATGACTAAAGGGAAACAAACTGGTGGACAGAAACAAGTTAAGAGCAGGACAGAAACTGGAGATGGCAGAGTGGAAGTAGTGGTAGTCAGTGTAAATGAGACAGTGAGAATAGCAAAAGAGGAAAAGTCTGGGCACATAGGGGCTACTTTGAGGTTGAATTCATATTATACGCTTCAGGATATTGCCTCCTCAGTAACCCTATCTCATTAATTGCTGAAACTTGATAAAGCATGCATTTGATGAGAAAGGCAGTTGTAGGAAGGGACTTAAGAGGCCTGATGACTAAGGCAATGAAATACTGTCCTAATGAATTGCTTCTTATCCCAAATTCTGCCATGGACTTCCTGTGTGATGCTGAGAAGTCACAAGCCACCATTTTCACAGAAGGATGCTATTTTTGTTTTGTCATTTTTTCAAATATTACATTTGTACCATGCTCTGACCTCTGCATCTTAGAGCCCTTAGAAACTACTGTGAAAATGAAGTGCCTTGGAAAGTTAATACACAACAAAATTAGATCCTTGTTCCTTCAAACTAGACACACATATTTACTTGTCACTGTCAATTTGGGCTTTAATGGCAGTGCCTAAGTGTGCATTATGGAATTTCAAAGTGCTTTTATACTGGAGAATTCTTTGCAGAAGGGCATAAGGAAGGGGTATGCAGCCATCCCTTTTCCCTAGCCTTGTTTTCTTGAAACTAAACCCATAAACCTGGTGCAAAAGGGAACATCAGAGTCATTGCCGCATTCTCTATCCTGGACAATCAGGCTGTACCCATGGGATACATTTTCCTTGACTTTTGCTTGCCCATCTGGAACACAGGAAGGATTAATGTCAATCTTCAGGGAAGAAGCAGCACAGGTCCTAGTGTTTATGAAGAACTGAAGCTAAGCCTAAAAGGGACTTAAATCATATGCTTCTTTTATTATGATGATACAAAGACCTCTGGGCTGAGTTTGCAGGATTTGGTTTCTGTGGCTACATTAACGTTAAATTATGGGTTTTGACTTCCCTGCATCACCGTGTTGCACTAACACAACCAGACTACTTTCAAACCTTAGCTGCTGATTCTACATAAAGCTGTTCTGCGTCGTGCGGATGTACTGATTCGGGCCCCAATATTGGCTATCTCAGGGATCTTTGCACTGAGATCCACTCCAGTATGAACATGCCTCCAGGAAATGTCAAGAGTTCCATTCTGCCCAAAGCTGACTAGAGATCTCTACAAAATGCAGTTTGGGGCAGAATTTTCTTTCCTTTTTCAGCAGCAAAATGATGAGATGCTGCCTCTTCTTATGGCAGGCAGTTATTGGAGCTATGCTACTTCAGACAGTTAAACCCAGGGTGAATACACTTGGAATACCCATAGGGCATTTTATAAAAGGAGATACCATATCTTGATAGATATATTGAGCATATAGTTGGGACTATCTCTGTAGTATGTGCAGAAACTCTTGTATTAAAATGTAAAATCCAAGGTGCCAGAGATGAAAATCCTCATTCTATTCCAGTGCTTCACCATTAATCATGTGCTTTCCTAAGACTTCAATTTCTGCACACAGATTCAGATTCACAACAAGCGAAAGGAGAGGAGCTGACCTCTGGAATGTCTTGCTAAAGTTTATATGGGTTCAAGAGAAGATGGGACAACAATATGGAAAACAAATACATCAGAAGAAACAGAAAAATCACATGAAACTCTGGAATTATCTAAGTAGAAAATGACTGGAGGCCGGAGGAGGGCTCAAAAGTACTATATATACATCTGTTCCCCTCTTGTAGTCTTTCTGCTGTCTCTGCTCTTAGTCCCTGTCAGAGAACATGGAATGTGAAGAAGGCAGGGTGGACAGAGAGAAAAATTCGACAGTAACCCATTCGGTGGAGATCAACCATCTCATACACTGAATGAGGCACGACCACATGGGAAAAAAATCTGAGTTTTATTTGTGACCGGAGTTGTCAGGTTGTGTTTGCAATGGTGACCTAAAGATGCCAACCTTATAAAAACTGTGTGGTGAGAGAGGATAACTCTGGCTAGATCAGGCTAATACCTTTAAAAATAACTAGCTTGTCTTTGTGCACACAGTCCCTTCTGAAGATGTGAAACAGAAGCAGGACCTCCTAGATCCTGTACGATGAAGGCTGTTTTGCAATGCAGTCGCAGAAAATACTGTATGAGGCTAATATAGAGATGTAAGTGCAATTTTCCTTAGCTTTTGAGGGTTTGTCTTTTGCATTCTTTTGACATAGTTTTGTTGTATATTATTGTTAGGAAGGCTCTGCAATTCTTTCTTAATACCTGGAATAAAAGCCAGTACTTCATCTCCTCACAGATGAAACTGCATAATGCTTTTTCTGCATTACCCACATTGCAACCTTGTGATCCTTTTAATTTGCATTCCGCACCCCCAAAAGCGCTGCACACTCTGGGCTCACTCCTGATGATCCTCTTCACAGAAATAAAAGTGACAGCTTCTGTGAAAGGGGAAGTATTGCAGCAAGTGACATATGAGCACTGAGCAGAACAATACAATGAGTAAGCAGCTGAACCTTGAAGAGAATCTCCATTGAAGTAAAACACAATAGGAGAGGCTAATTCAATTAGCGACTGATGCTTGTTGCTTGAACAAACTTCACTGAATTTTTGAAAAAAAAAAAAAAAAAAAAGGCAGGAGATATACGGCCAATAACATGTTGACAAAAATAGACAGACAGAACTTAGTATCTTGAGTTTGTTCAGTTTGTCTTAGATCTTAGTAGGTTTCCCAGGTAACTAATATTTTGTTTTTTAACTGGTTTCCTCTCATCATTTATATTTTCTTCCACGTATGAAAATGATCTAACATGACTTAAGAGTGTTTTCATACTATCCTACTATTTTATGTATTTTGGGTACCTGTCTGTGAAATCTTTCCTCCGGACCTTCTGCCCTCAAAGCCTTGAGTTACATCTAGACTTATTCATGCTATTTCATTCCTATAGCTGTTTCATTTAATTCCCAAGAAAGATGCAAACACTCATTAAGCAGAGGTGTGCCAGGCCACTAGTAGGAACATTCTATTAACAAGACAAGGGAAAAGCAGAACTTACAAATCACACAAATACATCTAGTTCTCCAAGAGCTCAACTACCCAGACCAAAGCAAGCCTGATCAGTGATGACACTGATTTAAATGTAGTACAACAGCAAGCCTGTTTTTTGCCTATCAAAACTTTATTATAAGGCAGTCAGTCAATCCTCATAGTCACTTTGGGTAGCAATGAGAAGGAAATGAGTCAAACATCAGATCATTATCTTTGATTATTTTCATCATTAATATAAAAATCCTGTCAGGGTAAGGCAGAATACTTTATATGTAGTTAATGTGATCTGATTTTTGACAAGGTAATTAAGACAAAAAAACCCAAGCAAAAATAACAAGCAAAATTTATTCTTATTTCTATGTAAATATATGATTTCATCCTTCTAAGAACATCCATTGCTGTAGCACAAACCCAGTTTTCTTTAGCTTAGCGATAAAAAAAATATAACTTAGCTCATGTCAAAGTTTACTATGTGACTTTAAAGCATCTGTTAACTTTAATACTATAAATGAAATCATTACTGAATATGGCCTCACAAGGAAATTTATTTTTCTAACGTTTAAACCATTCTTGTCTATACCCCCTTGTCATTAACTGGTAAATCAGTAATTTATTTCCTATTAGAATTTATATAGTTTGCAGCAATTAAGAAGAAAAGCATAATTGCTGACAAACCCAGGGCACTATTTAAATCACTTCCTTGTTGACAACATATTTCTCCTTCCTAAAACTGAATGTCACTGAAATCTGATTTGTACAGAACCCTTGTGGACTCATCATTCAAATGTACTGCACCTGTCACCTGTGTGCTAGCATTCTGCTAAGGATCAATTTACATAACCTCATTTAATGGTTCATAAATCATACCCATTAAGCCCAGCTAACAGGAACCAAGGGTTCTAATTTATGCTGCCTTTCATAGCAGAAAATTGGGAGGCTGGAGCCTGTGGATAAAGAACCCAGGTCTTGCCTTTGATTGTTGATTGTGATGGTAAATGTATGGATGATGAGAACAGATTTTCACTTTATTGATTTCCTGCCAAAGCACAGCATGCTTTATTGTGAAAGGGGGCCTTTTGGCAGCAGTGCTAAAAGTGGCAGTTGTTTAGGAGCCCTTTGCCAAGATGACATCTAAGACAATACCAAGTGGTAAATACTAAAATAATATCAAGCTGAAATGTTAATTTTTAAAAAGAAACATCCCCAAAGGTTCATAAAATCAATGATAGTTTCTACCCCAGGGCACCTCACCAGTAAACATGAAGCCAGGTGATTACTGTGGGGTATTAATTTTTTTAAAAATCTATTTTTCTTAAATTCTGTATTCTATTATAAATTATTCATGGTATTTCAGTCAAAGTAATGCAGATGTTTGAAGCCTGCTGTAGAGTGACAGTTCAGCCAGAGTTTTGTGCTGGGCCTGTCTTGAGCTTTGTACTCTGATCCTCCCTTTGATTAAATACCTGGAAATAGCTTTTTCTATCATTTGATTTTCCATTTTTAAGTTCTATTATTTAGTAGGTGGCTGAGTGCCGTATTGAGTGTATTGCCAAATAGAATATGCATATGCATAGGCATACAGCAGTCTTCCTGCATGAGTTTAGGCAGGGTCTCAAAATACCAAAAATAGTCTTGGTATTAATTCCTAGAATGAAACAAACTATGTTGGTTGGTTCCCCTTGTCTCTCTCAAAATTGCACCCCTTCATTTCAGCTTGCGCTATAATTTTCTCTTTAAGAAATTGTTTTTTTTTCTTTTTTTTTTTTTTAATATTCTCTTAGAACAGACTGATTCTCAACAACTGGAAGTCTAATTCCTAATATTGCAGATGGACAAATAAATTTGTGGGACTGAGAATACAGTTTTTGTCTTTTGCCAGCCATGATACTAATTTGCTGAAGGCAATGTGCTAGGTTTCTTCTTCTTTTCTAGCTATACTTTAGGAATTAAGAAGATTCTGCCCATGATCTGGGGAAATACTGAGTTTACTGAATAGTCTTGACGTAAAAAACTTACTCAGAAAGAAAATGCAACTCAGTGGTTGGGGCATTAGCTGAACTGAGAAACTTCCTGTTGAGATCACCAAGCCCAGAACAAGCTATGCCTCCTGGTATTTTGAGATGGACTTTTGGAGTCTTCAGCTTGGAAAGAACATGAATAAAGTCTCACATAATCTATCAAAATCTGCTACCTACTCCTCTATGTTATGATAGGCACTGTAGTCTTTCTTGCTTACATTTCTGCAGATCTTAGTCTGGTAAGTGTTTTCTGTGAGATCTATAGCCAAGCATGACATATAGGTGAAAACTTTGTAGATCCCAATTAGTCTTAGAATAATGGAGTTGTTCACCACCATCAAGATGTGTATACTGGGCATTCCAGCACTCATAAACCCAGAAAAATAGAAAATTAGGTGTGTGTGAGGGGGATTTTGAGGATTTTAACCTTGGTCTCTGAGGGAATCGTAGTTGTCCCTTTGCAGAGTTTAGATTGTCAAGCTCCAAGTGTAAGTTTTTATTAATATTGAAGGGGTAGTTTTGCACTTCAGCACTGTAGGGTCCCTGTCTTACCCATGACCTGCAGGTAACCAACCCTGTCACAGAAATGGCAAAAAGAATATGTGACTGTACCTCAGCCATTCTGATTTCCAACTTCTTGGCTGTTGAAGTTTGCACTGGAATATGAAGTACAGCAGCTGGGGGATGAGTACACATTTGATTCCAAGCTCTTTTTTCCTGAAATGGTAGCACCAACCTCTGGAAAAGGAAATGAGAAAACAGATGGAACAATGTCTTAAACTACCATAGTTCCTTACTGTTGTGTGCAGAAATGGATCCCTCAGCCCCTGTCTCACTTTCCATTTACAAAGTGGGGAAATAGTGCTGGATACATTAAAAAAGATAGGAGCAATTAAGACCACATTAATATCTTAGGATTTCTTCTCTAAGTAATAGCATATATTTAAGTGTTTTGCTCTATGAATGTTAATTGTTTTGTAGACTGGAGTCCTACATTGGTTTCTTTGTCTCACAAAATCCAATATAATTTTTTTAGAAATGGAAACTGCTGAGTATACTCCAGTTATTCTAATGCACCTGAGTCCTGGGTTCAAACATCCCTACTGTTCAAGTCCCTTGCCTTCCCTTAAACAGAAACCAACAATCCTATTGAAGAGATGGAAGGTTCATGCTAGTAGGCCCACATCACTGTACTCATTTTCATTTTCACAGTATTTCAGCTCAAGATTCCAGAGTTGAAGGGTTTTAAGCTCAAACTTAGCTCTGCTAAAAAAAAATAACTGGTTGCTGGAATTCTCTTATACAGTTTCAAGGTCTGATTAGTCAAAATAAACATGCACAAAACTGCAGCCCATAAAATGTCATTCTGATTGTTATTTACATAAGCATTATTTATTTTTCAGATGTGGAATTGAGCTGAAGTTCAGCTAAGGAAGCATCTCTGCAGGTACTGGGAGATGTCACTGGCAAATCTTACCAATCTGTTTTCAGATGTAACCATACACATCTTCCTGAGCCTTGCTGAAAAGTTACTGTGCTGTAATAATGAAGCAGAGACATCATCAGCCTACGTCTGAAATGCTATCTTTTCTTTCTCATGGAGGTCATGAACCCAAAGACAGCAATGGAGATGACAATTCAGGAGCTGAGATTGTCACAGACATGATGTTTGGAAGCTACAATTACTGTGATCTATTTATTTATGTAAATGAAACCACAGTTGTTTAATAAGAACTAAAGCAGATAAAGACCAATTCTAATATCTGCAGAACATTTCTTCTCAGGTGCTACTCCTTCAAAGCTTCTGCACAGCTCTTAATGCATTGCTGGTAGCCCATTGACATGACTACATTGTCCTGATTTTCAAGAATGGCAAGAAGAAGGACCCTGAAAACTACAGGCCTGTTAGTCTCACTTCAGTGCCACGTAAAGTTATGGAGAAGATTATTCTGGAAAGTATTGAAAAAGACCTGAAAGACAACACAGTCACTGGTCACAGCCAGGAAAGTCCTGCTTATCAAACCTGGTTTCCTTTTACGTCAAGGTAACCCACATGGTTGATAAAAGAAGCCAGTTGATGTGATCTTTTTTGGATTTCAGTAAGCCTTTCAATTCTGTCTCTCACAGTATCCTTTTGGACAAAATGTCCAGCACAAAACTGGATAAACCCATCATGTAGTGGGTGACCAGCTGGCTTATGGGTCAAGCAGAGAGGATAATAGTGAATGGGATGATATCAGACTGGTGACCTGTCACTGGTGGGGTTCTGCAGGGCTCCGTCTTAGGCCCTGTGCTCTTTAACATCTTCATAAATTACTTGGACACAGAACTGGAGGGGATACTGAGCAAGGTTGCAGAAGACACAAAACTTGGCGGAGCTGTTGACTCCCTCAAAGGCAGAGAGGGAGAGAGAGACCTCAACGAATTAGAGGACTGGGCAGTCACCAACTCAAGTTCAACAAGAGAAAGTGCTGGATTCTGCACCTGAGTTGGAGCAACCTCAGATCTTCGTAGAGACTGGGGAATGTCCCACTCTTCTATACGCTGGTGCGGCCTCACCTCAAATATTGTGCCAGTTTTTGGGCACTGCAATATAGGATAGATACAAAGTTCTTAGAGAGCATCCAAAGGAGGGCAACGGAGGTGGTGAAGGGCCTTGAGGAGAAGCTGTGTGAGGAGGGGCTGAGATCACTTGGTCTGCTCATCCTGAAGAAGAGACCAAGGGGAGACTTCATTGCAGTTTACTTCTCCTTCTCAAAAGGAAGAGGAAGGGCAAGCACTGACCTCTTCTCTCTAGTGACCAGTGACGGGACCTGAGGGAATGGCCTAAAGTTGTGTCATGGAAGGTTTAGGTAGGATATTGGAAAGAGGTTCTTCACCCAGAGGGTGGTTGGGCACTGGAACAGGCTCCCTGGGAAAGTGGTCACACCACCAAGCCTGACAGACTTCAGGAAGTGTTTGGAAAATAATCTCAGGCACATGTTGTGACTCTTGAGGATGGTCCTGTACAGGGCCAGGAGTTGGACTCGATGATCCTTGAGGATCCCTTCCAACTCATCAGATTCTGTGATTCCATGACTAGGCTAGATGCACAGCTTATACAAACTCCATTCCAATCAACAAGACTCCCATGACTTGCAGTGGATTATGATCTTCATGAATGATGCTAAGCTGATGAGAGACTATAGTCACCATTTAGGTCAATCATGTTTCTCCTTTTGACTTCAAGGCAGGCACGTCTTCACACTACAGTGTTCCCATGTAGTGTCAGTGGCATTAATGGATATACACCGTGGTCCATAAGACTACCCAACAGCACAGCAAATATGTGGTCTGAATGCCAAAGGTTCACAGTACTGTTGGAACTGCCCAGTGTGTATAGACTTATTTCAATCAGTTCATAGCAACACTATTCTACTTTTATTAAGAAAAAGTTAATTTACTAGAGCCATTAAACTGTGCCATTCTGAGTTACAATACCTCTTACTTCTTCCTTTCTATGTCACAAATGCAAGCCTGAGTTTTAAAGCTACTCCACACTGATCAAAGTCCAGCACTGCTATGTGGGAGTATAATAAAGTCAATTAAGAATCCAACACGAGCTTACTTAAATTTCCTCATACTCCAAAATTCTGTCTCTTAAAAGTAAAGGGCATTGCACTTGCAAAACTATGGCCCAATATAGCCTTTTAGCCATGATACAGTTACATGTACTCTTAATGCAGTTTTTCATTTGTTGTGAGATATGTCCTGAGATTATTCTGGTAATGAAAAAAGTCTTAAGATAAAAATCCCAGAAAAAAACTAGAAGGCATCCTGTGTGTGCTCTAGTTGTGTAACTTTTCCACTCCATAGGAAAACTCTGTGCAGCATACTGAAAATGGGTCAAATAATTCCTCCAAGATTTAGTTATTTTTAAACACTGAATTGAAAATAATTCTAAAGGTTCTCAGTGTTTTTTCAACTGAATTGATAAACAGTGACAGAAGTGGACTTTTTGAGGTCATGAAAGCCCAAATAATATGTGGGATTTTTAGCTTTTTTTCTATGGGTGAAAAAGGTTTGTGTAATTGTTATGCCTCTGCTCTTGCTGCTCCCTTTTTCTCCTAGTAATTCCTCAATATGTAGTCTAATTTCAATGAAATTATACAGAAAGGTTGGAATTCTTAAAAGAGCTATTTCAGATTCAAGCTGAGCGGGAGATACATAAAAGTAAGCAGCTGGGCAAGAGTGCAAAAGAAGTGTCCTCATTGCCAGTGAGATCGTAGGACAACATCAACCATCAAGCCACGAGACATCAAGGCTAACACAGGAGAGAAACCATAGAACCAGGTTTCCTAATTATGGTATTCACAGAACTAATTTTCTCTGAGGCTTTTAAATTCAAATCCAATAATTTATCTACAAAATATGAGATCTGCTGACTTCATTTTAAAACACATTCAAGGGGCTCTTTCCTAGTATCTTCTCTCTCCTTTTGGAAGCTTTTCTTGTCTCCCAATTATAGTGTCTAAATGAATTTATAACTGAATGCAGCTAGTTGTATGATTACCAAAACCATGCTGATGGAGCTAGTATGCAAATTCCATTCCAATAAAAGTAGGTTATACTTTTGTATGACAAAGAAAGGTGTAGTTAGAATAATTTCAGTAGTGGTTAAGTTCCTTTAGAAATATAACTTCAAACAATTCTGAGGTATCTGGGAGGGGAAATGCATATTTATTTTCATAATAAATATAGGCTGGGTGCAAGGGTGTCTAGTATTAGCTGCATTTCAAAATAGCTTCACTGATTAAACATATGTGTGCAACTGTAAACATAAATCCTATAGAGTGTAGTTAAGATACTCTTTACTGATCCAGCTGTTCAATTGCTATTGCAACTGATGGATCTCACACATAATAAATTGTGAAAAAAATTAAATTCTTAGCCCTGTGAGATAATTACTATCTGTAGTTCCTGTTGACTTCTCTTTTACAAATAGTCTTTAAAGACTGCTTTAAGATTTCTGTAAAAAATCTGCCATGGACTCCTGTTCTCTTCCCTAAATACAAGAAAAAGAAAGAAAAAGAGAAGGTAAGTTTGTCTTAATAATATCAGTATCTTTATCATACACATGAAATCTTCAGACTGATTTGAAACACTTTAGGTATGACCTATGAGATCAATATTGACTGCAGTGTACATTAGTAATGGAGCTTCCTTTGTACATTTCTTGTCTTAGTAAATCAAATTCTTAACATTCTTTCAGTGCGTATTTGTTTAATCCAATTTGATTTGTATATTATGGGGGCAGGGATTGGATTTTTGGTTGTTGGGATTTTTATGATTTAAAGGATTTTAGTTTATCTAATTCAGTTGCCAGAGTGCAGAGAAAGCTCAGACGGTCATGGGCCCTATCCATTCATGGTGGAACTGCAGGAGACAACAGAATTACACCAGTGATGAATTTTGCTCATCGTGTTTCTTCCACTTAAATTTAATCAACCCTTTGTGAACCTCTTTCATTTCAATGGCATTATATGAAACAACTCAATGCGTTACAATTCTTTGTTGAAATTGCATTGATTTCTCTGGAGATGTAGATATCAACACAAGTTTATAAGATCTCATCTCCTTTAAGGTTACGAAAATAATTGCATGTTCATTTAGTACTTTTAGGCTTTTAGGTAATAAAATACCTGAATGAATTTGTATGTTGAACTTGGAGTTAAATTGCATGAGTTCAGTGTTATATTATTGTTCCATTTGCACTAGTATCAATAAGAACCAAATTGAAGCTTTTCTTTTCAAACTATGAATGATTGTACTTATGAAATAAAGTATACTTATCTAGGTTCCAGGTCATTATTATATAAAATTCCAATAATTTATTTTTATATGTTTGATGAATTAGGGTTATTTATTTATTTGGATATAATTTTAAATAAAATTTTAAATTTTGGAATACCGAGAAATAATACACTTAAATCTAGGAACAAGCCTTACACTCTTAATGACATTAAAAAACTCATATTAGAAGTTTATTTGGTAATAGATGCTCAGCAGTAATGTATAAATGAGATCACTAAAATTATTATCCCCTGGAGTTGAAATGTTTTTGTCACTGCCAGCTTTTGAGGCAGAAAAAATTATTCCACAGTTCTTTCAACTGATGATGTCAACTGATGATGTCAAAGCACTGTGCAAATATCAGTGCTGGAATTAACAGAGCAATTTGCTAGATATAAATCCAAGGCTTATTTCTCATTCTTCCCTTTTTCTTTCAAACAAATGCATGCCAACACCCCAAACAACAGACTGTCATATCATTCTTGTGTTGCTACAACCATCTTTTTAAAAGGTGCATTCCCACACCAGGTCAGCAGTTAAATATGTCTTTAGAATGGCTACATTACTTCTGCTTTTGAGTTCCTTTTTTCTCTTCTTGACTTCATTTCCATGCTTAAGCAATTATAAAGAGTTTGTATTGGAGAAGATGTGGTTTCCTCTTGACCAGACCCCTAAGTGTACTTCATTTGGAATGTACTCCAGGGAAGGCTTATAGTTGAGAATTCTGAACTGAGGGACACTTTTTCTCTGGTCACCAACTGGAATCAACAGGAGAGCTGGAAAAGTTCCTCTTCTTTACATTTGTCTCCTTGGGAGCTTAGGAAGGTTACTACCAGTTGGTTGATCTCAGAAAATACTTTCCTTGATATCTCAATCACTCCTGATCATGGAAAGCCCTGATTTTCCCTAAAGGCTGACATTTTAATGAGAAATAGATTGAACCTTGGAATGAGCACTCCAAGAACCTGGAAGTATCTGGGCTTTTGGTTGCTGCTTATTAAAGACAAGGGTCCATGTACTGCAGCACACACATACATATTCATAATTTCCAGTGTATCAGTAGCCCCACTGATATCAGATTTCTTGGTAGCTTGAACTCCCCCATAGACTGGACTATTAGACTCACAGTAATCTTGTCAGTATTAAGGCAGGACCTAAAACTATGAAAGATCAACAGAAAGTGATCACTTTTGTGCCTTTTTATTTCCAATATAAGGAATTTGAATTTACGTTTTAAAATTGCTTTGGGAGTTGGCTTTGAGTTTGTGTTTGTGTGTAAAATTGGCCGGCACTAGCTGTCATTGTAAAATATTCACATGCAGTATTAACTATATTTTCTTCTTCCTAGACACACTTTTTAAAACTTATCTACATTATGGTAATAATAAAATAAATACTATAATCCTAAAATAACTCTTCAACTGTAGAACAGCTAGCAAACCCACTCCTTTTAGCCACAGTGAGCAACAGTGTACTTTCCAGCATCCGCCAAACACTATGAAAATGGTTTCATTTACTTCCAGAATTTGCCAAAAACAGATGATGACTGAAACTGGTAATGACTATTTTCTATTCTCTATCCCTAAGTAATTGACCATTAATTATAATATCAATAGGCTGTGGATAAGTAAAGCAGACACATGTTAGGGCTACATTTCATTTGTAACTGTTTTGTATATATCATAAATCTCTAATATTGGGCTATTGTCACACATGATGAATTATTGTAAGCATGTCAGCACATAGTGGAAGTCAAGTACATTCAAATACTACTCAGTCAGAATTGAATTTGGCATGATAGTCTCATAAAAGGGGACTCAATTGAGAGTTTCCACTTGCCTGCTCTAAACTTGTCACTTGTAGGTGCTAAAGAGCTTGTTGTGTTGGTTTAATTAGTCAACAAATCGGTCCTTACTTGATTGCCTGGTCGTATCACATATGTTAACACTTCACTGTTTGATGGAGATATTAACAAGTGACAAGAGTCTCTTGGTCTATGGACTTTAAAGAAGAGAAGCTCTTCTATATTATTTCATTTGGTCCTGCCAATATTTATTAGATCATGCAGGCTGCAGGCTGCCAACAAGAGAAAGACAACACAAACATTTTTCAGGGTTATGCTCATCTGTATCCCAAAGAAGGGTCACTAAACAATCGGTGGTAGAAGAATATAAGTAAGATGAGTGTTTTCTACCACAGCTTAGAAATCCATTATATGATACAGTTTGCTGCAGACCTCCTTGGAGCTTTTTTCACTTAAAGATAATTTATGACAAGAACAGAGAGGTTCTTGAAAATGCTATAGCAACTGGAGCTGAATGATGCCACTCTGGCACTAGATGCATAGTCACCAGAGGCCAGTAAAAAGGAAGTTTGCATTTGTATGAAGAACTGTATTAGTTAAGCATTCATCAGTGTTGTATAAAATATTCATATTACTTGTTGGAGGAAGATTAAACAAAAAAACTTCAATAATTAAAATGCCTTATTCCCAGGAGCCGGTGTGGGGGGTGGGGGGGGTGGTGGTGGTAGGGAAAAAGTTTGTCCTCTGCAAGTTTGCAAAAGGGCTTGTCTATTCACTTTTTGTATAGCAGCAAACAAAAGAGGAGTGCATACTTTATAGGCTCCACTTGTTTGACCACCATTCCGTTATAGCTTTTATCTGTTCTTTACCAGTAATCAGGTCTCTGAAGCATGTGCTGCAGTAAAGGGAAATATATCGCATGTAGAAAATCTCCTTAAACATTTTTGATGAGTCTCTTACTAGAAAAAGCCATTTAAAGCATTGCCATAGGTGCCATAAATGCTATTAGTCATAAATATTGAATGTGAAAAATTGTAATGAGAGAGGATCTCTTAAAATTTGCTGCTATAATAGTTAATTTTATTTCTTTTCGTTGGACAATTGTTAGGGGACAATTAGAATAACTCCCTTAAGCGGTAAACAAATAGTGATTCATATACATGAAACCTTATTTTTTCCATCTTCATCGAAATGTTACTACTTCCCTACTTAGTTTTCACTATAATGCTCGAGCTGAACTTTTCCTGCCTTTTAATGAATAGAGCAATCCTCAAAAGTCAGAGTTTGCTCCAAGACGGCTGTCTTAAATCAACCTGAATTTGTAAGTGATTTTAGGGTTTTCCTGTATTGTTACTGGTACAGGAAAATTCACAAAACTGTGCTAAATAATTCAAAATAACCTTACTCATTAATAACCAAAGATAGAACATTTTAAAAGCAATGGCAGAGAAATTGCTTGTCTAAATGTCTCTATGCAGCGTTTTGCAAAAATGTTAGGTGCATTTAAAAGCTTCAACATATATCTTAAAAGATAATTATGTAAAAAAATAATTTGTTAATATAAATATGCATGGATTGAAAAAATATATACAAATGTGTTATCTTAGAAACAGAAACTTTTTGTAATTTTTGCAGCTTCATTGAAGTTATTACAGATTATTTTTGATACACCTATGTGTAGAAACACATTTTTATGAAAACAGTAAAATTCTTTACTAGTATGCATATAAAATGCAATGGTTGTTCTAAGATGATTTTTATTTATGTGAGTAGACTCTCATCAAGTATTTTTATCTGTGGTTCTCACATGTAATCTGCATTAGTTTGAATTGTTTTAATTAGTTTGAAAGTATTGTTCACTTCTTATTCAAGTATCTGGAGTTAATTGCTTTATATTGTTATAATGTTTATTGCAATAACAATGAAGATGCCAAGTAGGTATTTAGGGCCCAGATATTCTGGAAACATCACAAATACAACAAAATATTATCTTGCTTTTTTCTCAGGTAAACATTTTACCTTTTTTTTTTTATAGAGTAGTATTTTTTTGATGGATGGTCATATCATGTATCCTTGGAATATGGATTATAAATTTCTAGAGCTTTCAAAGTACTCCTGCTCTGGGAAAGAGACCTTACCTTTGAGAGATGATCAAATAAAGATCTCTGATCAGATACCCAAAACCTCTCAGAGAGTTTGTGGTTGTGTCAATCCTTCAAAGTGCTGGGGAACTTCTATGAATTATTAAATAGGTTTAATTTCTATTGATAGCAGTAAACAAGGAAATTATAAACAAGTAAACCTGAAGAATTCAGAATGCACGGAAAGTCTTTCCAAGTGGAGGTTTACAATGCCCTAAATTGGTGGCTACTCTGGATTTGTTAAATGTTTTTGGAAGTACTCTCCTTGTGTACTAGTTCAAAATTTTCTTTGTTGCTTATTAATTCAAAACGCATACTTTTTATTCTAATCACTGATCAATACCTTCTCTTTTCTTCCTTCTGATTTTGTGGGGCTTTTTTAAAAATCAGATCTGTTTAATTGATTAGTTTTGCTACGGGATATTATTTTGGTTGTGTGGCAGCACTACTCAAATTCCACCTCCTCTAGACAGAGCTGAGTGACCTTCCCAGTGCCACCATCATGACTGACAGCTGTCTTTTCCAAAGCTATACCAGAGGCTATTGAGGTGAGGCTGATAGGCCAGTCCACAGAAGCAATGCCTAATTGCTTTGAATACTATGAATACTGGGCGCTGCTTTAGATCCCTCCAAAGTTGTCTCTTTTCCATGTTGAACAAGCCCCAGTCCCAGAGCCTTTCCTTACAGGGCAAGTGCTCCAACGCTTGACCATCTCTGTGTCACTTTGCTGAACTCCATCCAGCTGATCATTAGCTTTCTTGTCACTAGTGCTCTCAAAACTGGACAACGTGGTCTCAGAGGGATGAGTAGAGGGGGATAATCACTGTCCTCAGTATACTGGCTGTGGTCCTGTGAATATTGCCCTGGATGCTCTTGTACAAGGGCACACATTCAGATCTCATGTTCATCTCACTGCCCACCAAAACCACCACCAGCTCCACTGGAGAGCAGACTTGCTCTCCAGCCTGGCAGCCCCCAGCCCGTACTGCTTCAAGAAGCTCTTTCTCCTCAGAGGCAGGACTTTGCTTGTCCATGTTGAATTTTGTAATGTTCCTATTGGCTCCTTCTTCCAGCCCATGTTGGGTCCCTTTAGGTGGCAGCTCTGCTCTCGGGTGCATCAAGTGGTCCTGCTGGCCTGGTGTCTCCTCACACCTGATGAGAGAGCACTCTGCCATCTGCTTCAGATCACTGATAAGGGTGGTGAACAGGACAGGTCCTATGATAGAACCCTATAGCACTCCATTCGTTACCCCAGCCACCAGATGGTTCATTAATCATCATCTGCTGAGCCTGATCATCCAGACAGTTATTTATTCATCAACTGTTCCAACAATCTAGAACCTCACATTCCACCTTGGATGCAAGAATATTGGAGGGATTGTCCAAAGCCTTGCTAAAGGCAAGATAAATTATATGCACTGCACTTCCCTCTTCTAGAGATGGAGTTATTTCACCACAGAAAGCCATTTGGAAAAGCAGGATTTTAACTACTGACTTTCTAATCACCAACAACTTCCTGCACTCATATATGCATTCAAGGACTACTCATTCTGTGATTGTCCTGGAGACCAAAATAGAGCCCCTATTTTCCCAGATGGCCCCTTGCGCCTGTTTTGAAGACAGATGCAGCATTTGCCCTGCTCCAATCATCATGGACATCCCCATTCTCTCTATGACCTTTCAAAGATGACAAAGTGGCCTCAGTGTGATACTGGCTATAATAAAGATTCCAACAGAGATAAGAGAAATCATGCCCTAAAAACTTTGAAAAAATATGAGCTTTTTTTCTGTTCAAGTCCCAGTTGTATACTACAAAATAATAAATAGTTTCAGTGTAGGGAATTAATTCAATAGGACAATTTGAGTGATTGTGATTGTCATTGCCCTGTCAATAGCCTGGAAAAAGCCCTTTCAGCAGTCTGAAAACAGCCTTTTATAAAGAGTGGAATTATATGGAAAGTGTTAAAGAGTAAAGTCTCTTCCTGAATGCTCTTTATTCTGTCCCTCTGGATTCTTCTTTACATATATTCATTGAGACACTGAGTAAGTTTTTTTACTATTGAACCAGTGCCACTATGAGCAGATGAATCCCATCCCTTTGACTCATACATATATGTCAATATAACTGTTAGGGATGCATTGACTGGAACGTGTGCTGCTCTGTTAGGACTAGTTCTTTCTTGCATTGCCTCATCACAGAATATGTATGTATATGCATAGTCATTCTTCAGATTAGCCACAGCCGCATCTTTCTAAAATGCTTAATTACCAGAACACAAAACACAGATTACATTTCCTTCCCTAATCAACTACAAGATACAGTCGATTCTGCCTTGGGGCTGGAGGATCAGTGTGAGGACATCTTGAGATGCCTTCTAGCTCTATTATCCTTGTAATAAACAGACAACAAAAAAATCCAATTGCCACCTATATGTGCATTGCCAACCACGAATGAGAAAAGTGATACTTAGCTGTGACTGCTGAGGAAGTGTCTTTAATGATAGCAGTCAGACAAAGATGACAAATGCTTTGTAATTTGAAAGCAATGTTTCTCTTAAGTCCTCTAGAGAAAATGCTTATTTTCAAAGAGAAAAGATATTCCAGTTATATCCTCCTCAGCTATATTCTTAAAAAAAAAAAAAAAAAAAAAAAAAAAAAAAAAAAAAGAAAAGAAAAAAGAAAACACAAGCAGTAATGTATTTTTTTTCAAGGGAAGCTGTATGTTTGTGTCTAACTAGACATTATATATCAGAAATATATGGATAATTGTGAATATCATAAACATTATTTGCTACTAATCTAAATATTAAATGCACAGATTGCAAAGTGTGGGGCTCAATTGTCTTACAGTCTCTGGAATTCCTTGTCTCTATTCTGTAGATGCAAAAGGACCCTAAATGACTGGCAGGTTGGGTGCCTCACTTTTTACACACATGTAATTGCAGAGCAGAAGTATTGGCTCTTCCTAAAGTTTGTAAAGTTGGTATAACATACTATTAAAAAAATAAGAAAGAACAAGAATGACCCTTAAAGCTTGTGTGGAGGCACTTTCTACATACATGACGTTCATCACCTTTATCAATATATGCCTCTGCCCTTTCATGTGACAGGCAGAAATTCTGAAGTGTCATCTGTTCAGCAGTTTTTGAAAGGTCTAAATGTAATCCACTAGGTGTCAGGGCACTGCACACAGAAACATCCTCACAAGATCAAATACACAATGGGCTTCACTCATCTACATTTTGTTCATGTAGAGTTTCCCACCAGCCAGGTTGTGGCCTGTCTGGTAAAGGAATTCAGGGCCAAGACCTCAGGAGCTCAGGACCTACCAGCAAATAGATTCCTTACCCTGTTGCCATGCATGGAGACAACTGGCAGAAAACCTCATGCTTTAGCTCAAGATCTGTGCAAAATTAAGAAAGTGATGAAGATACCTACAGATGACTTCAAATCAGATCAATGCTAAAATCTAATAAATATGTGAGATCTGATAAATACAAAAAAATATGGAGCTTACCTGCAAAGAATCTCACAACATGAAAAGGCACAATATATTCTATGTCAAGTTTAGTTACTTTACAGCAAACACATAATGATTATATCTCAGTTACAAGTATTAAGATGTCCTTTGGCTGGTTTCAGTTTCTGTTGGGTTTCAAATGCTGGCAAAACAAAAAGAAACCATACCCAGTTTAAGAAACATTTCAGGTTGCCATACTTGCCCAGTGGAATGATGGGACATAGTCTTATGTCACACAAGCTTTAAGGAGATAAAAAGCTATGAACAACAGGCCCATTGCTTAGTGGCTACTTTTATTTTGCAAAAACAATATATATGGAAATATGTTCAAGGTTCCCATCAAAGTGAGGGCACGAACAACTGTCCTACTTTGTTAAAAATGTTAAGGACTAAAGTTAATAGGTAATTTGTAGTTAATTTCATGATCCTTAAGGTCAAGGCATTTGCTCTAACAGTCAAAAGGTAATACTTCTAGCTAAATGCTTCTGACTGATTTTAACCAATTGTTCAGTCACATTTATTAACATATTTCAACTACTGATTGTAAAGTGATAAAGTGTTAAAAATAATTCTTAATGAACTCTAAATGTTGGCAGAACCACTACAAGAGATCATTGTGGATTTCAATTTGACATCACTTGGGTTACAAAATGATTTCAGATTTCTTACCGTACTAAAATCTAAACATCTGCTCAGTACTGGACACCATGTGTGAACTGCAAAGTCTATATTAAAACATCAGAAAAAATTTTAATGACATGTTTTGTTGATTTTATCGTGCCTTTCATGGCTCCTTGGTCTGTGCTCCAAGGAAAAGACTAGCCTGTAGAAAGCCTAGAAGGTTCAGGAATACTTGGATTCAGTAGTCTCAGGTCTTTCAGATAGGATCTCAGTATCTGTACTTGCTAGCCAAGTTGCAACCCTGAGTATTGCTTGGATCTGTAATACCAGATTAAATTCCAGTAGGCAAAGCTCAACTATTTGGGGTCGGTGTAAGATAGAAGGAATAGTGAGCCACCTCTGAATTTACAGCAAAATATCCAATATGCATATACATGCAGATGCAGACAAAGTATATATGGTAATATAAGGAACTGTGGTTATTTATTGTGCTTCTATGATTATTGCACTTACCTTCTACATTTCCATCTCCTGAGCAGCCCTTGATTGCCCCCAAAATGACACATAAACTTCCAGAAAAATATTATCCTCTCAAAATCAAAGTATCATCTCACTAATTCTCTCTGCAATGAGGGAGAAAGGATGGCAAGATCCAGAAGGACAAAGTCTAGCAGACCTGACAAGACTGAACCTTAAAGTTGAATATCTTTAGATAAATAATTACGGTCAGTTTTAACAGCTCCAGCTCCCTGTAACAGCAGCTGTTCTAAAAGTAATTAAATCAATTTGACACTAAATATAGCCCCAAAATGTTTAAAGGCTTTCTAAAATAATTTGGAAGGGTTTTTTTTATCTGCGAGAAATTGGAAATTACTTCAATTAATACAAAAATATACTCCAACTGAGGCTATAAATATATACATATATATTTAGGCTGTATGTGTATAGGCTATATATATTTAGGCTATATATATTTTTATATATGCACATGTATATGCACTGAAGAGTTTACAAGGATTTTTATAGAAGAATGTCATATCTTTAAAGGTCAATAAACACTATAAGCATTTCAAATTGTGAACATTTAGAATAGCCCTCTAGGCGACCATTTTTTCTTCTGCGGTGGTTAAAGTTTAAAGGCCAAAATTGTAGTGAGTTTAGTCCCAGACAGGTTGCCAGCGTGTATCTTAACCCTGGAGTACCTGACAGTGCAGTACCTTGCCCAAATAATAGTAAAAAGGAGAAAGTCCCAGATAACTCCAGACCTTTCTTTAGGTCCAGAAAACAGCTTTGATACCAACCACTAACAGTATGTAACATTCCTGTTTGCTTTTATTCCCTTGGAGGGCTGGAAATATCTATACTACAAGCATGGCAAGGTACCTATTTCCCTCTCCTAGAGGTGGTTTCCTGCCAACTGACCCCATTCCAAGGTTTTTGTGCACTACAACAGAGGAAAATGAAGAAATTGGTTTCATGAGTTTTAGATTTATGAGGAGAGGAAGCAACAGATATTAAAACCTCAAAGGTTTTAAAAAAATCTCCTAAGGACCATATTTCTATGCTATTACGATATCACTGAATAGAGCACGAAACAAAATATAAAAACGCCACTTTAAACCTATACTTAGGGTATCTGGGGCCTGATCCAATGCCGAAGGAAGATAATAGGGAGGGTTTGTATCAAATGCTGAATGCCCTCTGAGCCCATCAAAGGGATTATGCACCATTTCATGAATCTGTGTCATCCTGCGCTGGACCATGCTAATCTTAGTGTGCCATTGCAATTGTGGCAAACATACAGGTCATACAAACACATATAGGACTTACTTTTTTTCCAGATCCCAAAGGATTTGTTGAAGGAGATGTTCACATATGTTTACATATGTTCATATATGTTTACATATTTTAATATTGCAGCTTTCCGAAACATAAGAACTTCAGAATTTCTTCACACAAAGTCTACATCTATTCCCTTACTTAGTTAGTAAAACCAAACTCAACCAAATCAAATATGATATTTGATTCTTCCTTCACAGAAAGTATTTTACCCATTAATGGAAAGTTATCTATATATAGGAATTCAATTTTTTTTGATTGACATTAGACTCACAGACAGACAGAAATAAACTGCCATTCTTCCATTTGATAGCCAGACGCTGCCAGTTGTTGCTAGGGCAGTCATGCTGTTAAATTAGGTCTAATGAACGAGTAATTGCTTTAGGTATAGTGAACCATTTCAAAGAAAACAAGGATTCTAATTGATTTGCAATTTGTTTGGCACATTGCATTGTCTGGGGCTATTGATTAGTCTTCTGGATTTCACACTGCATGTGTTTCCCTTTATTAAGGGAATAACAGGTTACTGATTACTTTCCTTCTGGGTTTAATGTAGCGGTTAATGTCTACTTTGTTCTTGTGTCATGTCACAGGCAAGGAAGGAATAATATGCAAGTGGGTGGCCCTTTACTAAGAAACTCCCCTGCTGCTTTGAGCTGTGTGCTCTAAGACATGCTGAAAAGCAGATCAAGAGAAAGGGTTAGAATAGCAGGACTCACAAGTTACGGCCTGAGTCAGAGTAGACCTAGCCTAAAAACTTGGCTTTCCTTCACTATCAAAGCACAACACAGTATGAAGTGGTTGGTGGTGGATTTGTTCTTGTTTGATTGTGTGTCTCTATATAAGGAAACATAGATTTACATGCCTCGGTTTATATATAGCAGCATTTTAAATAAGGAAGCCTACAAGATATTTATCCATTTATTGCAAAAAACTTACTTCATAGGATATATATTCTGGAAGGCATGCCATTGTACATCTTAAATCTATTTTGGTTTGCAAAAAAAGTGAGTCCATTTAATTAACAGCTTTGTTCCTTTTATAGGACAATTTTTTATAACATAGTTGATGTATATTAAAGGGCAACTAATTTCAGATTTCTTCACTTTCTTAGCTAAAACATGTTATCCTTAGCACATCTTTAGCAGGTATGACAGTAAAATAAAATAGGCTTCATTGTTCTGTAATTGATCTTGGTTCTGGAAATTATTTAGCTTTGTATTTTGTGATCCTATGTTGAGAACCAGTAAAAATGAAATTAAATAGAGGCATTTAGATTATATACAGGGTCTAAGGAATCATCATTTTATGTCCTTATTATGTGTCTTTCTCTCTCAGAGGGATCAACCATGTACCATTCCTGTAACTGAAGATCTCAACCTAAGCCTGATCCAAAGCCTGTTGAAGTCAACAGTAAACCTCTTATTGATTTTCCAAAGCTTTTGCCTGTGAATCCATCAGCTTTCTTGATTCATCTTTTGAGAACCTATACATCATTTCAACAAGAAACAAAAGTTTCATTGCTAGGTGAGCCACCATGCAGCGCTTAAATGGCCTTAAATCTTCACGTAGCACCAGTGGCACTAAGTAAGCAATCTCAAAAATCTGTACTTTGTCCCATGTGCCAGGATTTGAAATTTCTAATGCTGTACTGGCATTTTTTGCTGACTTATTATAAAGATTATTATCAATAACTATCTGTAAATTGCCTGTACATGATAATTTATTTTTTCCTAGAAAGGACTATGAGACAACATTGATCATGTTCAGTTTAGTCCAAAGATCAATTTAAAATTCAGTAGCTCATGTTCTTTCCTGATCTAGAAATTGCTGATTTCAAAGTTTTTGTAGTGAGATATGGAACAGCTATGACTTATCTTTAATTCATTCTGAATGAATTCAGGTCATTCCAAATGTCATAATTAAATCAGATTCACACTTTCAAACTCCTATTAGACTGAATTCAGTGAGGCCTTCGGTCTTACAGACAGAAAGATAAGAATTTGTCTTCATAATGGAAACAAAATAACAACAACCACAAAAATATTTTGGTGTCATGTTTGATAACCATTTTGTTATATTCCAGGTACAGAATAAAGTGCTCTAAAATTGTCACTGCTATTTTGGGGTGCCAAATTAATTTTTGTTACCCTATTCAAAAATGATGAACCATTGTATACTGAATGTATATACCAAATGCTAGACGTATACCAAAATAATTCTTATAAATTAGGTAATCCTAATTGTTTCCTTCTATATTCTATGATCTTAAGACATCAACACGCTTAAGTCATACTTCAGTATCTATTAAATTGGTTATTAAATATAGTTTATACCATATGTGTAACCTAATTTAATTATAAAATAAGAAAAATTGTAACATTTTCATTCTCTTGTGTTTGGATTTTAAGCTTTGTGTGTGTTGGGGGGAAGTCTGGGATGTGAGCAAGATGGCGCAATCATTCAACAGTTATGGTGGGCCACAAGCTTGAGGATAGTGTTCTGAGGAACTTGCAGAGATAGTTCAAGGGAGTGGAGATACTAACATACTTTGCTTCCACCAGCCTTTGATTTAGTAAAGAAAAACCTCAAAAGGAACATTTTCAAGCAGGAATGCTCACAGGAAAAGATATGAGTAACTACCGAGAACTAAGTAACTGAGTCTGAGCGTATTCCAATTACAACCTTTATATCAGATTAGAGATTAGACTAAATGTGAGGAGTATAGGAGCAAGTATCCCAACATGTTATGACTTGAACCTTCCTAAATAGCATGTTACAGCCCATCATTTGGACCACTGTGTGGTAATGAAGAAACTCAAGATGGCTTTAATGGGGATGTTCTGAGCTGATTTCTTTCAATTAAGTATATACATAGAGGTAGATTGCGCTGTTAAAATGATGAACATTCCTCAATTCAAGGAAATCTTCTAAGTGCTATTTATGTGTATTATTGCTATGCAAACTTAAGCTTTTCATTTCCTCTCCTTTGTTCCCACCATGACTGAGATATGGCATTTAATTCTCAACAAAAATATATGGGGCAAGACAATGAAGCAATAATCAGAAGCAATTCTAGTTTGCCCCTTTAGTTTTAAGCTTGCTGTGGAACAAACACCATGGGATGCATCACAAATAACAGATACTTCACTAGTGAATTCAAGATCAAACATGCTGTTGTTAGTGAGGGTGTTATGTAACTAGTGCATTCCAGTGAAATCTTTTTTTCTGCTTGGTTGGGGGACTTTCAAAGAAAATTCTGTTTCCTAAATCTTCTTCTAAATCTTATTCTCTTGTGTTCAAATAGACAAGTTTTATGCTTAGGTCCACGAAGTTGTATATGCTTCAGGGTTGTCCAGGATTCTGGCCTCTTAGCACCCAGTATAGAACCTTCCAAATGCTACACCACCCTTGTAACCGTATGAAGGGCTCTATACCAAAGACAGCTGCACATGCTCAGGTTTCCATGCAGGGAAGGCATCGAGCCCAATGAAGAAGCAATGCCAATGTCCCTGTGGAATGTGTTCCACTTTTTAGAAAAGAATTACAAATGTGCTAGGACAGGGAGAAGGAAGGTGAGATGCATGACAGCTGAGCCTAGCACTTAGGATAATTGCACAGGTTGAAAAATTCCTGAGTCCCCTCTACCTGAGAGTACATTGGTACAAATCATTGAAGAACTAAGAGTCTTTTCTAGTCATTTATATTTCCTAATCTTTAGAAGCACCTGTGAAAATGTACAACCAATGGACTTTTACCTATGGAAAACAAATTCAAAGGCCAGAACCTATTAAAAAATTTTTGTCTCTGGCATGCATCTCCTGGTGAACCAGACTGGAAAAAATTATACCAGGGAGAAAAACAATTGTGACACAGTCTTCTACTTTGGTATCAGAAGCAGCCAAAGTGCCTCAGCTACCCAACGTATCACTCAGTATGTTAATATAAGTCCTCCTTTTGTGGGTGAAGCTGAAATGTGAGTTTGCCAGCTTTCATCAGTTCTGATTAGCAGAGTTAAAATCACACCCTCCTGTGTGCTGCCTTGCAGAGGATGGAGGCAGGATATACCTACCCCATGGACCACTGCAAAGCTCAGTTTACCACTACTGCTTATCAATGACAACAGAAAGATTTCTCTTAGCATGATACAAACAGTAATCTAGACCCACAGAGATTTTTTTTTCCACATAAAATTTAAGTCTTTCTAGGCATTGAGTGCCTGTGGCTTTAAGACAAAAAGTTACAGGATTGACAAAAATTTAGAGGATTTCCCCCTTTCATGTAGATACTTAAAGCACCCATGAGTGACTAATTCTTTCCAAGGCTACAGAGTTTATTTTCTCAGCTGAGGTATATGATCATCAAGAATATTACCTTAAAAGACAGACTGCTCCTCAGGAATGTATTTATTTTCCATTCTCATTTTCATTAGTTGTTTTCCATTACTGACTGTAATATTGCATGGAAGTCAGAGAGCTACCAAGCCTAGTGTGCTGGGTACAGTTGAAATATTATTGCCTGAGATCTTTAGTCTTGTAATTGATCCTTCTACCTTTATTGTCTTAACTAAAAGCTTAGACTCCAGAGTTTAGTTTCTCTCACCTACTTCACTCTGTCTTCTTTGGAAAAATTACACTGATCTCAGAGAATGTTTTTGTTGTTGCTTTCTGACTCCATCTGCGTTGATTTTTTTTAATTCAAAATAAGGTCAAAAACTACAGTTGTTGAGATAGGTCGCTTCTCTCTAACACATCTTTTCTGGTTAGTATGCGCAGAAGCAAACCACATGTAAAAATATTTTTAAAACACGGAGAAGGTCTAAAGAACTGTTTAAAAAACTGCTCTTGGTTTGGAGCCAGCTACAGATGCCATGCTGATTACAGAAGATTACATAAATTCCCAAAGCCTTATTATCCTCTCACTTACACCTATAAAATTGGGAAGAATTCCACTGCAGTCCCTGGAATTACACAGGTGCTGGAGAAGGATATGTCCTTTCTGGTTAGCAAGCTATGAGTGTCTTCAGTGAGTCCAGTTATCTCTATGTATCCACTACTAATATCAAAAAAATCCTGGAGCAAAATATGCAGGGTATGATCTGTGTGTGCAAATATTTTAGCCTTCATTGATTTCAACTGAGTTGCACAGATTTATGTATGAGCTGAATTTTGACCTGAATTTTGAGTATGTAGGGAAAAAGTCCAACATCCAACTCTGGCATCTTTGCTGTAGCACATTACTGAGATTTTCATACAGCTTGTAGATAAACAAAAGACAACCAAAGCAGGTCAACCCAAATCATAACTATCTCTGGAAGCCTCTTTGTAACAATGGCTTAAAATGAAGTGTAAGATATATGTGTGTGTGCAAAGAGCTTTTCCTGCAATACAGTTGAATATCCTGACAATTTCAGAGACTTTAGCGTAAATCATGGATACTCCTGGGGACCTACTTACTATGAATCCAGATATTTCTTCTTTCAGCCTGTTTAGCCATTTGCCCCCATTTTCTCTTGTGGTAAGGAGTTCCACAACTTAATTATGTATTGTAAGAAAAAGTCGGTGCTTTTAGCCTTCTAACCTGGGTGATTTTACTGGCTGCCCCTCAATTTGATTTGGTGCCTGAACCTTTTTTCAAGAAGAGGAAATCAGTTTTCTTAACTAATTTTCTCTGCACCACCTATAAAAGTACAAGCCACTACTACATCCCAGTCAGTCGTCTTTTCCATACTGATCAATCTGTTTAGGTTTTCCCAATTCGAATGCCATCCCACACCATTGCTCATCCTTCTTGAATTTATTTTCTGTATCTACAGTCACTGTCTTTTGATGTGGCTTGCAAGACCAGCATACAGTATTCAAGATGAGAGCATACCATTAGTTTGTGTATGGTAGTCCTTACTATCATGGTAAGGTTGGTTTTGATTTTTTGAGGCAGGTTTTTTTTTTTTAATTGATTTCTACAATATGAACAACATGCTAGTGATGATTCTGAAGAATTCAAACAGCTCCAGAAATAACACTACCAACATCTCACATGAAAATGATGAGAGATCAGTGATGATTCTTTTTGAATTATTTAGCTGATAGTAACAAAGCAAATTAGAACTTTATGACCTGCCAAATTTCCATGGACTGCCACAAGCAACTCCACAGACAACCACTGGTCATGAACCAATGAGTGTAAAACCAACTGCAGAAAATAATTCATAGCAATTTTTCTGAAAAGTTGAGATGATCCTATGTTCTACCAGTGTAAAAAAGACTTAAGACCTTCACTATGGTCCCAAGCTCTCAAGATGAGAAGTTCTTACTCTACAAAAGAGTTGTGTATTTCTTGAACAATACAAAGTTGATAATAAAAACAAATTTGTTCCTCAGAAATTGCCTAGTGAAGCAGTTGTTTCATACTGCCTGTTGAACATTTGGGTAGACTGATTCAAATGTTAAAGCTGTGTTCAAACCAGAAAAAATAAAAATAATAAGCTGTCAGAATAATTACTAAGAACATACAAGGATTATACAAAGTAAACTGCAGCCTGCAAAAAGAGAATTGCATGTTAGCTAATTGTTAATTTTAGCAATTGCAATGGCTAATTACTGTGGCACACATTGACTATTAGCATGATGCCCCAGCACCTGCTTTCTCCAATGAACAGATTTCTTCATTGCTCGTGCAGGAGCAAAATGTGTAATTATTGGCCATCATTGGGGCGATTTTTCAGTGATTCTTTTGTGTGATGTGAATGACGCATAATGACATATTTTATTAGAGGGCAAATAGCTGTTTGTTAATGGAAATGATTCGAAATCCAAGAAACTAGGAGCTAGGAGCATGTTTTCAGTATCAGCATGAATTCAAATGTATTTTCTTTTAACTCTTTATAAAAGAAGCATAGAAATCAAATCTAAACTTAGTATAATATATTTAATGATATGTGCAAACACAGCATTGATTAATTGCCTCAAATGTTTTCAATGCTACACCATTTCATTTGTTACAGCAGTCTGCTAAATTTATGCATTTCTTATTTAAAGTCTTCTTTCCTGGGCATATAGTGTTAGCAAGATTATGTGGCTTGTTCCTCATTTACTGGGAAAAAAAATCATCTTTGTAACTTAAGCAACAATTATGGGCTTTATGAGGCACATTTTCATTGCACACATTGTAGAACACAGTGCACTGGCATTATTATTCCTGAAAGTACATGCTTGAATGTATCTATCAAGACCCAAATGTCAGCTACTGAATAGATTATGCATAGTTATCCAAAACAGAATATAGATACATAAAATCTCAGCAACAGAATACTCAATTTCTGGGAAGAGACTTTTATTAGATAATCTGCATGATACTTTGAAGAACAATGAAAATTAAAAAATCACATATGAACCTTACATTACAGTGATGTTTAAAATAGCAAACTGCTTTGTCATTTTTGAAGGATAGACAATGGCTAGAATAAGAAAGTTGGCCTTTTCATTTTGCTTTTACTGGAATACTGTTCAAGGCTGGGAAAAAAAGGGGGTACTAGGGGACATAGTTTGCTGAATTTCACTGAAGTAAATCCAGACTAACTGGATGGAAACAATGAAGTAACTTTGGGTATCCAAAGAAAGTAGGAGACTTGTAAATATCTATGAAACTTTAAACAATAAGTAGGAAACCTAAGCCTCCTCCAGACTCTTCAGATAATGAAGCCAAAATTTTAATGCTATATCTTGAGTATAATAATAACAGATATTTTTGCATGGCTTTGATATTCCATTTTGACAAAGATCCAGTCAATGAACTTTGATTAAATTTGACCCAATTTACAAACATGCAAGTTGGATGAAATTCCGACCTAATGGATGCATATGAAATCACTGATTAAGCTCAGCTTAAAAGCATATTAAATAAATAAATAAATAAGTCACATATAGTAGTGGTAATAGGAGGATATCATAAAGGATCCCATCTTTTATATTTTTTCTGTGAGTGCATATGACAAATGGATTGCATTTTAGAATTGTGGCTTCAAAGACCTCCAGAAAAAAATCAAGCCAACTCAACATACACTGACAATCTTGATCTTCTCATATATTGAGTGTGAGTTCTTTACAAACTCAAGGAAGAAACTATGAATGAGCACTTCCTCTTCTCACCCAGGGCCAATAGCTGCTCTGCTGTTGCAAGATGTAGATAAGTTTGGTATTCAGGTTCACTGTTTGACCCATTAAACTGGTATTGAGGTATAATTTGTGTGTTTTCCCAGTACGGTTGCACATAGAATGGGGTTCATTTCCACAAGTTTGAATAAATTTATCCAGTTCAGTGAACCTGTTGTTAAGCTTAGCAAAACTCAGTAGGTGGCTTTAAAGTCCTGTAATTAGCCCATTACATAAAATCTGTACTTTAGATTTTTGCACATTGGTTAATAAGTATAACATGCTTCGTATATATAAATAACATTGCATTAAATGATGTCACATAAAGGAATTAAAGGCCAAAGTAGTTAAATAAAATACTTGAAGGAGATCTCAAATTAGCATGTTTAATTCCAACTCATTGAACAGGAAAAGGCTTTAGCCTTACTGTACCAGTCCCATACAATGCGTAGAATAGCAGATATTTAGTCTCCATTTTACATAAGGTCGCTGTCATCTCTGACCTCTGTGTAACTTTGGAAAAATGTTCTAATTAGCTTGTTTCTTTTAAAGTCTAATCATTACAATGTCTAAATATAGTAATGAATTACCAAAACAGCACTTGCCTCAACAATTTTTCATAGTTTGTACATAGCTAATTAATTCTTGATCCTTAATTTTTGCTTTCCAAATGAAATATGTGAGGAAAATAAAGTCTACAGCTAATTAACCCATGCAGTGCTTACTGCTTCATAGTAAAAACACTTACCTTAAAGTTTGGGTGTTTTCTTAACTGTAAAGAAAAAACACAGCTTTGAATCTTATTGCACTAGGTCAAAGTTCCACTTCAACCTAACAGATTATTATATTAATTATTTTTGAATGTTAAAAAAATTACATAACCAAAATCCAAGAGCTCGGTTTTTCTGCAAACCTATTGATGAATTCCATTTTCTGGATTAATACATTGAAAGGTAGTGTTATATATCTACATTATCTTTTTTGATTTTTTAAATTTATATATAATGAATGCTATGTAACATATAGCCCTCTTCAGAGATTAAAAATTATCATTACATGAAGAAGCATATTTGAGAAGTTTTGTATAAATGGACATATGCACACATACATCTACCTATATACACATAGTTACATGTGGGGAAACTTAATTGTGTTGTATTGAGGAGTTATATGAAATACTCAGAGTTAATACTGCAGCCAAAGGATATTTGCTCAGATTTGATCTCATGAAAAACTCAATAGTCCTGGATAGTTTGTCAGGATTCATAAATACACGGATTCTAGTGGATGAACCTGTCTTTATTTGTATGTTTATACTGAATTAATAGTAAATCAAGGGTTTCACTTGTTCTCAACCTGAAGCCAAATCTCATTCATTTGCAATTTTAGGATTAATCAGCAAATTCACAGAAAAAGCCTGGATAAACCTCTTTATGATAATCCACAAAAAAAAAAAGAAACGAGGAGATGAAAAAGGACAACATCTTATGCTTATTGTAACACAGCAAATTAAACTACCTCAGTTTTCAGTTGAATTCTGTTTATGTTGCACCATTTTATAGCATCATCCTTGAGTGCCTTTGACTTTTTCCCCTTTCACTTATTGTATGTATTGATTTCATGTATTTCCTCCTCTACTGCTCTGTATTTGTTGCTTATTTTTTCATTTTACTTACAATTTAGGTTTAAAGATAATGTGATCCCTTTTATATGTGTGTGTGTATATATATATATATATATGTGTATGTGTATATATATATATATATATATATATATGTGCTATCTTATTTTTTCTTATATACATTGACGTGTAGAGGATTTTTGTCCTTTGACCAACTATATCCAGTATAGGAGCTAATTCCATTCTCAGCCATAATTTCCTGCTGGTTTCATACAGAGCTGACAACACAAAATTTGGACTAAAATTTGACCTCTGGTATAAGTAATTATATTTCTCATAGAACTATCTGGCTTATATTTGGAGTTAATAGAAATGTTGAAGAAAATATAATATATGGTACTGATACATCAGAAAGTAAAACTAAAAGGTAAAATTAACTGCATTGATTGAGTATTCCATAATTTGTGCAAAACTAATCAATTTAACAGTTCAGAGGTTAAAAAGTTTAGAAGAAATTGCAGGAAGGAAAACAATCAGTAGAAGACACAAGAAAAGCCAGGTGAGTCTTGCTTAACTTGTTTCATCCTGATATCTTCCCAATCCTCCATCTTGTCTTGTAAAATACACATCTTTTGGATACCTCTGAAGGCTGGGTTAATACTCTGTGTAAGCTATTTTCCAACACCTGTTTAGACACTTTCTTTCTGACAAATTTTAATTCAATCTGTTAAGTATACCATCAAGTACACTTCTTTACACTACGGATCTGCTTAAGCGAAAAGAGTTAGGAGGTCACAGCATATGGGTTACTTTTGTGAATAGAAGACTTGTTTCAGTCTCTTAATTGACCATGTGCATGATGTCTTCTTGTGGGGAAGAGTTATGCAAGAGGATGAATCTGCAAGAACACTGAAGAGAGGCAGTTATGGACAGCAATTACAAAGCTGCCCTTTTCTCTCTCTAAATTTAAAATTCCTCAATAACATCTAGCAGAAAGATAATGAAGGAAAGAACACCATCTTGCCATAACTGCTAGCCATAACTGTCTGTTTTATAGAAGCGGGAGCCAAAAATGAATACAGCACATGGAATCAAATAATTTTTGCTTGTATAAAAATTACTAGATAGAAAATAAGGAAAACTATTTTTGTTGGCTAAGTAACTTTGCAAATCTGCATCTCATATCAGGCAATGCTTGACCACATTTATCATTGACCATCTTTGAGAAGCTGAATTCAATTTGCCAGATAGATAGCTGTGTCTTATCATAGCTAAAGAGGTTTGAGGTTTTTCCCCCCAGCAAATAAATTGACCTCAAGAGAGGACTTGGTTGCCTCTTCCTAGAAGTGGGTAAGTATATACAAATAGATGACTAGTTGCTTAAAATGAGGGACCTAAATATACATATGGCAATGAATTAATTTTTTTCAAGTGGTGAGAAATGTGTGTTTACCTTGAAAATTAGGCCTATATATTAGGTGCTCATCTTTTGGTTACATATGCATTGATAAATATCATGTCAGGCTGTTGGTTGCCTCTGCATCAATTTTTAATGATCCTGCATCTCTGAGGATTATCAGTGTTAACTATGAAGCAGCAAAGATAATTTTATTTTTGGTCACTTTTGGATCAAGACATTATTAGTGACATCACATGTGGAAGCATCTACCAAATCTAATGACTTTGGTGAGCTATTCTTTAGATTAGTTTAGAATAGTTTAACTATTTAAATAAGAGAATTACCCATTGAAACACTGAAATGTATAAGTAATATTGTCATAAATGTTGCTAAGACAGGATAAACTGAGGAAGAAAAAAAATATGCTTCCTTCACTTATGTTTTTTGGCTGAACAATACTACGGATGACTGTCAGGGCTTTAGCTAAGGATTTAGCTTTGCTTTGGCTAAGTCTTTAGCTTCCTAGATACACAGATTGATTTGGAAATGTATGCTTTTAACAGTCCTTTACTACTTTTCCTTGTATACCACATTAAATACTAAGAAGCTTGAGATAGCAAAGATACTGAAGAAGTGGCATGCTGCTCCCTGTTGCTTCACTTACTATGCATTTCCAAAGTTGGCAGAAACAAAAATCCATTACAAATTACTGGAGCTTTTGCAATATATATTGAAAATATGTTACCTGGTAACATATTGTGTGGAACTAGCAAAAATACAGATTTTCTTTGCTTACAACTATTATTATGAAGACACGAGTCATGACTGGGTAATAGAAAATGAATTGACCTTTTTATTTAAATGTAACAGACTACCCATTACTGCTCCAGTATAAGTGGTCATCATCACACACCTCAACCACTGGCAAAGACAAAAGTAAAACACAGAAGGTATGCTGCATGAGTTTGTGATGTGTTCAATAATTATTGCTTGATCTTTTGAATTTACATTTTCAATTGTGGAAGTTTTAAGCATGCTGGGAAATTTTGAATAATTTATTAAGTCTTCTGTCTTCTCTATCTTCTGCTAAGACAAGCTTTCTATATACTCTGAATCTAATTATGTATACCTGGAAAAAATTGAATGGCATATTGCTCATGTAGCAAATAATCTAATATCTCAGGATGGTTCAAAACTAGAAAACTAGTCCCATAGATTCCACTGAGACAATCAGAATTTTTATTTTTATTTTTCAGTAATGTATATCTCTGAAACAAACAATTTGTTGGTGTAGAGTGGCTTCAGAGAATACAGTTCAGCAGAGAACCTAGACAAAGATATTTTTCTAGCTTTCACTCAATGTGAGAACTGAAAACTTAGAGAAGTGACCACTCCCCAACTCAAATGAAAACACATTGGTACTCAAACGAGTACAAAGTTTGAGTTGGAATGGATGTTATCCATTTTTCAAAAGTACAAAGATGATCTGAGCTTTCACAGAAAATATAATGGTAGGGAGCATGTCAGGCTGCCAAAATTACATGGCAAATGATACTGCATTGTAATACATTATTACCATCTCTGATGTGGGACCTATGCTTCTACCAGCACCTAAGTTCATGGAATCTGTTTCTAATAACATTGAGCATTTTAAGGGAAAAAACTCCATATACAGCATTAATAGGAATGCTTTGGATTTTCAAAATATTAGTTCTAGAAGCTGATGAAAATACAAAACTATAGTTTTGCTCATTGGTAACTTCTACATTTATTCTACTCCATTTATAGGCTATTTGTTCATCTTCTATCTAAAAGAACCATTAAAAATATGCTACAAGATAAGAAAAAAGAAAGGTTATTAGAAAGAGATTGACTTTTCCATATAGAATATCATGTGAGCATTTCTTATGATCACTGGCAAATTTCATTTTCAAATATACCTTCTAAAGGTATATGAAATATAAACTGACTGCATTGAGCTTAGGACTGCAACCCAAAATCCCTGGAGACAGGACACTTTAATGAAGAGAGAGGAGTTTTGAAACACACACTGACTGCAGGATCAGGCCTAAACAAGATACCAGGATTGCATTTTTAATTTTAACCCATTGTTAGGTATCATCCAAAAGAAATTATATTTCAAAACAACAACAAAACCCCAGAAAACCCCCACCAAAACCAAAAAGAAACACCAAAACCCCCCACCAAACCCAAAAACTATTAAGACATAAAAATTTTAGAAAATATTTGCTATTAATATAAGTACAGGAACAAGTTCTGTGAAAGAATCCTTTTCTGAGGCCATTCAGTTTTATGGACTGGGTAAGAGGACAGTGCTTGTCTTCAGACTATGCCATTTCGTTACCAAGAATTCACACTTTCCCATGGAAATCTTGCTAATGTGCACTTTAGAGAAGGAAGAATAGGTAGCTAAGTGAAAATATGAGTGCAAGGAGAGAACTCACACAGCAGAGGAAAGTTTTAGATCAAGTAAGCACAAATCATATATTCTAAATTAATTATCCAGGCTTTTTTCTTTGTAAAACGTTTAGAGAGTTATACTGGAAGTTTTAATATTCAGGCTATAAACTTCCAGCACTGCTCTAGTGAAATATGCAATGAAGCCTATTAATTCTTCTGAAACACACTGTTCCCAATAGGTTCTATCTGTCAGAACTTCCCATGCTTTCTCTGAAAGTGTTTTAATTTCATATTCACAAGTCTTCTCCCACGTTAGCAAGTGAAGCACAAAAATTTCAATCCACTTAAAACTCAATGCAGGAATCTGGAAGGCCCAAGAGAGAGAATTTTGCATCTCTCTTTTCAGAGCACAAAACCTTTAAAATGAGTAAATAAAGCTCCAATTAGGTTTACCATTCTAGAGGATAATGAGAAGTGCCCATCAAATATGCTACATTCTTAAAATGTTTTGATTTAGCAGGCAAAATTCAAAACACCATAGTAGCTTCCAGAGTAAAACTCGATTGCACTTGTATGTCACATGCATAAAAAAGCAACCAAAAAAAAAAAAATTGACACCCCCGCCCCCC
>VXBA01005221.1:0-15657 GCA_013399895.1 Serilophus lunatus | reverse complement strand
AAAAAATTCCCCCCCCCCCCCCCCCCCCACCAGCACACACATACACACACACACACAAACCATAAAGCTCTAATTGGAAAGCTTCCATCATCTGAGTATTTGCTTCCTGGCATACATGAAATGATCAGTGGGGAAAGGAGGGTCAATCGAGACAGACTGAGAGTGAAATTAAAATAATAAAATGTCTAAACATTTAACTGCAAATAGGAAATCTTTATACCCACCCACACCCTATTCTGTAGCATAAAACTAAGGCAACAATTATTCATATACCTCCAAGTAATTTGCAGGCTCCATACAAAAATCTCATTTAAAATAAGAAATTGCTATTTCTGCACATTTATTCTCCCCAAATGCTGGCTAATTGCTGCAATGGCCATTATAAAGAATAATTTTCGCTTAGTGAAAAAAAAAAAAAAAGAGGAATGAAGAGAACATTTTCTGGTTTTGTTCCTCTGCGGAGGCTCTATTCAGCGAATCCTGAATGCACAGCGTTTCACTGCTACATTTATTATGCTGAGAGGTCAAGTATTACACAGCATCTTGTATTACGCTTTGCATGCTAAGTATTTCACTTCACAAATTGACCCTTCGGTGTACTTACTACATAATGCTCTAAAAACCCAGCTAAAACGCAGGACAATTAGCAATACTTTGGCTCACGCTTAACAATGGGGACACCAATGTAGGTGATTGCATTTACAGTGTTGCTTTCTTCACAAAACATTTTTGACACATTAAAGGTACTTTGAAATTGTGCAGTACCAGTCGCCTCTCTCTTGAATGGCTTTTCCAGCGTGTATCGAGAGAAACAGTTACTGTAGTTTAGGGCTTAATTGAAAAGAATTCAGACACGGCCCTATGAAGCACCAATTAGAGGGATATTATATCATAAAAAGCTGTAATATCCATTTTCAGGCTTGTTCACCTGCCAATACAAAGTAGGACACGGCTTAAAAAAGGGACGGAGCTGCAACTCCGGAGAGCGAGATGTTTAGGGAGGAGGAGAGCGGCGGTGGCCGCCTGCAGGAGCAGCGCCAGGTGCGCCCGCCTCGGGGACGTGGAGCCCCGGCCCCGGCCGGGAGCAGGCGGGCGGCGCGGGAGGCAGCGCGGGGCTTTGGCGGCGGATCTTCCTGCGCTGCAGCGGCGGCGGCACGCAGGGGAGCGCGGCCGGGGGCAGCGCGCCGCCAGGGAAACCCCCGGGGCACGGAGAAAGAAAGCGCCCGAGGTAGTCGGGATTTTTTTTTAACTATTATTATTTATAGCTGTAATCACGGAAACAAATAGAACCCTCCATTACCGCCGGCGGCTCGGCGCGTCCCCGCGCCTCCCGCTTCCACCCCCCCCGCCTGGCAATCCCGAGAGCGGCAATTTCTTTGGGTTCATTGTAAGCTGAAAACAAACAAACATAAACTTATCGCCCCGAAAATTTTGTATTTCTCGAGTCAAGCAGCTAATAAAGCGACGCTAATGGATCAGCCCCGCGAAGTGTCTCTTCACCGGCTTTAAAGTATCTTTCGAGTGCTTCGGGGAAGCCGAGGCGGGTTCACTCGCCGCCGCCCGCCGCCCCTGCTCGGGGCCGCCGCCCGTGCGACCGCCGCCCGCTGTGGGCTCCCCGCGCCGCTCGGGGAGCGCTTCGTGGTCGCCGCCCCGGTGTAAACGCCGATCCGCCGGGGTAGCCAGTAATTCACTGCCCGCGCTCGCCACAAATACATTTTTATTTTATTTTTTATACATCTGTGAAGAAATGGAAAGCCCAGACGGGGAACGCGAGGAGCCAAGCAGCCCTGTGCAGCGTCCCGTTCCCAGTGCCACCGCGCTCTCCCGTCGCCGCCGGGCCTCTCCGCCCTGCTCCGGGAGCGCTCCTCCGCGTTATCGCCTTAGCGCCCCCGGCCGGAGGCCCGACGGGCACTGCCCTGATGTCTGAGCCAGGGCAACACCTCACGGCTACCATTTCACTGCCCCGTATGGGTGCCACTCCCTTGCCTCGAGCAGGTCCAGGGCCTCTCGGCTGCCATTGCCCTCCCTCAGCCAGAGCAGCACTTCCCAGTGACGTATTCACTACCTCAGGGAAGGGCGACTCCCTTTGAGGCACCATTACTCAATCTTGAGCGTTTTGAAGGCCATGGATAGAGGTCCCAACCATCTCTGAGCTGATTAAGCTGATTAATGGAGCTTCAAACTTCCAGTGTCCTGCTCAGAAGAGTCTCCTCCCAATATTACCTTGTCACTTACTTATCTGTGAATTTTTGTGCAGTCAAGGCAGGCCTTTTTTGAGGCCTTGAATCACTGTCCAGGCCCAGGAGAGGATGCTGGGGGAGACAAAAGGCAGTTCTAGTTCTGAGTTTCCCGGGACATGCTCACTACTGGACTGAGGTGCTGGGAGGGTGTGTGCAGTCATATAATTTTTCCTTCATTCAGCTCCATACCACTCCTCTGCACCTGGAGGTGCTGGGAGGACATCCTTGGGTCCAGCCCTGCCATGGGCATACCTTTGGCCTGTGAGAAGGGCACACTGTTACTTTAGATACATGATCAACTAATCACATCTCTTCCTATTCAATGGAACTTAAAAACATGGGAGAGAGAAAACCCAGATGTAACATAATTAAACTCCCTTTTATACACCAGGAATGTGGTTTTGACTGGGACATGCAGCATGTCTCCTGCCTACTCTTCAACCCATGGTCACAATAGCCTGTTCTGGCTCCTTTGCAGCCAGTGATGAAAGGATCCAGTGTCAACACAACTGATGGAGAGATTTTCACTGTGGCTTCCTGAAAAGATGGTGAATGGGTACCTCAGGCTATGCCCCAGTGAAAATACATGGCCTCTAGAGGAACAACAAAGCCTGCTGCAAATGAAGGCAGTGCAGAGTTACATCTCATCTGGTGCCTCTTCTGTCGGCTCTTCTCAATCCACATATTCTCTCTCTCTCTCCTTTTCCTCAAAGCCTAGCATCAGGTCTTTAGCACTGTCCTGGCAACACAAGTGGTGCAAAGATCGTGGCATGAGGAGGAAGACTAGTAACAGCAGGAAGCTAAAGCTAAATGATGGGGAGGGAGGCGACTGCTGGGGGCAGGGAATTGTTGGATGCATGTACAGTCTGGGAAGCACTATCCATCCCCCTGTAATCCCATCTCCTGTTACCTGCACTTCATGTGCTTAAGAGACATCCTGTAAATGATAAAGCAGAATATTTCCTCTGAAGTGAACTGATAAAATAGCACATTTCAATGGAATATGGTTCCATCAGAGCTCCTCTGTCTTCCTCTCGAGACAGTCTTCATGCATAAAGCGCTGTTGTTTCTGAAGAGCAAGAGCTTTAAGGGCTGATAGCAGCTGTAAACTCTAGTGGCCCTGCTTTAGCAAGTACAAAGTCACATGTTTTCCTCTAGTAAGGGCTTTTCGGAACTGCACATAGCAGTGAGTCATGCTTTTTTGTCATACTTAAATTTGTGACAGCTCATTTCAGGTCGCGTAACTTAATACTTCCATATGAATGATCTGTGGTTCAATTTTGACTGTGCCAGTGGCATCTGACAGAAAATTTTCAGCACCTGTGCATAGCCCTACCTGTCTTAACCCTAAATTAAATATTTTTAACAAAATATAAACAAATATAAGGAACCAAACCTACAAGTCTAACTGGACGAATGTCCTTTCTCAGTGGGAAAATGATAGTAGGTGATGATGAGGGGGAGCAGTGTGTGATGATGATTTTCACACTCTGCTAAATTACAAATCAAGTACAAATTAGTGATAACCCACTACGGTCACACACTGCAGTTGCTTTAACTTATTCTTAGTGTAATGTTAGGTAGACTACTACAAGTGCACGGCAGTTACATGTTTCAGCAACCAAAGCAGTGGAAAACTGCTTTGCTGCACATGCAGGAGTAACGCAATATGAAGCAAATGGGGCTTTATGTTTGAGGGTTTTATGCATGATACAAAATAGCTACTTCTAGGGGCCTGCTGCAGGACCCTTGTTGGGAGGACTACGAAACATGAAATGATTCAGTGAGGTTTATAAAATGTAACATAACTGGCATTAATCAAAACATGTTTTTCATGTGCCTCCCAGAGAAAAGCATTTTTCTGTAGGTTAGTTAATGCAACCTCATAGCTGATGAGCTATGTCTGGTTTTGATGGAAAAAACACAGATATCTGATAGGTATGCATCAGTATACCTGTATTGCTCTGGTACAGCCTATATTTCATTGCACCTCATATATACTTTTATTTCCCTGATATAAAAGCAACAGTTGACCTAAGAAAAAGAAGAATCACTTAAATATTGGTAAAGGTAGGTTTGCACCATAAAAAGCTAGCTACATCAGTTAAAATAGCCTAGCACAGTGTTGATTGGATAAATGCCCTAGGGAGACAACACGTGACAGAAAGATCTGTGTGTTGATGAGTCCATTGAAAAGTACTGGCTAATTGTACCATAGAGATTGATGAAACCATGATGAAATATTTTTGAGACACTGTTTTTATGTCTGCCATGTTAAAATCAAGTTTTAATGGACATGCAAGATAATTGTATACCAAGTGTTATGTGGACTAAATATCTTTCTGTAGGCCAAACCAAACAAACTAAAGGCAAAAAAAAGGAGGACAAAAATATCCTATAAAGGAATTCTAAGAAGGAAAAAGCTTGCAGCCATCAGCAAAAACATGGAAAGAGAATTGAATTAAGTATTATTGTGCAGTCAAACTTCTATATTATGTCTATATTGTTGTTTGCTAAGTTTGCCATTTTTATTTATAAAGTATTTAAATTACTTATAAAGACTTACACAGCTAATCAGTTAGAACTGACATACATTTTGGCTAAATACCTATAATTACAGTTGTTTCATACCTGAGCCCCTGTTACTGATGTTGTGTAACAAGCAGTCCTGATTGCTGACATCAGCCCACTTAATGTTCCTGCATTTATGTGATAATTAGATAAAATCAAATAAAGACTTTCCAGTAACTTCATAAAATGAAGTAAATATATTTACTGAGATTAGCATAAATCTAAAATATTATTTAGGATTTCATCTTTTTCTGGCAGTGAAAAGGAGCATGAAAATACATAAGTGTATTAGCTAAGCAATGTTGCTTTTTAAAAAGTATGCTTTCCAGTGTGACAATGTGCAGGTCCGTGATATGAGAAGAGTGATTTACAGAGGTAGTACCTTTGATTAGACCCACTCTTTAGGAAAAAAACCCCCAGACAATTCAAGGCTTTGTGCTTGTAAGGACTCTGCTCCCAGCCCTGTCAGCTCTCACTTACACTCTTAGACCACCACTGCTACAAGATGAACATTACATGTTCATGTTTACCTAGAATATACAGAGGACCAAACTAAGTTGCCCTTGTATATGAACACGTGGAAATGATGGTCTATTTAGAAATGAAACTTTAAAGCTATTTTAGAACATCATCTTATTCAGAAGATGCTTCAGGTTAGAAAAGCTGCCAAAAAGAACCTCCAGTCATTCTGAGTAGCAGATTTGGATTGAGTCATATATCTTTCTCTCAAAGCACCTGTTATTCAGTACAGGCTATGAGAAAAACACATAGGTAGTATACATGTTGCAGAACATCTCTTTAAATGTTAGAGCAATTAAAAGTCGTTTGTTTATCCCAAGGTAAAGTTCGTTCTAGAACAGAAGGTCTGCAAAGGAAGTTTTTCCTACATTAACTTGAAAGAGCGGATGTACAGGGACCATGAGCAAAGTGAACACTTTACAGTAGTCACTCCATGCCTAGTGGAAGCCAGAAGAAAGAGTTTTCTATCCCTTGGCCATGCGCACTCAACTTGGCCACTGAATCCAGGAACAGTCAGTAGAGGCTTGTGTTTTCTCCTTCCATCTCTAGGCTAAAGGAGATTAGCGCTGCAGCATGTCAGGGTGCATACAAACAGACAGTGGAATTCCAGTCCTCCAAGCTTTCTACTCTCCCCTGTTCAAATCTTTATTTCACTGACTCTGTCATTCAGTCCTACTAAAGCTCATCCTGCTACACACTCCGTGATTCAGTCCTAGCTTTTTGGATCAGTTTGCTCTTAAGCTTCCCTCAGCCTGAGTAATCTGCAGCACTGCTTCTTTCCTTGACATATCTGACATGTATCCTAGGCATCTGCTTTTCATCTTTAATCCCTTTACAAAAATGGGTTCTTGCTGGCCACCTGCCATAAGCCTGCAAGAGCAGCTTTGGTTCACCAGGCTCCTCATTAAAGTGGGTACCTCAAGGTCCAACTTTCCAGGCTGCAGTTTATCACTTCTTGGGCATAGGTAGCAGTAAGACAACATAAAAATTCTGAAGATTTCAAAACCAATCACTCCAAATTTTGACTAATGCAGCTGTAGACAAAAATAACAAACCTTTATGAGTGTTTCTTCATCTACTCAGTCTTGTGTGTCCTCCACATACAGATGAAACTACCTTTGCAGAAATCTTTGCCTTTCCTATCCTGCCCTCATAAGCTTTTCCCTGAATCATAGTATTTTCCTTTTATATATCTATTTTCTATGCAGTCCTTCAGCTGATCTTGCAGTTAAACAGAACAGTTCAGCTTTGGAAGTATGCTCATCTGCTCTGCCCAAGCATCCTTTGTCTGTCTGTGAGTTACCTTCAAGTGACCCTGCAGTCTTTCAAACTGTGTAGTTTAAAAGCAGTCTTGTTAGCTCCTGTTCTGTTTCCAAATCCTTCAGAAAGGCTGGAAATAAGAGGTTTCAGCAACTCCATTGCTTGAAAATCAGTTTTGATTGTATCTCATTAGGTGGATACATGGCAGAGCCATGATGAAAAGTAACCAATTCTGAAGTTTTTAAGCTAAAGCAATGGCATAGTGGTTTAATAAAATAAGTTAGATTTTTTTCCCATTATATATAGATTCTTCAGGTTATCATGTGGACTTTTTCATACCTTAAGATTTTGTGAGAAAACTCCTATGATTTATGTTTATTCAGAATTTCCATTTCCTGTAACCATGTGGCTACATGAAAATACCAGTTTTCATTTCTTCAGAAAACTCTCATGTGAATATTACTACAGAATGAGTGTGTTGGATCAGATCTAGATAAGCCAAGGTGTAGTGTCTGATGATGTTCAATAGCAACCTCTCAGAATCTAATAGATATCGGGAGTACAGTATAGTACTACTGTGTTGTCCATTAGATGTCTAAGCAATCAATGGTTTAATGATTTCTTGAGCAGAAAGTTGCACTGAGGTCATGTTGTGGCTAGTAACCACATGAAGAATTTCATTCCATAAATTTGTCTAAGGTGTTTTAACCCCTTTGCACTCCTGGCCCCATAAAATCCCACATCAATGAATTTCACAAAAAGATTATATGGCATTTTTTTGGTTACTTTTAAACGTGCTACTTCATCCTTTCACTGGATGCCCTGGAGTCCTTCCTTATTCACCTTCTTCAAGTCATTCTCTACAGGTCTTGGTTTCCAAGCTGAAGAGTCTTAATGTATTAAACTAAGAATTGGCAAGAATCTATGTTATCCTTCTGATAATTCTGCCCTTCCCCCCCCCCCCCGAATCCATTTTATCCTTCTTAAAGTCCTTTGTGGTGGATTCGCTGTAGGGCTATTATCTAATATGTGGCTGCAGTATGGATTCATTCACTGGCATGGAGATATTTTCTGTTTTCTCCTTTACCTCCCCTGGTAATTCATAACATGGTGTGTACTACCTATGTCATTACTGACCACTGAGCTGATATTTTAGAGGACTATGCAAAAAGACTGCCAAGAACTCCTTCCCTCACAGCTGGTTAATTAAGAGTTCATCTTTGTGTATGTAGAGCTCTACGTAAAGGGGTTGCTTTTCTCCAGGTTTGTTATTTCACATACATCAACATTAAGTTCATCAACCATTTTAGTGGCCACTTACTAAATGTCTTGAGATCTTTCTAAAACTCTCCATAATCAGCTCTAGCTTTGAAGAGCTGGCATATCAGCAATAGTCTCTCTTTACTCATAATACCTGCCTTTTTCTTATAATTTATGAGTATTCTAGACAAAATTTAACCAGAATGTACTGGGAATCTACTTCCATATTTTTCATGAACATGGTAAAAGATAGACATTTATTCCTGTCCTTTAAGCAGAGAACCTACCCTCTTAGTTCAGTGTCTTTAGAATCTTATAAGAAACTTTTTTTAAAAATCTGCTATACACTGCATATTCAATTTTATTTTTTTTTCAGAATTGGTGCTGAAGTTACTGACAGCTGTTTGCTTGTGAAAACTCTGGGGAAAACCCAAACACTCAAATTTAGTGAGTAAGTGCATAAACAAGATTCTACAGATATATTAAAATTTTTTGTCTTAAATCCTGTTTTGTAACTTTTCAATGATTGATGTTGGCAATGCAACTAATTGCATGCGATTGATAGTACTTTAGTATTTATTTCCCTCCCCCTTCCATATGGCTTTTATTATGCATGGCTACTGGTAGTTAGGCAAGAGGTGCCTTACTGAAAACCTATTTCACTGAAATAAACCCTAAGATTTAATCTGAAATTGAAGGGGATTTCTGAAGTTCCTGGGCTTTGCATTGGTCCGGTGCAGAAGGCAGAGTATCAGGCCCTGTGAGCCAAAGCTACTTCTGCTACGCAAAAAAATTGTATCATTAATAGGCACTCATAGTATTGGAGATAAATGTAGAGAGGGGAAACTGTAAGTGTACTTATAAATTTTGACGCTTAACTGTACCATTAATCTACAGTTACCAAAAAAAGACTGCATTGAATCAGAGGATGTGGGGTTACTGTTCTTCCAAAAGTACCAAGCAATGCAACTGTAAATCACACGTAGGAGATCCTCTGTGGCCATGTACTGCTCCAGGTTTCCCATATGTAATGTGTGATACCAAGCAAGATGGACCGAGATATCAGGAAAATGCAAGGGCTGAGATTGCCTCAGTTACTCATAGTGAGTCACCAATGGGAGTAGTCCTTGTGCCATGATGCTTGTTAGCCATTGAGTCCTGGACATGAAAGCAGTTAGCCTGACATTATTTTAGTAAGTGGATGTGCAGAAATGTTGTAAGAACTGTAGCATGTATCTTTTAGAAACAGTCCTGAAACTGGGGATATAGAAAATAGGTGTTTGCTTAATAGTGTTTGTGCCTTCTCTTCCATTGCTCTTGTATCATAGTTTAAATTACCAATATCTATACTTCACTGCAGCTTCCTACTTTGATAGAGAAATGTACTTGACTCCCTACGGTTATTGCAATTGGAGGGGGATCTGATTAGGATGCTTTTCCTAATTAAGTGATATCACCTAAAGTGAGTTTCCCTACCATTGTCTCACTCCAGTGTAAAAATAACAACAGAGGAAAATCATTTAGTTATTTTATTTTCCTGATTAAAATGTCTTTACTAATTTGTATTTTACAGGGTAAAATTCCATCTTAATGAAAGACAGAGGGTCAGTTTTCTAACACAGCTAATTATGTGTCCTCATATCCCAATCACAGTTATGGCTCAATTCCGTTGAATTCAGCAGCAGCACGTCTCAGTAGATCTATATGTAAGGAGAGAGCCCAAGGTGGATACTCAGCCACCAGAGATCAAACAAAGGGTCCTTCAGAATGTCTTCTGTCTGCAGTCAAGTCTGAGAGAAAGCTACATATCATCCCCTCCCAAACCAAATACAGCATGAAAGTGAGTTTACACAATGTGCCCAAACAACTTTGACTTCAGCTGAATCTGTAAGAACTGTATGTTTCAGATTCAATTTTTATGTTCTTTCTTTGGCAAAAACCCCCACTCTCTTCCCAGAGGAAATATTCCTCTAGAGTTTTCTCCCTTTACTTTTTTCAAAGATGCAGCTGAGCCATATTTGACCAAAACCCTGCCCTTGTAATGCAGGTGGTTTGGTCAGCAAAAAGGAGTTTGGAGCATCTTTCCATACCTTATGTTTCTTATTAATAAATACAAGTATGGTAGATGAGCTCTCTGTTATATTGGCACTTTCTCTTTGGTTCCCCATCCTATTTAGACATCTATTCATGAGTTTGCATAAGAAATCTTTTTAAGATCTTAAAAGTTAAATGGGCACAGTCTTAAAATGTTTCTCCCAGGAAGAGAAATAGTTCATTATGTCAAAACACTTTTATTTAAGAAAAATAAAAGTTAAATATATTTGTCTGTCTTTTTAAATCAAAGAATTGCAGGCATAGCTATTGGATCCAAGTCCTGCTGTTCTTATAGCTGAATACCATATTTATGGAAATTATGCCCAAAACAGGTTTCAGGATCATGCCTGGTTAGATAGATTTCTAAATAGATTATAGTGTCATACACATTCATTCATTTATTGTTTGGTTTTTTACTTGCAACACTAAAATCTATGTGGCTTCAGTCTTTCTCGTAACTATCTGCAACACACTTTAAAAATCAGTTTCCTTTATACTAATAGAAAAGTTGAAGCATATGGCTTTTTCATTTCATTTTGACTAGTAGTATTCTGTATAGAATATTTCATCCCTGTGCTGCTGTTTTCTCTGCCTTTGTGCCTACATGCCTAGCCACCAAGTAGTTCTCTTTCTTCTACTTCCTTTCTCAGTACTGTTGTTTTTATTGATTCTGTTACAATAAGTAACACACAAAAGAGAAGATTAGGGAAGAAAGATCTCACTCGTCCGTCAATAAATTTCCTAGGCTTCATTAGCTGTAATTTCTTGAAAAGACTTAGAGTTACATTTACATTATGTAAATAAAATGTATAATCCAAGGGATCAGCTCTTTCTCATTCAATAATGTGTACCAAAAATAATTCAGCTGAAGCCAGTGGCTTAAAATTTGTACGAGAATGCAGAAAACCAGGCTGGTGTACAAAAAGGCAAATTCTTGTCACTTCTGCTTAGGCAAAAATCTGGAGAAAGACAGCTGTGAGAGTTTTGTCCAAATAAGAATTTTGATCCTCAGCCAAAGAGCATGAAGAAGACCAGAATTAAGTACCACTATTTTCTAGATAGAAGTGTTTGATAGACTGCTCTGTGCTTGTGGGTTTTTTATTCTTCAAATGTTTTTCTTTTCAGTTGTACACACTGCACCATGTTAGCAGTGGACAATTTTGCTGTTGAAAATTATGAAAAAATAAGGGATTGAATTTTCTGCTAAAAAAATGCTCATAGAGTATACCCTCTTGAGCCAAAATCTAATATCAACTTTCCATAACTTTACGTGATTTCCTTTTCAACTTTTTTATTTTTTTTTAATCAGAAGGATTAAAATATTTTTATCTAAACCAATTGACCGTTACCTGGAATGTATTTACTTTAAGGAACAATGAGTTCAGAGAAAATTCTGTGACTATTTGAATATTCAAAGTTGGCATTGTGACACTGACATTGTATTTACTAAAAAATGGGGTCAGTAATGTAATTTTTCATTAACAACTAATCATAAAATTGCCCTCAATGTTAAGAATGGTGGGGTCTTTACAGGCAAACAGTGTCTCATTCACAAATGTTTAATTGAAACCTGAACATGAATGGTGCAATTGTCCTGCTGGTCAGTTTTGAATATCTCCTGTAATAGGAGCATTAAATAATTTGAAGACATGTGCTCTATTGCAGTAGTAGTTTATTAAATACAAATGAAACTTCAGAGAGGCTAAAAGCAATGTTTGAAAATGCATTTACTTCTGCTTTCAGTCTTTATTGGAAGGGGTTTGGGATTGGAATTTACTGTTTGTTTCTTTGTTGGTTTTTTTTTTAATCCCAAAAGCAAGAAAACTAACAATACAAGGTAGTTGCCTTTTAAAGTGTGAATCCTTACATTCCCTCTTCCTCATTAATCCCATCGCCGAACCCCATTCACTTTTATAATAAAGGTGGCCCCTTTTCAGTTACATCTGATACATTTACAACTAAGGAGCAGAAAATGTCTTAGTACTATTTATTTGTTGTTACAGCATGAAGAGCATCAGTGAAGAAATAATAAATTACTCCTGAGGAAAACCTTGTTAGTATTAAGACAGTTCTTATAAATAGCTATTCTGCTATTTTGTTTGTCTATTTAGACAAAATATTTTTTGTCTATTGCATTCTCTAATATGTATCCTTGTTTAAAAACATGATTCTGGGTTTGAAAGCATTGCATCTGACCTGAACAATAGTACATATTTATAAATATTTACAGTGAATAATAAATCCAAAACTTAAAAATAAGACATCTTAAAACAAGTGCTATATTCTGCTGTTTTAAATAATAGTAGTCAATTAGATTGCTATTAAAGTAATAAGACAAGCTTTAGCGTTCTTCACAAAAAGAAAGTTACAGTTACTTTCTTTTAAAGAAAACACTTTAGGCGGTTCACTTCAGCTGTTAGGTAAAATGGGAACCCATTTAGAGCCTTTTTAAAACGCATGATGCCGTGTCTTAGCCTTTTAAATATATACATTACACAATCGAAATTAAATTAAATAAGTATAGTGTCTTAAATAGGATGCTTCTCCTTGGTAAGTCACTGACCTTATAAGAGTAAAGTCTGCAGCCTCTTCTGGATCAGAATATTAGTTCAATGGTTGCAGTAAGAAGAAAGAATCAGATGCTATTTAAAGGCATTAAGCAAAGTGTAGATGTTTAATACAGGTAACTCAGCTGTGCATTCAGTTAATATGGAAATAATCATTATAATGTAGCACTTCATTATTTATAATGCATTAAATGGAGATTTTTATATGATGCCTTTACAGGCAGTTCTCTTGCGTAACAGATAACTAAAGTGCACCGAAATTACAATAAATACAGAAAGGCCAGAAGATCTCTTAAAAAGCAATATGTATGATTTGATTTGATGATTAAGAACAGATATTATACACCCATGCCCCAAATGCTAAGCAAATAGAAATACAAACCACATTGTTCAGTGGTTTAATCTCTGTTTTTATGGAAATTATTTGAAATATCTTCTCTGGTGCAGGAAAGACTTTTTGAAATACCTCCATAACTTGAATGATCAAGCTATATATTTTATATTTATTTTCATTGTGTTGAGTGTGGGAAATGTTTGTTCTAAAGCCCAGATGAAGCACTGATGTGAGAAATGTAAAGCATCTCATGTTGCCTGGGCTAATTAACAGCAATGCTCCAGTGTTATTCTCAGTTTTAAGCAGGAACACAGGGTACAATACCTTTTATTTTGCTGTTCAATAGATTTTTGCTTAAAAACGGATAAATTCAATATCCTTACAATTTTAACCCTCTTTTAAATGAAAAAGTTCTTAGTAGATACACTAGAAATATTTCCATTGGCATGCTGCTTTTTAAGTTTTAACCTAAAGTATAATTTGATAAACTTGTGACTTTTCTCTAAAGCCAGTGTTCATGTGAAACATACTACTTTGTGATTTCATTTTCAAATCAGAGCTACATTTTTTAAGATATGTGTACAAAGAAAACAAGTCTAGACATAGAAAAAAATGAAGAAAAATCAGTGATTTATTCCCTCTCTTCTCTCATATATAAACTAGACTTGAACCAAAAGAATATGCTGCTTATCCTGTGCATCTTACACTTGCCTCTGTATATCTGTGGAGATATACACATTCAGAAAGTTAGAAGCTGGAATACTAAAAAGCTATTTTGGTGCTGTAAAAGCACACATTTTCTCATTTTATAAATCAAATTGTTTAAATATTGAAGATGTGTGGAATGAGTAAGAATTCTTAATCTGTCTTTAGTTGGTGCCACTGAAATTTTAATATCACAAGATATTTAGTACAATAAATTTTATTTAATATTAAAACAAACCACCACTTCTAAATCATTTGATTTTAAACAGCTCATATTTTCCATAGGCTGCACAAATGCAAAAAATCTCTATAATTTTCACCTGACTAGCTGCTAATTTACTTATCACCTCTCTTCAAATCTTTTACCCTTTTTTCAAAAGTGCTGTTTTATTTTTTCTATTTTAGTTTCTTCATTCCTGCCCCTACCAACTCTAAGAAGCAGAGTCAGAACAAGATATTGATCTAAAACAAGAGAGTCTAAAACTAGTCATCTGAAAATTTTATATTCAAAAACTGTTCAACTCTGCATCACATAGGAGTCTGGCCCCAGTCTGCAATGGGAACTCTATACCATTTGGAATCTGCATCCTTTGAGGCTGTACCTTGTGATCAGTCTGTGCTCACCACTCTTATTACCTCTCTGGGGCATCAGATTCTACTGATGCTTAGGAAGGCTGTAAGGACAGTAGGAACAGACAGTTGGCTAAAACATGAAAAAACGAACTCCAGACGGAAAATGCTGAAGTGAAGTCTGTCAGCTGTTGGACTGTGGAAAAAATCAATCCCAACTGAAATACCGTGTATATTTTATGCTGACAGTAGGTAGGATGTAGCTGATTCCCCATCCTTTCTCTCCATCTGGTGTTATGCCCCTCAGACAAGCATGACATATTCTTGGACCCCTATGAAATCACACTTCTATAAAGTGGAATTGGAGCTGAGAGGCCTCTTCAGGCTCCGGGTCAGTGAGAGCATACTACATCTTTTGTTTCTGTTACGCTGCTCCTGCTGCTTCTAGGGATTTGAGAGCAAAGAGAGGAAGGAGAGACTTGTGGCTAAGGTGTTAGCTGCACAGTTTGGCAGGCTGTTTTCTTGTTCCCTGTCATGCTACAGACTTCCAGAAGATCCTTGAGCCTGTTTCTTCAGCTCTTTCTAACCTAGTTTTCTCAGAGGGTAAAGACTACAAAAGATGGGTTGCCTTGTGTTTCCACCATGTATCTGCTTTCTCTTTTTCTCACTCTTTTTGTCTGTTTGAAGCAGGGGCTATTTCTGGGGTTTAGGCATAGACTGAGATGATTAAGCTCCGCTTTATGTATACATCATCATCACCTTTGCACCAGAAAGTAAGAAAGGCCCTACGTATGACAGTGGTCATCCACACCGTGGAGAAAGCACAAATCCATGACAGTTCTGAACGCAGTTTTTCAGTCTTTTTTTAGTCTGCAGAAAAATATACAGTGAAATTGCACCTTGTGGAAGGTTTCCATATGAGTTAAATGGAAAATAGATACTGCTTGTAATAATAAATCAGTATTTAATCATCTCTTTACATTAAATGCCTTTCTATGATGTTAAGTATTCTAAAAGAAGAATTCTCTCCTTCGGTAGAACCACCATATATTCCAATTCTTCCATATTCTCCTGTCTCTTCTCTATTTCTTCTGACTTTATGGTTTTCCTTTGTTTCTTTTATCTTCCTCTTTCTGTGCAGCCATTTGAGTTCCCATTACTAACACCTGCATTTTTTCCCTCTGTCTCCTTCCTCTCATTATCTACTAAGGTTTTGAACATACAGCAGTTAAAATTGAAATGTTTTCTAAATGTTAACTGAGGCTTTGTTGCTATATTTATACTTGGTTAACTCTGAGAGTTTGATGCATTTGAAAAATATGACTGTGACTCCTGTGCAGTCATGCAAGACTTCTGGAGGGCAGACTTTGGCTTATTTAAGGAATTAACTAGTAGAGTACCCTGTGAGACTATCCTTAGTAACAAAGGTGTCCAGGAAGGCTGGATGTACTTCAAGGCTGAGGTCTTGAAGGCACAGGAACAGGCTGATCTCATGTGCCGTAAGATGAGCCGTTGAGGCAGATGGCTGGGCTGGATG
>VXBA01005219.1:0-16137 GCA_013399895.1 Serilophus lunatus | reverse complement strand
TCACGGCACGAGATTCCACCCATTTCTCTCAGCACAGGAGCAACTCCCAGCTTGGAAATAAGTAACACTTCAGGGAGGTGGTGGAAGAGAGTTGTATTCACTTCTTTTTTTGTTTTTCAGAGAGCTGGAAGGGCCAAGGAGTGATTCCAGCAGACAGGAAGGGAAAGAGAGGCTTCTCTCCCCCTTCCCCTGGTCTTCTCAGCAAGCCATCAAGCTGAGAGAGAGCAGTTCCCTTTCTTTTTTTGTTTTTTCCCTTTTGTGTTGTTTTCCCTGCATGTCACATATTTTCTGTGTAGTTTTGGGGTCCCTTTGGGGTATCCCACCTTCCCTAATTTAAACCCCTTGTAATAAACTGTTCACTTGCTGCTAATTTTGTTCGGTTTTCCGTCACCTTTATTGAACCTGACCCTGAACAATAAAAAGTGGCTTAAACCACCACAATAATGAAGAAGATTTTTGGTAATATACCCCTCCAAACATTAGGCAAGCATGAAAAACCATGTTTAGAAATAAATATAAAAATAAGATAGCAAAAAATTCCTAATTACAGTATTGTATAATACCAGGTTGCTAGCCATTTTAGGAAGGAGTGTCATAGGAAGCAGTTCAAAGTGACTAGAAATCTGGATTCTTGGTGTTTATTTTCTGATCCTGCTCCTAACTCAGGAGGTACCCCTTGGCATATAACTTAACCTCCCCTGTTCAGATTTCAGCTGATGTAAATGCATAGGGCTTAAACAGCATGTGAAAGGGCGTGCAAAGTCAAGCCTTTGGTTATCTACATCTTAGTTTCTCTAAAATTGTGACAAATAATGTTCCTATTAATGTCCAAAGAAGTAATAATGGATTGATATGAAAAATATTAATTCGTACTAAATGGCTTGAGATCCACCTTTGCAGCAAAGGCTGAAGAATCAGATAAAGCATTTAATCCTAAATTAATGTAAACTGAGCTCAATATCTGAGCCTGTAATTTTTCTCATTTTTTTCATTGCCTGTAATGTTCATCTAGAGTAGAAATAAAGATTAAACAAGGGTCAATTGAACATCCAGAATAAATTTGTGGTTGGTTGAAGTGCTGAGTCTGTGTAAGTTGGAGAGACAGGGCATCAGATTCAGTTTTTTCGTGCATACTTCACAAAGATAGTCCTAAGCACTCATGTCTACAGTTTTAAACTACCTGCTTCACTGCAAAGCTTACATAACAAATCACTGTCAATGCCTATGCCTTTAAGTCAATGCTCTGTTGATTCTTTAAATATTTTCACTTTTTAATATAAACTTTTCAGATAAAAATTTCTCTTAGAGAACAAGGGCCCTACACAACCAAAATGGAGAGAAGTTACCACTTTTTGGCTTTTCAGTCTCAACTGTTTAAGTACATCTGACACAGCACAGATGCAGGCATTGCTCTTGTCTAGGAGGAGCCTGTTTGGCAACCTTTTAATAACTTACAGAAGAAATCACCTTATTTAGGAATTGCAATGATGTTGACTACTAATACAATAAGTAGAAAAGCCTACCAGCCATACCAGGAGATGAAAAAAAGCTGTGTCTTGTAATCTATTCAAACCTTTGGAGAGGAAAAAAGAGGCAGTTGGGATTTGCATATATTGATGAATTTGAAATCCTGCTCAGCAGGCATTTCCACTGCTGCACACTCAGACACAACCAAAATTAAACCTGGCAATGGGAGAGAAATTCCTCAGATACCCTACACCAAAATAGCTAGTCTGCAAATGCATCCTACACCAAAATAGCTGGATTCCCAAAATATTACAGTGGAGCATTTGGAAATTAAACCCTTTATTTGCATAGTATAAATCCACCTATAGATTGCCTGTAGATAAAACATAACATGAAATAGAAATGAAACACTCTCATTATATTCTTTACGCAACACTGGCTGTGGAGTTTTCCTCTTTCAAATCCAATACAAGACACAAAAGGAACATCTCTAGAATCTTTTGTGCTTCATCAATCAAACTACTTAAACAAATAAGCAGGAGATAAGGATGCTTACTTGTTACCTGCTATTGTTGCACTTCTATGAAGGCCCAAGAGAAAAGATGGTCAGGTACAGCCTCTTGACTATTTTAGGTAAAAAAAATCATAACGTTACGTGGTTTTGGTTAGAAGTCTGTGATACAACAACATAGATTTTACAAGACCACAAAGTAGAGGACAGCAACATTCATCAAAACAACAGCAATAAAATACTAGAAAGTGTAATTAATAGGTTTTGTCATAATACTTTGGTGTTCTAAATTTTCATAACTGCTACTAATTGTCAAGTGAAACTGCCATGAAATACAATACCTTGCATAGATTAAATTAGGTACTTCGTATTCAATAACTTTCAGTTATTAATACATATATTAACTCCTGCATAGAGACTACCTTTTGAATACAATGCCTCCTTATGTCTAAATCCAGCTATTATTTCATTCCTATCTGCATTTTATTACTTATTTTAGACAGCACTTTACTGTCACCAGAGAAGTTTCAAGTTTGAGCTAAGGCAACTTCTGCATCTCAGCTGAAAAAGTAGCAGCTATGAAAAGTAATTTGCAGTTAGTCACATCATTACAAGTTGGTTTACATTTACACTATATAAAGTTGAATTACCATTTCAACATGAAACCCAGAAAACTGGAATTCATTTATGAAGGACTTGCAAAGTCTTTTTCAAGTTGTGAGTATGATCTATCACATATGCTTAATACATACAATTTCCATTAGTATTAGAGAGCTGTATGCAAGTCCTGATGGGGAACACATGCTTATTACTTGAGTATTTTTTTGCTTATTACCCTATGTACATTTGTTATGTAGAATCTGGGTATGTAATGATCCCTCCAACACCACAATATTTGAGGAGCAAATATGTGAGGAATGGGGTTCACAAACTTCCATACGTGCCAAAACTTTCTCAAACATTTTGTTCTCTAAAAAAAACAGGGTAAGAAGAAAAGACATACAGCAGACTGCTGTTTGAATTCACCTGCACTCAACTTCATGCTGAAAATTATGGTACCTCTAGATGAAGGTGGTTTCTACATATGTTTGGCATACGTAACAAAAACTGTAACAAGTCCATGTAAAGAGCTGGATAGCAAACTGACTCATTTGCTTCAGTTACACGGTGTTTTAAAAGCATGAAGTATCCAGTGCTCATCTGACTAAGCAGTGGGGAGAGCACAGCAGAGAGGACATAGACACAGAAAAATGTAAAACTGTCTTCTGGGCTTTGAGCAAAAGAATATGAATGTTTTCACCACTTTTGCAGGGGAGTAATTGGGTCCCCAGTTTGGACATGAAGAGACTAAAACAGAGTAATAATCTTTCACCAAAAAGACTAGCAAGCTGCTCCCAAGCATAATGCTCATGGGTGAAAGAATCGAAACTGGGATGATGGAATAGAATGAAAATGATGAGCAAGAATTGTGGATACATTAATAATAATGCCAAGAAAGTATGAAAGGAAAACCAGAAGTTGTTGGGTTAGGAGGAAGAAAAAGAGCAAGAGCAAAGGAAAGAAAACTTTTTTTGCCCTCAGTCATCAAGCCTGCAACAATGAGACAGGAAAATCAGAAACTTCATTTCTTTGCTACTCCAAGTTCCATTGTTGGACATAAATAATGACGGACATCTCACAAGCTATTCATCCCTAGATATGAACCAATTTGGAAAGTCATAGAAAAGCAATACTCAGAGGGTGTTTCAGCACATAAATGCTTTAAGCATTCCTATAAGTAAAGTAACTTCAAAAGTAGAAGAAAAATGCCTTTAGGTGCATATTCTGTACCTCCATACTTACAGTATCACAAATTCTATATGAAGCATTATGTATTAAAAGATTGTCTGCTCTGTCTTTTAAATTTTTTTACTATCTCTATTGAATGCAGGAAATGATGATAAATTACTCATCGCAGGCTTAACACATTAAGAAAAGTGGACAAAATTACAAACCATTGATTTTTAATTTAAAATCTATGTCAAACTAAAGTATGCCTGTTTAAATATCAACGACATTTTTTTCATGTCTTTTCATGACAAGTGAGAGGTAGTAGTTTTAGATTCAGAGTTATACAGAAACAGTAAAAATCAGAGTGAACAAATACATGGTACAGATTTTTTTTCCTTTTCATGAAATAGTTTCTTCTAATTAAGCTGTAATTTTGGAGAAAAATATCATGGGTGTATAAATTTAAACATTAATTATCTACAGAAAAGAACCAGAACATGCAAAATCTTGTACTTTAATTTGTGGCACAAAAGAAAATTCTCCAAAATATTTGTCTAGCATCAGAGACTGAGAGCTCATGATTCTAAATGTTATATAAGAGGGAAGGAACCAAACATAGTAATATATGTTAAATGTTCATGTACAGAAAACAAAACACAATAAATTACTTGAGTATTAGCCATGCCTTAATTACTAAGTCATGGTTTTTTAAAAAGGTGTAATAAAAGAGGAATTTTTTCAAAAGAATTAAGCAACAAGGCTGTTTATGCAGTTTTCTCAGCACTCAACATAGGACTAAAGAGCCTATAATTTTCAAGGTGATTTGCAATTTCTATAAATTTGTTGAAGGTTTTGTAGGTCAATAATGACACTTTCATCAGCTATTAGCGAATCAGAGCTGTTTGCAGCTTTACTTTGAACACAGTATACACAAATGAAAATGTGCACATGATTTTTTATTATTGTTTCTGGAGGGTGAAAGAAAGCAAATTAACTCTGGGAGAATGGGTATGTTTATCAGTACTTGCATAGAATTGGTTAACAGCCCCATACCACTGGAAGTGAACTGAGAGTAGATGGTGAATGCCAATATTTGGGTTTTGATGAACTGCAAATGGTCATCTAGGATTGGGTTGCTGTCTTTAGCTCCCTGAAAACAGAAAAATTAAGGTTTTGTCTACTTTAAGAAGCACTATTGTTAGTCTATCACAGAGATATGGGTTTATTTATTTATTACCATTTTGACTGAAGGGAAAATTTCTTGAATCTTAGTATCCATGTTAATTAAATTTTAAATCCAGCACCTTAAAACCCTTGCCCAACTCTATAGACTACATCTATATTTTGCAGTTCTGGTAGAATGGGTTAAAATTATACCTTAAAAGAGAAGATTCACCTGCATATTAAGGTACCCTAAAATGCAAAAGGACAATTAGAATAGTTCATAAGGTGACTAGACAGGTTCCTAACATTTGTTGAAGCTAATGTAAAAATCAATGTCAACAAAATTGAATTCACTGAAATTCCATTCTTTTAAACCACCTTTCAAAGCAAATTTGAGCATCCACCTCTCTACTGATCTGGTCCAGAGAGAAATAAAATTATTTTTTTTTATGTCAGTTAGTAAGTATAGGATCTTTCCTCCTTTCAAAACAAGCTGTGAATTAAAAACAATGCTAACTTTTACATTAAAGATGGATAGTACAAAGGTTCTACTCAATAGCCACTTGGTGGCAGTCTCATGTATAGAAAGATTAGCCTGTCAAGTTAGAACTCTAAAGAAAACCATCAACAGTCAGAAGTCAACCCAACTGACACCTTGATTACTGCAGAGTACTACCCTCCCTAAAGAACTCTTTTTAATGATATTTTAAGGTCAGCAACTAAATCAATAAACAAATCCATAAAAAATCATTACTTTTAAATTTCAGAAATGATGTTATAAAGCTTATTCCTTCAAAATCAGTATATGAAACATTTTTAATGTCTGTAATAAATTTGACATTCATTCTACCATGAATGAATAACCATCCAACAATAATGCCTGGTTAATTTCTTCACCAGAAACAAACTAAAACAACTCCATGAGAATTTATGAAGAAAGAGTTCATGGACACTTTTTTATTTACTAAATAATATTTAGTAAAAATATATTACACTAATGTTACCAGCACAAAATAATTTCTGTAGCACATAACTGTGAGAGTGTTTTACATTTCCTGCCAGCAGGATAATCCATGTTCTTTGGTTACAAACATAGTCAAATAAGCTTAAGAGAAGAGGGAAAGGAGCTCATGGAAGGATATAGGTTCATAAAGTTACTCTGCCTTTCCTGACTTGCTCATCTGTTTGCACTCCAACCTGAGAGCAGACCCAGACTAACCTTTTCAGCTGGACAATGCCTGTGCTGTAAATGGACAAGTTAGGATCTACCTTTGCCTCCTAAGTTGTCCAGATGTTATCAAACCAAACTTCAGACCTTTTTACATTGCTTTGAAAAACAGTTCATCCCCAACACGTAATACTACTCAGCAATAACAATAGCACAACTGCAAAGACAGCTCTGTGGATCATATTCTTCCCTTCATTCTCTAGAAAATATTTGTTTGCAGTACCAAACATATATCTAGGGAAGAAAAGACAACTTTCTTATTCTAGTCTTTTAAGAGTTGGGCAGCTCCTTAAGAATAAAATCTGCCATTCTCTTAATTTATGATAGGAACTTCAACTATCACCAATGATGATTCAACACACTGAGTGAAACAGGAAGAAATTCTTCAAATGGTAAAATAAACAAAACCAAAAAAAGTCGATGTTCCTAAATATGTTTTTGAATTATAGAAACACTAAATAACACAGCTAATACAAAACTAAAACTCACAAAGTTTTCTGTTTCAAAATTTGGGTAACTTCCCAAGCACTAGTGCTTTAAGTTAGTTTTTCACCCACAGCAATTTTTCCAGTCAAGTTCTTAAACCTCTAGAAATATTTTTAACAATAGAAGCTGAAAGAGAAAGTCCACTAAGAGCTGAATCACAAATAGAAGCAATGTTTTAGATTTAAAACTAAAATTATATTTCTCATTAATTTTGTGAGTCACAAAATTAATGGAATAGTCTCAATGGTTTAATTGTACCTGAGCTTTAATATCAGATAAATGTCTTTGGAATTTCCAGAAAAATTTAAACAAAGAAATAAAAAATATTTCCTGATAGGTTCTTTGACAGTTTTAACAAACAAGATTCAGCAATACAATGACAACAAGATAACGGTACCAAGCAGTTCTGGGACCATTCTTCCAACAGCACTTGAAAATATATTTTTCAGGTTTTATGTAAATGTTAATGTATTTAAGTGTGAATTCCTAAAGTCTTATTGATGTTTTAGCTCACTTAAATTTATATTTAAACCATAAACACTCTTTTATTCTATACCTAACAATAAATAATTTACTATAACTGGCACCCGAGGCTGGGGTGTAAACAGGGAGGAAAAGGGACAAAAATTAAAAACTGTAAATCCAATTTCCAAGTGTAGCATTACTGTGTTCTTTCCTGTATTGCATTATATTAGTCTTCATTTTGATATTAAAAAAGGACAGAAAACTGTGGTAGTCTGAAAAATTATTTCAAGTAAACTTAAAGAATATTAATCACATATAAGTGAAATACTATTATAATACCAGAAATTACTTCTCCATATACAAAAATCCCCAAAAGTCTTTAAGGTGCAACCCTAGAGAGTTAGTCAACTGTATATGATTTATTTACTAATTTTTTTTACGTTAGAACCCATAACCCAGTTCCTTTTCAAACTAGAAAGCAGCTGGCAGAGGAAAGGTTTGCTTACTTTTTAAGGAACATCTACTGTATTAATTTTAGTAAACTTTTTAATTACTACAGGTCAAATTGTTCTTTCATTTTTTGCAAAATATATAAAGATGCGTTACCAGGACTGATGGATTCCCGACTAAGCCTTATAAACAGGTGTTGAGAGTTTATTACTCATCAGAAGTTGTACTCTTTCTGTATAGTTCCAGACACACAGAAATTTTCCTGGAAATTAAGAACCTTGAAGACCATTGCTGAAGGCCATAGTCAAGTAGGTTTGATAACTGATTTCAATCACTAGGTCACAGAATATAATCAAGACCAATAAAATTAAGAAATTGCAAATTTAAGTGGTGAAACTGAGAAGGGGAAAAGTTTAATTTGTTTGGCTTTTCAGTTTTTCCTTGTGCAATTTAGCTTTATGTCTTGTGAATCACAAAGCTTTAAACTCACAAATTGCAAACCATTGCAGGTAATTGTGGTTCAAGTTTTGCAATAAGATTATGCATTTCAGTGGAAGTCCTGCAACAATTAAGCTTAAAAGTATTCTAAAGAAAAGGCTGTAGGTTCTTGCCCCACAGGAGCAGTATTCTTACTAATGGAAGGGAATTATACAGAGAGGAGAATGCACTGGCAGAGCAATAGAGGTGCTATGATATAAGCAGCAACAAGGTGAGAAATGTAAGAAAGGTACAATGACTCAAGGTGAAGATAAGCTGGAATGGTGAAGAAGCTTGTGAATGTGGAGCCTGAGAGATAAGGTGTCTATTTTTACAAAATATTCTTGCCTAGAAAATGATGAAATTTCATGCTTAAGGTCTGATAAAAATCTTGGCGTAACCTAATTGGTTCCTATTTATAATCACTTTTTATGTTGAAATATTTTTGGTTTGAGTTGTAAGTTTTTTCATTTAAAATGCCACTAAAATGGCCTTAAAAGTATTTTTTTTTTTTTTGTGGAATATGGATAAGACACTTGGAAATGTTATTTTAGCTTTGAAGCTTTATATTGCCCTTCTCTTGGTCTGCTAAGCAGGTAATATTTCATTCTTAACCAAATTATTTAGATTTCCACATGCAGTCAGTTTCTTTCTTTTCTAGACAGAATTGATGAGAAATAACTACAAGTATTGAATGCCCTATAGATATTTATTTTTAATGTTGTATCTATTTACTTATTTATTTTCTTTGTCTATTCTTTAAAGAATATTCTGACTTAGAACAATTTGAGTCCATTCATAATTAGGTGGGAGATGTTTTTATACAAAAATGTATAGAGGAAAATTGCACATGCTACTTCATTAGACTATATAAAAAGCTTCCTCTGTTTTCTTGACAATTATCTGCTTATTATAACACAGATAGAATATTGGGAAAATACTTATATTTTTACTGGAACAGAACAGGCAGGAACAGAAAATACAGCAAAGAAAAATCCATTATTTTGGAAATTTGAGATCAACAACATCTTTAACAGATACATGGAATAATATTTAAGATTAGCCAAACTTTCTTTTAAGATTTCAGTTCTTTCCAACTTGAGTCCTAGTAAACTAAGTATCAAATAGCATAAAATAAATTATCATAAATGCCTAATAGATAAATAAGATTGTTGTTTTTCTTCTATTTTTTAGTGACCTCCACAGACTTATCTTTCAACTCAGAAGTTGTTGCTCATGTTCCTGACTGTCCTTTTTCAGTGAATTGCACAATCTATTTAAGAACTGAAAAGAGAATCCTGTAGCATGGTTGGCATCAGTGACACTTGGTTTCAAATTCGATAACATTCTCTTAGTTTCTTTGTACTATCTGATAGAATATGCACAGAGGGTAATTTTGCTACTTATGAATATCAAAATATTTTACAGCAAAGTGATCTTATATAAATGTGAAACGTGTCCCACATAACTTGTTGCTCTATCTACAAGCTAACTTCCTGTATCAGGGAATTAAGTGATAATTCTTATGGAGGGAAAAAAAAAGTACTTCTCAGGGAAGAAAAATTATACCAAAATTATTTTTTCCTCCCATTCCCCACTTGCCTCTTACAAATATATATAAAACTTCCCTTCAGAAATAATTTTATACTGTACTAAGAATACTGGTTGATATAATTGCTTAAATTATTTGGAAACATACTGTGGAGACACACTGTTTTAATGGGAAAAAAGCACAGAAAGATTTGCCCAACAGTAATACAACATAAAGAAGTGTTTTCTAAAATATAGGACTTTTCTGCTGTTGTTGTTTTGAATTACTTAGAGATCAGGAATTACTAAGAGGCTTCTCAAACTTCTTAAGATCTGATTTATCAATATACTTTAGTGCATACTTTATTGTATGCAAGCAGTCCGTTTAGGAGCTCATTAGAAGCTATGTGGAAAATATCTGAATGAATCATAGACTGGTTTGGGTTTGAAAGAACCTTAAAGATCATCTAGTTCCAAACACCTGCCATGGGCAGGGATACTTTCCACTAGCTCAGGTTGCTCAAAGCCCCATCCAATCTGGCCTTGAACACTTCCAGGGATGGGGCATCTACAACCTCTCTAAGCAACCTGTTGCAGTGCCTCACCAACCTCTCCGTAACAAATTCTTTCTTAATATCTAATCTAAGTCTACTTTCAGCTTCAAGTCATTCCCCTTGTCCTGTCACTACATGCTCCTGTAAAAAGTCTCTCTCCATCTTTCATGTATGGTCTCTTCAGCCACTGGAAGGCTGCAATTAGATCACCCTGAAGTCTTCTCTTTTCCAGGCTGTATATTGAAACATTCCATGAAAACTGGAATCATTGCTGCTGTTGTATTTACTTCAGTCCATTTTTCAGGTTCCTCTGCTTGCTAGTCTTTCACTATGTACAAGCAACACTACAATAAGCATTGACAAAATGCCAGCTATTTTTACTGAGAACCATAAAAATACAGCTTTTTGCATCAAATTTAAGCATAAAAACTCAAATGGAAATGAAAGGGCTAAATGTAAACCTGTCTACAATAAGTGGGAGTCAAAGTGGGCCTTAAGAAGCCTATTCCCTTTTTAGGGCTTGCTTTTTTTATTTCAAAATTCTACATAAATGTTATGTGATGTAAAAACTAGTCTTTAAGTTAAAGAGAAATACACAACCAACTACTTTGCAACATAAATTATTTTACAAAGTAAATTATCTTGGTAAGAAACTCTTCTGTGACAAGACTAATAATCATATACATTTCTTAAAGCATGGGAGGGTTTGGGTCTTTTTATTCAGTTACCATTTGATGCTTTCTGTTATACACAATATTCCATGTTACACAATAGTTTTGTGTGTCCTAATTCATAATGGTCTTGATGTTACATATCTAAAAAAAATTGAATGTGATCTTATCCAAAGTAGCTATGTATGTTTTCACTTATAAATAAGCAGACTGCTACATTCAAGGTATTAGTTAAATAATTTTTTAGCATTACTTGCTCATATCAATAGATACATTTAATAGATACAGTTAATAACATTCAACAAAATGCTAGATCAGTAAAATGTCAGCAGCAGGCTAATGGCTATCACAACTAAGACAGAGTTAACTTAAGAACAACAACATTTCTGCTTTCAAAATTGATAATGCTAATCAAAACATGGAAATTATACAGCCACCTGGGACAGATGGGAAAGCTTAGGGATGACATGCACAAAGAATGTTGGCAAATTAAGGATTTAAAGCAGCTGCAATATTTTCAAGTGGGGGAAGCTGATAAAAATCACATGAAGAAAAATAAATCTCCTTCGGAAGATACAATTGGCCTAATGGTAAAGAGAGACAGAAATAGTATTTTGCTCTGAAAACAAGGGGAGCCTGTTAGAGGAAAAACAAACAAACAAACAAGGATGTTTAGCAGAAAAAAAGTAAAAGAGAACCCTATCTCATTATTGAAAAAAAGGAATGAGTGGTGTGAAACATTCTTCATCCTAGAACAGTAACATGTAAGGTGTGAATGGGCCTGAATAATTTTCCTTTTTTATAGTGAAAAGAATCTCTGTAGGAATACTTGCTTTGGAAGAACAATCAGCCAAGATTAATATTTAATTCAGGAGTCACTTAACCCCAAGAGCATTTATTGCAGGTGCATCTTAGAAAATAGTTGAGACTTTTTTCAGGGATGACCACTGGTGGCCACTGGATTCTGATGTATAATTAGAAATATACATTCAGTGACTTCAAGGTAAAAATTATTGAATGAATTTTTCAGAAGTAGAGCAAAAATAAGGTAGAGTACTGAGATTAGACCTGTTATAAAGAATCCATACCTATGGAGACCTCATACTATTTTCCATGTTGGAGAAAGCAAAGGGAAGGTGTATTTTACGGTGGAAAGTACTATCCATAAAAGGAAAGAATTTAGGACATGTTCCTAATTCCTAAAAAAAAAAATTTCCCAACAGTATTTTTACAAGCGACAGGCAACTAAGGGCCAATCCAAATACACGTACATGCAAAAAAATAATTTAACACAAACTCTACTACATGATCCTCTACTACACCATCATGGGACAGACATCCATATATAGCGAAAGACAATGAATGTCTGTGATCATTAATGAGAAAGCATGCTAGGAGGCATTACTGATTTTGAAGGATATTGGAAATTAAGGATTGTTTTATGGATAAAAAAATGTAGCTGTCCAAAATACATAGCAAAGTACTAAATACAGCAAATGAATCTAAACTAAATGACGTCCTCCAAGAGTGCACCTGCTTGAGGCTTCCTGTCACTTCTGGGCATTCAGTCTGTGGGAGATCCAGACCGAAGCAACCTCCCTGCTCACCCTCCCTGATCTCTACAGTGAGGAAGTGGGATCCTCAACACTAACTTTGCAAATCAGATCCTATTGCTCCTCACTACTTGCTAATGTAGACAAAAACAAATTACATTTATTTGGAGACTGAAGCAGGGCTACATATGGAGAATTTCACCTTTGACAAGTACTAACTTCATTTACATTAACACCTGTCTAGGCTGTTTTCCTAAGTATAAACATAAAAAATCTCCTTAGTGTATTTGGGCCCTTTTTAGTTAATTAACCATATGTGCTGTAAAGTGATACAACCCAGCTAAAGGTATGTCATTGTTGATAGGATCAATTACAGTCAGACATAAGTATTCATTGCTTATACCATCTGTGCTGTACTCTGAAGTGCAGAACCTTGTCAGTGGAAGCATACACAGATTAACCGTATTCATTTTCATTAAAAAACACAAATCTGGTTTATCAGCGGTAGGCACTTCCTGTTAAAAACTTTCAATAATATAACGCACAGTCACCTGCTTCTTCCAGCATACCATGCTATGCAATTTGAAGGGTTTAGAATAATAATTGTGGTTATTTCGCTTCTTGACTGATTTTATTCTTAACTAGTGGCAACTGTCCAGCATTCTTCCAAAACTGTAATTGTGGTCATAGCAAGAAAGTAAATTTTGCCTCTTCTATTACATTTTTATTGACATTTTCTAAGGCTTCTGTTTTTCACTGCTGTTCCTTAGTATTACAGGATCTCATCATATCACATTTGAGGAGGGAAAAGTCCTCAAAATAGTAATTCAAGCCTTGTATACCTTCAGTTACCACATAGATATGTCTACAGGCAAATACACATTTGTAGATGAAGCAGAAATACTACAACTAATTTCATGCCTTCAATGTTTGCTGCAATTGCAACTTCAAGTTAGATTACACTAATACTCTTAAAGTTAATTAACAATTTCATGGATGACTCTTGTGCCCAAGAAGCTATATGGTGTTTTCAGCTCCGTAGGGTTTGGAATAGGTCTTATTTTTCAATCCTATAGTTACTATGTGAAAATTATTTTTGTTTATTAACATAGTATAAGGTAGGAAACAGGCTGTGCGTGGGTGAGGAACAGGTTTTAAAAGACCAGTTTGGAGCATGGGAAAAAGCTGTACAATTGCATAAGTTGAGACATCAAATGTTCTTAAAGGAGGTTGAATTCAAATTTACATCTTTTTCCTCAAAACTGGGATAAAAAATGGTCAGATGAAATATGTTACTAATCAAGTTCCTTCCAAGGAATTTTCAAGGAAGATTATAACCCAGTGTTCTATTGTTAAATGATTGTACTTAAAACTGTAATCAGTACAGGACACTTGAGACATCAGGCGATACATCTAAGTGTATTCCTCATTCCTAAAATATTTGAAGGCCACACTTAAGGATTCTCATGGACAAAAAGCAAAAGTGATAAATGAGATGCACTTTTATTGATATTGTTTGCATGTTGGGTTTATAAATCTTAGTTTAATTTGGGAGGAATTTAGAGGTATACCCATGTTGGAAGAACCTGGTCAGTGTAAAAGTGGAAAAAAACTCCAAAACCCCAACTTTTGTCTGATGAGGATTTCCCGTCATGTTTATTGTAAAGTAAGTCTAAGGGTTTGGTCTCCTGAGATATTAAAAAGTGATGATGAGGATACTGACCAAAAGTTTAATAAAATTAAGTAAAAATAAAAGAAGTAAAATTATAGAAAAAAAGATGAAATATGTTTATTTAAAATGAGAACATTTAAAACAATTACAGACATTTATGATTAGCGTGCTCATTTCTCACTTCAGGATGTTGTAAAAGACATTTAAGTAAGGAAATATTTTTTTGAAATCTGTAACAGGGTGCCTCAAATGTTTTTATGACTGTATGTAGCATAACTACAAACAAACTTTTGTCTACAGCACCTTCTAAAGATTAAATTAAAAAAGGAAATTTGGCAAAATATAAAAAAGTTCCTCCACTCACCCAACAAAACACTTAGAGTAATCACCAGAAAAATATTTGAAGTAATTTTCAAATTACTATAATTTTATGTAATTTTTAGTAATATTTTTATATGTGATATTGATGAGACAAAACCTCATAAATCTCTAAACAGAAGAGCCTGAAATGCTCTTTTCCTTTTGTTCTTTTTATTTATAATCTCAAAATCTTATCTATTTGTCACTTTTAACAAGAAAACATATTTAGCTAGATATATTGGAGAACAGATGATCTGATTTTCACATTAATTGCGGATGGATACACCTTTAAAGAGGAAGCATTGTTTAAATTTCACCTGGAGGACAAGGTTAAGGCAAACTAAGTTGAAAGGTTTGCTGTAATACCACCACATGCTGGTTTTATGTGAAGCTATTGGAACTGGCAGGTTCAAAATCCCAGTATAGAACTAAACAACTGGCTTGATTTTTGAAACCAAAGAAGTTATGCAATAGGAAATTTGTTTGTGCTGGTAAAACATTCTCTGTACCCTTTCATGCCTTCTATGAATATTTTTCAAAAAGCAAGCAGTAGTATATTTGTCTTGAGAAGATATTTGTGTACATTAGATAAGCCAAATGCACACATCTGAAATCAAAAAAAAAAAAATCTTCTGCTCAGTGCAGACATTCAGGCATTATATAATGTGTTATTCTATTATAGGTGCTCCATGGTAAAGGATGTACACCTCCTACAGTCTGTGCTGTATGGTTTCAGAAACGTACATTTTAATTAAAAGTATGCATTTGATTTAATTGCACCTACTTTTGGCTCTGCATTGAAATGTTTAGATGAAGGCTTGCAGTTCAGATACCTGCTTGAAACACTGCATATCAGAGACTATTATACAGATTTTGGGCTGAAGAATGAAAATAAAAATGTTAGATAAAAGTCTCAGAAGTTAATAGTGTCTGCTGCAAGAATAAGTCTCATCACACTGCCTCGATCCTTTCTTCTCTCCTCATTGAAGACAGACTAATTGGAATGTAGCACAGCCTTGCTAGAACTGTAGTAATTCCATTGTGTTGCTCTAGGAAACAAACTTTATGAACAAAGGAAACTAGGATTCTACCATTCCTTTTCAGATCTCCTCTTAAAAAATACAACAAAACAGCTATTAGGTGTGTTATATCACTTACCTTTAAAATCCACGTATACTATAAAAGATATTTTAATAACCATTGCTACAACAAACTAGTGTTTCAAATGTAACAAATTTCATTATTGTCCATAATTATCACACTTCAGGAATGTTTGTAGGACAAGTGCTTGCTTTAACTAGTTGACACGGATAGGGAACAGTGTAGCCCCCCTGTGATCCAGGTGGAAGATATTAGACACCTGCTGTCCAACCTAGATCCTCTTAAGTCTATGGGACCTGATGGGATTCATCCTAGGGTGCTGAGAAAGCTGGCAGATGTGCTTTCTAAGCCTCTTTCCATCATCTTTCAACAGTCTTGGCTTACTGGAGAGGTTCCAGATGATTGGAAGTTGGCTAATGTGGCACCTATCTATAAGAAGGGCAAGAAGGAGGATTTGGGGAATTATAGACCTGTCAGCCTGACCTCAGTTCCAGGGAAAATTATGGAATGAATCATCTTGAGGGAAATTATGCTGCATCTGGAGGATAATAAGGAGATCAGATCTAGTCAGCATGGATTCAGGAGGGGAAGATCCTGCTTAACCAATCTAGTCTCATTTATGATCAGGTAACTCATCTGATCGATGAAGGGAATCCTGTAGTGTACCTAGATTTTAGC
>VXBA01005218.1:40180-93365 GCA_013399895.1 Serilophus lunatus | reverse complement strand
CAGGGGACAGGTGAGGGGACAGGGGACGGGACAGGGGATGTGTGGGAACGGGACAGGTCAGAGGACAGGTGAGGGGACAGGGGACAAATGAGGGGACAGAAGCTGGGTGGGTTGGTGGGTGTCCCGCTCAGGTGAGCGCGACAGGGGCCTTGTGGGGACAGGTGAGCAGGACAGGGGCTGTGTAGGGACAGGTGAGCGGGACATGGGACAGGCGAGCCGGCGACAGGGGCTGTGCAGGCACAGAGGAGCCGGACCGTGGCTGGTAGGAACCAGGCGCCGGTTTGTGTCCTCATGGCAAAGCTTCCCTCCCGCAGGGTGTCGGTCCCCCGACGCTGAGGGCGAGGTGGAGTGGGATGGAGCAGAGAGATGTGGGATGGGATGAAATGGAATGGGAGCAAAGAGGGTTGGGATGGGTTGGAAGGAGGTGGGGAATGATGCAGAGAGAGGTGGGGTGGATGCTTGCACAGTGCCAGTGCATGGTTTTGGGGACAAACCCCTGAATGTCCCCCGTGGTGATTTTGTAGGGAGCCTGATTGCTCTGGGAGATGGGGCTCCCAACACCGTTCCCACCTTTGACCACTGACTCATAAACTGTCCTTTGCAGCGAGCTCCATCTGGAATGGAGTCAGTTGCTGCTCATCTCTCCTTCAGAAACAGGTGAATAAGGTGTATCTCCCCACGGCAGATGAGGCCACAAGGTGCATTTGTCAGACTCTTAAGGAATGATAGGTTTAAAGTGGAAAAAAGGCTGATGCTGGTAATGATTTTAAAAAGAAGAGAAAGCCCTCAGATGCCCCCAAGGCATGCTTTATTAAAGGAAGGGCTATTTTCTCTCTTCCAGCTGTACATCCGAGACTGCTCAGTGTCAGAAGCTAATGCTGATTTTCTGTGGTCTCTTTGCTTTGGAATGTAGTACAGAGGGATTGAATCAATAGGGTGATAACAGAAATGTAAATAAGTTTCTGTGCAGATGGCTCTGAAAATCTATAGGATGTAATGGAGAACTAGAAGACTCCCATATAATTATTAAACACCCTATAAAAATCTATGTAAGGAATAATTCTCCATCAGTTAAAAAGATATAAAAAGCTGTGTGCCATTTATAGCAGCACTTTCCAATAATAGCAGAAAAAAAATGGCATGATGAATGAGATCAATAGTGTATCCCACCTCACCCCTGCCAATGGCAGAGAGCAATGCATTGGAGATTGGCCTACCTGCAACAGAAGAGTTTCTTCCTGGTCCCTTAACTAAGGACTGACATATCTCAATGTATATCTGGTCTAGGCCCCTTTCAGGCTTTCTGCTTCAGTTCTACTTTTATTTTTTTAATATATAATAGGTAACTTCTAATTATTTGTATTGGTTTGTGCCTAAAGCATCAGTCCTTGACCATGATCTTACTGCTTTAGACACTATGCAGAAGAGAAAGCAAGCAGTGGAACCAAAGATGCCACAATATAAATTAATCAGGTTTTAAATCGAATTATATGCTTGTTGGTTTTTGTTTGAAGAATTAAACCTGGTAGGAGATCTTCCTTTGTCTCCATTTACATGTATTCCCTTTGCACAATGTGTTATTTTAATATTCCGAGTAGGAAGAGCATCCACTGTGCTTTTTCTGTCCTGCACTTTATGTTACAAAATTTCCTTGTGTCTACTTATCCCCATCCTCTTGACTGTGTCTCATGCATAGTGCAGCCTGTCTCAGCTTTTACTTATTTGCATACTGGGAAGAATATTTTCATTATGATGAAGTTGCCCTAGCATATATTTTCTTTGTAGTAAAATAGGAATCTCTACAGTTATGAAAGCAAGCTAATCAATGTTCAGGAAAAATCAGAAACATTAAGGTCAGCACTTTGTATTTAGATGCAACCAGATATTATTGCTAAGATGAAGAGGGAAAAAGCCTAAATTACATTGTTTGCAGTAAAATGTCCTTCAAACAAGATAATTACGAGAATGCCAACAATTCCACCGGTTTAATATCCCCCGATTTAAGCTTTAAAGATTTCAATTAGCAAAGGTCACAAAATAAATATATCATTTGCCCATAGAGAAACGGTGTTTCCAAAGTAACAGAGTAAGGGCAACATAGAGAATGTTCCTTCCTGGAATCTCCCCCTTTACCCACGTGGGCCCCAGAGCTATCCAGGGCATGCACCCTGCGCTTCCTAAAGGCTGTGGGCACCTTCCCACAACCCAGGTAGTGGTAGAGTGCCAAAACCTGGAGGAAGCTGTAATTCTGGNGGGTTGGTGGGTGTCCCGCTCAGGTGAGCGCGACAGGGGCCTTGTGGGGACAGGTGAGCAGGACAGGGGCTGTGTAGGGACAGGTGAGCGGGACATGGGACAGGCGAGCCGGCGACAGGGGCTGTGCAGGCACAGAGGAGCCGGACCGTGGCTGGTAGGAACCAGGCGCCGGTTTGTGTCCTCATGGCAAAGCTTCCCTCCCGCAGGGTGTCGGTCCCCCGACGCTGAGGGCGAGGTGGAGTGGGATGGAGCAGAGAGATGTGGGATGGGATGAAATGGAATGGGAGCAAAGAGGGTTGGGATGGGTTGGAAGGAGGTGGGGAATGATGCAGAGAGAGGTGGGGTGGATGCTTGCACAGTGCCAGTGCATGGTTTTGGGGACAAACCCCTGAATGTCCCCCGTGGTGATTTTGTAGGGAGCCTGATTGCTCTGGGAGATGGGGCTCCCAACACCGTTCCCACCTTTGACCACTGACTCATAAACTGTCCTTTGCAGCGAGCTCCATCTGGAATGGAGTCAGTTGCTGCTCATCTCTCCTTCAGAAACAGGTGAATAAGGTGTATCTCCCCACGGCAGATGAGGCCACAAGGTGCATTTGTCAGACTCTTAAGGAATGATAGGTTTAAAGTGGAAAAAAGGCTGATGCTGGTAATGATTTTAAAAAGAAGAGAAAGCCCTCAGATGCCCCCAAGGCATGCTTTATTAAAGGAAGGGCTATTTTCTCTCTTCCAGCTGTACATCCGAGACTGCTCAGTGTCAGAAGCTAATGCTGATTTTCTGTGGTCTCTTTGCTTTGGAATGTAGTACAGAGGGATTGAATCAATAGGGTGATAACAGAAATGTAAATAAGTTTCTGTGCAGATGGCTCTGAAAATCTATAGGATGTAATGGAGAACTAGAAGACTCCCATATAATTATTAAACACCCTATAAAAATCTATGTAAGGAATAATTCTCCATCAGTTAAAAAGATATAAAAAGCTGTGTGCCATTTATAGCAGCACTTTCCAATAATAGCAGAAAAAAAATGGCATGATGAATGAGATCAATAGTGTATCCCACCTCACCCCTGCCAATGGCAGAGAGCAATGCATTGGAGATTGGCCTACCTGCAACAGAAGAGTTTCTTCCTGGTCCCTTAACTAAGGACTGACATATCTCAATGTATATCTGGTCTAGGCCCCTTTCAGGCTTTCTGCTTCAGTTCTACTTTTATTTTTTTAATATATAATAGGTAACTTCTAATTATTTGTATTGGTTTGTGCCTAAAGCATCAGTCCTTGACCATGATCTTACTGCTTTAGACACTATGCAGAAGAGAAAGCAAGCAGTGGAACCAAAGATGCCACAATATAAATTAATCAGGTTTTAAATCGAATTATATGCTTGTTGGTTTTTGTTTGAAGAATTAAACCTGGTAGGAGATCTTCCTTTGTCTCCATTTACATGTATTCCCTTTGCACAATGTGTTATTTTAATATTCCGAGTAGGAAGAGCATCCACTGTGCTTTTTCTGTCCTGCACTTTATGTTACAAAATTTCCTTGTGTCTACTTATCCCCATCCTCTTGACTGTGTCTCATGCATAGTGCAGCCTGTCTCAGCTTTTACTTATTTGCATACTGGGAAGAATATTTTCATTATGATGAAGTTGCCCTAGCATATATTTTCTTTGTAGTAAAATAGGAATCTCTACAGTTATGAAAGCAAGCTAATCAATGTTCAGGAAAAATCAGAAACATTAAGGTCAGCACTTTGTATTTAGATGCAACCAGATATTATTGCTAAGATGAAGAGGGAAAAAGCCTAAATTACATTGTTTGCAGTAAAATGTCCTTCAAACAAGATAATTATGAGAATGCCAACAATTCCACCGGTTTAATATCCCCCGATTTAAGCTTTAAAGATTTCAATTAGCAAAGGTCACAAAATAAATATATCATTTGCCCATAGAGAAACGGTGTTTCCAAAGTAACAGAGTAAGGGCAACATAGAGAATGTTCCTTCCTGGAATCTCCCCCTTTACCCACGTGGGCCCCAGAGCTATCCAGGGCATGCACCCTGCGCTTCCTAAAGGCTGTGGGCACCTTCCCACAACCCAGGTAGTGGTAGAGTGCCAAAACCTGGAGGAAGCTGTAATTCTGGAAGAGATACCAAAGGAGGTGATGGAACAGCTGCTACAGACCTGCTCCCAGAGAACCGAGTGGGAGTTTGTTACTGATATCCCCGAGCACAGCCTTAGCCCATCTCCTCCAAATCCTGAGCTGCTCATTATCTTCAGTCTGCACCTGCTTCCTATCTCCGGATTTAATCTGTAAGCAAAAGTGGCCTCTCAAGTGTGCTGAAGCAGCCACTGTGAATTTCAACACAACTGAAGCCGCGTAACCAAAATGTTCCCCCCCTCCCCCAAGTTACTCTGATTGTCAAAATACAAACCCTTATTCGGTCCTGCAGCCTTTGCAGAAGGTTTGGTGACAATGTTTTCTCTTTTCAGAAGAAAAGAGTAAGTAATGCCTCAAAATCTGTACGTGCTCAATAAAGGACTGCTTCATCTTTCACATTTCTGCTCACTGGGATAATCCCGCATTCTTTGGCCAGATATGGATTATGATTTTTTGCAAATGGCTGAGTCTGGAGATTAGAGTGGATAAAGCAAGTAAAATTAATGTTGACTCTGTCAGCATTATCATAACCTTGACTGTTTCTGTTACTTTTTTAGAATATAAAAACCACAGTTGGATCCATCTTAGCTCTGTATCTTGTCTCTAGCAGCCAAGACTGGATGCTTAGTAAAACAGTGTAAAAATAGACCTGTATTCTTCTCCTATTTACCTTATAATTTTTCAGCAGCTTGTGAGATGGGGATTTCTGGAACTTAGGGTTGTGTCGAAGCTACCCCACTTAGTAGCTACCAGTGGCCCTGTTCTTCAGGAGTTCAACTCTATTTGAGCTCTATTTGTGGTTTTTGCTTTCCATAATGTCCTGTGATGGGATAAATCTTCACTTAGTAAAAACAATTTCAAATCTTTTCCCTGATTAAAGTGTTGCTTTGTTATAGAGGCAGTAAATTTGTTGGTTTTACCTTCTCACCATCATTATAGGACAAGGAGGAATGGCTTTAAACTGACAGAGAGCAGGGATAGATTAGATATTAGGAAGAAATTCTTCTCTGTGAGGCCCTGGCACAGGTTTCCCAGGGAAGCTGTGGATGCCCCATCCTTCGAAGTGTTCAAGGCCAGGTTGGATAGGGCTTGGAGTAACCTGGGATAGTGGTAGGTGTCCCTTCCCATGGCAGGGAGGTTGGCAATGGATGATCCTTTAAATCCTTTCCAACCCAAACCACTCTGTGATTATTTTCCAGACTTTAATTGGATTTCCCTTCAGCTATTCCTCCTTCAAGCTCATGTGGTTTTCTCTGTTTTCAGTTGGAAACCTTACCACCATCCTCTCTAGCCTTTCAAATTTTACAAAAGATACTACTTTCTTTAAAACTTTGATTCTACTAAATGAATATTAAATTTTGTCTGGATCTGGAGGAGGCAAGAGCTGCCTGGCCAAGGAACTCAGAAGAACTCTGAGCATCTGAGCAACAGAGCAACAGAGTCCTATGACTTTGGTGGCCTCCTTGTCATCTAAGCTACTAGTTCTTAACATTCAGTTCCCTTTTTTGACCACTTCCTAGCCCCACACTGACATTTTAAGAGCACTTTCCACTTAAGCCTCCAGATCTCCTACAGCAGAAGTGATAGCTGGAAAAAGTGTCTATGTGTGTGTATGGTTGAGGTTATTTTTTCCCCTGTACATTACTTTGCACTTATCACTGCTGAATTTCATCTGCCAATTTATCACCCAGTCACTCAGTGCAGTGAGACAACATCGCCTCGACACCTCTTCAGTGCCATCCTCTGTGTGTACAGCAACTGCAAAGCAGCTTAGCTACAACAGAAAAAAAACAAAAATGTGCAAAGCAAATGCTGTCTCTTTTTGGTTTTGTTGGTTTGGTTTGTTTTTTTGTGGTGTTGTTGTTTGTTTATCTACAGAGCATTTTGCACATTTCTAGATGTGAGAATAATGCCTGCATAAATGAAAAATTGCTGCACAAAAGGATAGTATCCTTCCTCTGCTGTAAACTTTCAGTGCCTCTAAGTGCCCTCGGACACAATGTTCCATGAGCAGGCTGATCATGGAGCAGGGCTGTTTCCTTTGAGGGATTGGAGATGCAGAGAAGCACTTGCTTCAGCTGTGCACAGAGATGCCTCTCCAAATCTAGTATGTGGAGGTCAGGCAAGTATGATGAGGGACCTAAAGGGGGAGTTTCCAGCACCTAAAGGGGCTACAAAAGAGCTGGAGAGGGACTTTTCACAATGGCGTGGAGTGATAGGACAAGAGGGAATGGCCTTAAGCTGAAGGAGGACAGGTTTAGATTAAGATGTTGGAAAGAAACTCTTTATTGTGGGAGTGGTGGGGCCCAGAGGAGCTGTAGATGTTCCATCCCTGCAAGTGTTCAAGGCCAGCTTGGACGGGGCTTGGAGCAACCTGGGATAGTGGAAAGTGTCCCTGTCCATGTCAGGGGATTGGAACTGGATGATCTTTAAGGTCCTTTCAATCTGTGATTCTACAACAACCTGTGATGCTGCTCTGGGAGCCAGTGGAAGAACCCCTGCATTTGGCTCTTTTGCTCCCTAAATCCCATCTCTGATATGTCTCTCTTGTTTCTGAGCATCTTCAGGGGCAGACAGAGGTCAGACAGGAGGCTCATGTCTTTTAAGTCAATGAGAACAGGAACAAAGATTCTTCACATTTTCCATCCACTTCTGAGAGTGAGAGTTACCTGAAAAAAAGGTCTTTTTGATCTGACAGTGTAAAAATTCCCTATCTAACACAAAGTCTCACAAAACTGAGCTGTATTACCTTGTAACTAACACTGAGTTTTGAAGACAACAAAAATGACATGTCCCCGTTTCTGGTTAAGGAGTATTTTTAACCAGGAGATGTTTTCTCAGCCTAGATGCATGATAGATCAAGGGGGAAAATGGGTCTCATTGACTTTTAAAATAATCTCCATTTCAAGAAAGAAAAATATAAACCTTTTGTTCTGTAACAAACAACATTCTAAAAGTACACATACAGTTCTCTCAAATCTGAAATATTATAGCCAGATTTAAATCTGAGGGAGGATGCTGAAATATGAAGGAGTTTTAGTTTTTCCCTGTTTCTTTAAAATTTTTGTGTTTTCCTTTTGATGTGCTTTTCCTGGTGATCCTCTCTCTGCAGAGTCCTGGACTGTTTATTTCATGACTGATTCGCTAATGTCAGGACCTGTACTGGGCAAATTCAAAAGCAGTCTTGGAGATGTAGCCACAATTCAAGAGCATGGCTGATGATGTCCGCTAAAATTCCTCAACCCTAAACTGTGGTTTGCTGCAATGTGTTAACAAGTAGAACCACTTGGTTTTTAGGATTTATCCAATCAAAATACAGGAAGCTGAAACATCTGGCTTATCAAAAGGATCAGAAGGTTGTAGAGAGAATGACAAAGATGTCAGAAAATTCAGTCCAGGAATTTAAACTACAACATAAATTCAGTCCTTAAACGTACTGTCTTACCTTTCTGATGCACTGATTTCTGTTTCTTCAGACTTTAATTCCCCATAAAGAAAACTCCAGGTATTTCAAGAAGTGCTAAGCATCATGATGGTTTTTAGTAAGCAATTCTTACCACCTCTCCTGCTATTTCTTACATTTGTGATGAGAATTATTAGAACTGACTTGCCCATTGTGACCCAAATGGAAATAAAAAAACGCAATGAGCCATAGCTATGTGACCTCAAGCCAAATGCTCCAAACTCATGTACCTAAATATAGACACCTAAATAAATGGCCTGGTTTTCAGAAGCACTGTGTAACTCTCAGAGTTGTAGGTGCTCTGAAAAATCAAGATGCTTATTTAGGTATCTAAATGCAGACTGAGCTTATGAATGTCTTATCTAATTTGCTTCAGAATGTAAACAACTAAGAAAACAAAGCTACTAGAAAATCTATTTTAAAATGTGCTAATTAGAAGGCCAATGAGAGTAATTTACTGCAAGACACAATTTACTCCTATGAAGCAAATAGTGTGGCAATTACTGTTTATTAATTGTTGAGAAGTAGAATTTAGGAGCCCTAGTTCTGAAGCAGTGCTAGACAGGTTTGATGGAGAAGTTCGCTGCACTAGATTTTTTTGCCTTTTATTAATCTTTATCCATACTTATAGAGACTGACACACAAAGGATTTCCAAAATGTCATTTTAAGGAGCTTTGTTTATATTGAGAGATCATAAAAAAAATTATGTGTTTCAATCTCTCAAAGTGTGTTCCACAATCTCTTTGTGTTTTTTGTTTTCCTTTGTTCTTTGAGATTTTCATTCATTATTCTGACACTTTTAGGTGACTATTGAAAGCATAATTGGGAGTATCATGGGAAGCAGATGGCTGTGAATGATGAGTTATTAGTCAGCACATGGCAACACATATACATTCAGTTAATAGAAAATAAGCAACTCAAGCAGGTAAGTAACAATTGAGACTGTATTTTGTATTGTGTCTAGAAGTAAAAACTTACTCTTTCAACACTTTGACTAAGGCATGTTTTGCTTACACACTTTATCTTTGTTTAAATAATATTTAAATATTTAATATTTAAATAATATTATTATTTTTATATATCATAGCCCAGATCTTCTAGAAATCACATCAGTGATTGACAGTTGGCCCCTGGATGGTGTCAGTGCCCTTGTCCTGCCAGCCTTTGTTCAAGGTGAACACTGGAGATGGCAAAATGGAAATGCTCTTGGTGACACAGATATTTTTGGGCAGTCACAGCTTCCACAGCACTGAGTCACTGTGGCAGAGCAACCTCTGAAGAGTGTCCTTCTTCCACAGCAGCCAGAGGGAAGACTCTACCCCTTCCTCCTGCTCTCCCAGCAGTGTGACAGAGCTCCAAAAGAGATAGCCAGTCCATCCAGGCATTTTGGTCAACTGAGGCACTCACCTGCCAGGCTTAACCTTGCAGTGCTACACTCCCAAGTTTAACCTTTTTCAGATAATTGGCAGCCTGGATATCTGAAAATCCCAAAGGAAAACATAAGCTGAGCTGGGAAGGGGGAAAAAGGGCACTAGTGAATTTCTCAGGGGGGATGGGAACAGTAAATGGAAGGGAAGAGGGGAAAGGAGGGGAAGAAAGAGGAGAAGAGGGGAGTGAAAGATGAAATATGTCCTGTAGTCTAGATTGTGCCATTGGACTGTTCCAGTGCCACCTTGGGAAGAAACCTGCTGTGCCATGAATTCATTGCCTGTTTGCAGAAGGAGCTCAGGCTAGAGATGTCCTGTTCAGACAGCCATCTCACCAAGACATCCAGTGTCACAGCACACTCCCAGGCTCTGAAATGCTCAGAATCCTGCAGGCCCAGCTCCCACCCTTTGCCCAGCTTTGACTCCTGTCCAAAGATGCCAACGCTGACATGCCTCTGTGTGGAGGGATAAATGTACCTTGTCAGGTGCAGATCCATGCTGGCAGGTGTGGCAGCTCAGGGCAGATGCTTTAGTGATTGCAGCAAATGACTTGGATTTGTCCAGGCTTGTGGGTACATAGAGAACTCATTACCCAGTTTGTTCCTACAGACTCATATGCCTGCATGTGCAAACTGTGCTTGTCCACAAAATCTCTGTACCAGGCTGCAAGGCCAGCGTCTGTAAGAAAAAAATCAGCTGGATATGTTGCTTAACACCTAAAGGACAGACTATAACCATGTCTTGCTGGTTCAGGCCTTTTTACTGTTTTAAGGAACAACCAGATCCTCATGATGAAACTGGCTTTTAACTAAGTGGTGCTTGATTTTAGTTCGTGGCAAGCAAAGAGCAGTTGCCAGTTTTTCAGATAGTAAAAGATATGTTGGTTTATTTTTTCAGAAAAAAAAAAAAAAGAACTTCAAACCTCAGCTTTAATGCCTGAAAACACCCTTGTAATCATCCTTTTTTATCTGTGTATTATTACAGTCTATAAACAAGCTTAAAATAGTAAATGATAATACCAAGATTTGGACAAAAGAGCATCAAAGGCAGTATCTTCAGCTGTAATGAATTACACTTGCACTGCTTATCTATTCATTTTAACTTGGGAATCATACTCAGGGGACCATGTCATGGTATTGGAAAGCCCTTGAATTTCTTCTGGTATCAGGCGAACAGGACACACTTAATTCTTTTCTGAGCAATGATGATCTTCAGAATAAAGGTCAGATAAAAAGCCAGTGCCTTGAAATTACCTCTGGATTTGTGTCAGTAGAAACAAAGATCAACATTATGAACCCAGTGAAACTTTTGTGTTTAACTTGAAAGAGTCAAGTCTGCGATGGAGATCTTTGATATAAGAAATATGACAGAACCCCATCTTTAGCTTGTATCACATTTTACCAGTGAAAGATCCCACGAGAGGAGTCTGGAAATACAATGCTGAGGGACTACACCCACACAGCCTCACTTGGCTCTTATTTGGGCCAGATCTTCACAGAAATCACTGGTAATTGTCTCTGAGCAAGGACCCAGAAAACAGGGAATGAAAGTCTTTCCAATTCCTAATTAGGCTTTGTAAAGAACATGATCCTCCTTAGCTTTAGGCTTGTTTGGCCAGCTGTGATTACCTGAACTGAGTATTATACCCTCAAAAAAGATATTTTCTGCCTTTGTAGACTACCTAAACGTTGCTTTATGGAAACAGAATGCCAAGAATTTAGATCTTCAGACTTTCCTCATTTATGTTTTGCAGACTCCTTAAAAAAGTAATCAGGTTACCTTATCTTCCTCTCTCCACCCCAGGAATTCACACACTCTAGTTGAAAAGCTTCTATTTTGGAAAAATGGGCAATTTTGTTGTCAGAACTATTAATAGAGAAATTTAATTTAATTGCTTGGTAAAAGGATTCCATCTCCTGGTCTGCATTTTTACCTCATTTAAGGTGAGAATCTGCCAATTTCTCTTCAACCCACTGCAAAAAGGCACAGCAAGCTCCAAAGGCCCATGCATTACTGAACATGGACATCCTCAGGCTGTGCTCAAGTCTCTTCTGAGCATTCCCTTTCTTAAGCTCACCAGATGGACTCCTAAGATGGGCAGGGTTAGCAACATTTCCATCAACTTTCTGATTCAGCTCTGATTTCTTTCAAATTTCTCATCAGCCATTTGGAATCACAGCCAGGGAGGTTACAACGCTATCAAAGGAGATGTAGTATCTCCTCTACAGCACTGAAGTTCATGTTTTCATATCCAAAATCCATGTTTTCCCCTCCAGTATACCACTGGAGCTCATGCCCAGTTGTTTGCTCATTTGCCATCACTCTTTCCTCACTTATCTTTTTCAAAGCTGCACATTTGGAAAGATGATGTATAAAGTTTCTAAAGCAGTAAAAGCCTGGAACAGCTGAAGAAAGTCCAGGTGTAGTTTCTACTCATAGATAACTGCTACTCAACCTTCTAGGTAATGCTCCCCCATAGGGGTTGATTTTATGAAAGGACGTTGGATTTTTACTCAACAAGAAACTTGCCCATAGTCTTTAAATTCCAAGCTTTGCATTAGTAATGCAAAAAAGTAATGCAAAAAAATTAGTAATTAGTAATTAGAAATACTTTGCAAATATTTCTGAAGAGTCTTGGGTACAGCTGATTCATCATCCCCTTAAAGAAGTGTGAACTAAGAGTTTTAAAATATTTCTCCTGAATATTTTAACTGTAACTCTACAAGTAATGTAATTTACCAGGAGCATGCATCAGGAAAACCCATGGCTTATCCGAAGCCTTCCAGACATCCATTTCTAACAACGACCAGGCTTGAGTGCTCTGCTGAGTGGGAGCAATACCTCTAACTTCTAAGCCATATAGGCTTTGGAGCAGCGGGTAATTGTCATTATTACGCCAATGAATAGATGAGGAAACCAAGAGATGAAGTGATTTGCCCAAACAGCACAGTGAGTCAAAAGGAGAACAGACTGCAGAATTCCTCGTTATCCATTGGAGTCCTCAGATAATATAATTTTATAAATGCTCTATCTTTGCAAAGACTTCAGTGCTATAATTGTCCTCCCAGGACTCTCATGGAAACAAGATATTTATAACTCCATTAAGCCTTTCCTAGTAATTTTATGATCAAAGCGAAGAAAACAAGTAACGCCATGACAATCATTCTCATGTCTAATGTCATTTAGAATGGCCACATGATGAAAGACTCTCCTTGGTGGTTGCAATTAAGTGCTTGCTATCTTTTGAATGCCTTTCCTGTGTCTAATTCCCCTTCCACCACATACTGGTGGAGAGGAAATATTTTTTTTTGCCATGTGATGAGCCACACATTTAGAATGTACCAAATAACTGGGAAAGATGCTTGCTGCCAACAAGGCCTACTGGCTTGTGCTATAAATGTTTCCTAAAACCCTTCAGTGTTTCCCAGTTTCACCTAAAATGAGCAAAGCCACCTCAGTATTTCCACTAACCCTTGTATGCCTTTAAAGTGCCAAGACTAACTTGTAAACAACAGGTTAGGGACTGAGGCATTTGGACCCTGGTTCAGCAAAGCACTTAAGCCTGCACTTAAATCGACATCCATTCTTATTCTGCAAATCCATTTTAAGTGTTTGTTTAAAGCAAAACACGTGCTTAAGTTGAGTTTTGCTTGGCACGGTCCTTAAGCCCAGCTCAGAGCAGAGGCCTTAGAATTAATTTCTTTTCAGCAGGAAGTCATTATTTTTAGCTCACCTCTCAATGGTCACAGGCCTATCTTTTAGTCTCAGACGTCTATTTTTGGGGAGGTATACGTGCTCAGCCTAAACTTCTGGGTTCTGTGATAATCAGGGGCACGGAAAAGAGAAAGAGACCACTTGAAACACTTGACTGCTCAGTACAGATGAGAGGGGCCTTCAGAAAGGCTCATTAGAGGGAAGACATGAAAGAAATTGTGATTATTCTGGGAGGTGGCTGCTGATACAGTGGGTGACTCTTTCACTGTGCTGACTGGAGAAAATTCACTTGCAGTAGGTTAATTGTAACTCAAAATATTTTCATGAGTTTTCTATTTCCAAGGGAAATTTATCATTTCAGGGAAAATGTCTATATTTTCTTCAAAAGTAGCAAAAAAGGTTGGGCTGCAATGTGATAGTTTCCCCCTCTTTTTTCTCCCCTGAAACTCTTCATTAATATACAATAAAATCCAAAAAATTACTAAAGAAAATTTGATTTAACAGAGTTTTATTGCTCACTGGTCATAACTCTAGATTTCATCGCACATTAAGACAACTCCTACCATTGTTTCACTGGCTTAGATGGAATTACTTAACCCAATATAAATGGATACCAGCATATAGTCCTGGCCAGCCCAGGCTGTGGGTTTTGCTCAGGTAGATCGGACCTTTGGTATGTCTGGAGGAGGAGTAATTGCATTTCCTAAGATGTTTTTTAAGCCAGGTCCTACTGGCTTTCCCTTTAACATTCATGCTTCATACAGAAGGTAGAAATACAAAGATTGGTCAAAATACATTCTTTTTTTTCTTATCTGTGGCTTAAAAATCTCAGGCTTTGTATACTTTTGGCAGTGGTATGGATAAAACCTCGTTCTGACTCCTGCTACTGATACATAAAGCAGCTTTCTAACAGTAGGGAGAGTCAGGTAAGAGGACAGATCCCCCAGAGAATTTCAGCACTGCTGTATTTAAAAGCAGATTGGACAAGCACTTGAAGAAGAATGATTTAGATACTGTTAATCCACTCTTGCATAGGGTATCATGATGACCTTTTAATTCCCTTTTAACACTGTCCCATGGGAAAGTCTTTCCCTCCCCCAGAAGCTTCTGACTTATTTCCAGGCAGAAGACCCCATTTAGCTCTATCACTTGACCACCACATTGCTTTACTAATCCACCTCCCTTGTTTTTTCCACCTAGGAAAGTACAGTGAGTGCCTGGAGCTGTCATCCACCACAGGGCAGTGATGTTTGGTATTTCTCTGCCATGAACAGGTATTTCTTTCCTGAAATACCTACATTTTCTAATACAAATATGTCCTGTCTTTCAGGACATATGATTTGCATGACTGATTCTTGACTGCTTAAGGAGTTGCACATTGGGCCGAAGGTTTGTGAGTGCAAAATATATATAAAAATCATCATAGAATCATAGAAGGATTTGGGTTGGAAAGGACCTTAAAGATCATCTTGTTCCACCCCCCTGCCATAGAGAGGGATATATTTCACTATCCCGGGTTGTTCAGAGCCCCCTGCAACCTGGCCTTGAACACTTCCAAGGATGGGGCAGCCACAGCTTCTCTGGGCAGCTGCACTCACACCCTCACACCCAAACATGCACACACAGGGAAGCCTCTCACCCAGGAAAGGAGCTGAAAACAGAGTGTAAGGAGACAGGACAGACTGTCCTGCTCAGATGAGGCACTTGGAACAGCCAGATAAGCACTCAGCAGCCTGTGAGTGCAGCTAACATCTTTTACCCCCCCTGTTCCTCTATTTTTCCACGTTTGCTCCTTCCCAACCCACCTGGATGCTTCTGTTTCCTCACCTCTGGATCCTCCCCTCAACATCCCACAAGAAATCTTGTGCCATCACAAGCTGCTCCTCTCCTGTGCCCCACAATGTGCCCCATACCCACAGGCAGCACTTCCCCCTCAGTCCAGAAGGTGGGAACCTCTCCTGTTGTGGCTTCTGGGTGTCACCCCAGGACGTGTCCAGCACTGCGAGGTGCTGAGCAGAGCATTGCTCAGGGTCCTCACCTGCTTCTGTGCTCCTCTGTGTTTGGGGGGAATGTGATTTTATCACATTCCCAAGGATTGCCCACAGGCTGCTTTTCTGGGATTGGGAAGGAAGAAGAACATCCTTCTCAGCAAGCACAAAATCATACAGAAGTCTGAAAAAGCTCAACAATATGGAGAAAGTACACCCAAAATGTGACTGTGTTTAGGACAGACTGGAACCCGTGTGCAGTGGTGTGTTTGTAAATCTTCACATGTGCCTTCAGCTGCCTTTTATTCGTTCTTACCAAAGTCATGCTGACCTTTGAGTTATACTTGTCTTTAGGGACCTTTTACCTTTAAAGTCAAGCTTGCCATTACAGAATTGTTTATCTCTCTTGGGAAAAAGAATAAAATAAAATTAAAAAAAAAAACCAAAACCTCAAAAAAAAAAAGAAATCCAAGTCCCAAAATCAATTAAACAGAAAAATGAAAAGCAGTTAACATTTAGGAAAAAAACAGCTTTGCAAAACTGCAAGATACGTAGAATCACAGAAAAGTTTGGGTTGCAAAAGACCTTAAGGATCTGATTCCAAACCCCATTCCAGGGTCAGGCATATTTTCCACTAGACCAGGTTGCTCAAAGCCCTGTCCCTCTTGGCTTTACAGATATTGTGAATATTTCTAAATTCTAAAATTAAAATATATACTTCTGGGTATTACCACAGAGGAAAACCAAGGGAATAGCCTTCAGTAATGGAAGAGACACTGAAACAGCAGTTAAGAGTGTACTTCTTGCAGGGTTAAACTTTATGAGCTAAATTAAAAGTTGGATGAATCATTTTCCAGCCATATAAATCATTCTATCCATAACTCAGGTAAGCCAACCATGTAATGAATTAAGAAACGTGTTATTTTCCTATGCTTGTTATTCCCATAGTTTTTACTGTCGTTGAAAGTCTATTTGTGTGTTTTGGATTTTGGGGTTTTTTTGCAAGTACTTTTAAAATGATGAATAACCTTTACTTAAAAGACTAAAAATACACGCCAGCTATTATTGTATGTGAAATCTGACAGCTGTTAAAGTGTTGGTATCTGAACTTACTTGACAGCTCCTTCAAACAACTTTTACTAGGTATTCTTTATAGGATTAAATATTACTAGATTTGTGCAATTTGTTCTGTAAGTCATGTGAACGTGGAAGCAAAAGTGTTCAATATATTAGACAACCAGCCTTTTCTTGCAATCACATTTTATTGAAAGCTGAACATCATGGCCAAACTTTCATTGCATATTCATGCAAGAACTGATTCTGAATTCTGTGGAGCAAATAAAGCTCAGTAGAAATTGTAGGTGCTCCAGTGGAACAAGACCCCAGATGGTTGCAATTTTTCCATTACAAATGCATTTTATTTGCAAAAAAGCTGACTACAATTGTAGGCAGAGCAGTCCAGATCTTCACCTACTCTCACAGGCAGCGGTACAGAAGTCATGACACATTATCAGGCTGTGGATTTGATCTGGTGGTTTCTGCTCAGCCTGTCCTGGACTTTGTGCACATCAGCACCAGAGTGTTACCAATCTGATTTCTTAGCATGAGGCACCATCTTGGCCTTGGTTTGAAACAACCTGCAGAAAGCAATGACCTGGCCCAAGTGAGCTGCTTTTCCTGTGCCTCTAACACACCTTCCATGCAGGATTTCCAAACATTGCAGCTTTTTGTTCCTGAATGTTTGGCTTGCAAGTTTAGTCTATCAGATTTGCAAAGTCTGTGAATAACTGACCCCCAAATTATGAATGCAGATGGAGAGCTGGGATTTTAAGCACAAGAAAGTGGGCGACCAGGTGAAGAGCACAGGCTTGGCTACTCTGGTATGGCACAGCACAACACTGAGTATGTACAGCATTGAAAGTTGAAATTACGAACTCTTAAGGCAGAGAATGTCTCTGAAGATACAGGATAAGGAAGCAGCTCAGTGGTCCACCCATCCAGGGAGGGCTGGCAAAGGAAGGTTAGTGCTGAGCAGCTTTTATTCCCGGCATTTGTACTGCACCCGGAATGGTGTCATGGGCTGCTGTGTCCCCACCAAATGTAAAGGACTCTGCAGAAAGAAAAAAATCAGTAGAAACACTTAAGTTAGTTCAGTTAATAGGTTTATTGTCATGCTTTAATGTTAAGATAGAAACATTCTTGGAGTTTCAGTCTTGGAGAACCAAGACCAAATACCAAGAGTATTTCTTGGATTTGTCAAAGGTACTTCATGATTACTTTTTATTCCAGTTAATCTGCCAGGATGACACATGAGCTCTTAAGAAACTCTCACAGCTCTGAATATTTTCAAAATATTCAAATAATAAGATGGAAACTGTGCTGTTCTTCCTTAATGATAAAACCTCTTTGTGTCACAGTTGCTCCTTCAGTCCTTATCCTAATCATTTATTTTCTCCCACTGAGAATGAAGTGGAAGAGCACCACGAGTGCTGCATCTGATTCCATATTTTTAAAATATTAATGATCTGGTTCCATTTTCACTGTTTCTGTGAGTGGCAGAAAGCAATTATCCAATCTGAGGTGATGTTTAGGCAATGATGAGACAAAATACTCTTCTTGCATGGACAGTGCAGCCCCACTAACTGGAATTGCTGGAGTTACTCTGGGTTTTCTGAGTTTAAACAAAGACTGGGTTATGCATTACGTGTTTTATAACATCCCTCAAAATTTTGTTTCATTATAAATAACCATGGTTGAGCATGGCTTTTCAGCTGAGCCTGATCAATGGAGGATATAGAGATGGAGAATGCTACATGATTCCATGGATCTCTTACCTCCTTTGGCACTGCATCCAATGGCACAAACTCATACTTGTACAGGAACAGCACAACGAACAGCTGGATTTCCATGATCGCAAACCACCTGCAAGAAAACGGAGGAAAACATTTGCAATCCAGCCTGACCATCACATGTGTTCTCATCAGATAAGAAACAGGTTGTCTTTGAGACATTTTGCACTCCATGCTTTAGTTCTGCCTTAAAGTTTGTGTTCCATAGGGAAATGTGCTGTAGCTTTGTTCAGCTTCATTGCTCAGCCAAGAACACAAAGGTAGTGGCTGCCCCTTCTTTCTGGTGAAACTTTAGACCGACAACATCCTTCTGACACCTTATTTTAAACCAGCCCCTTATCATTATGGATTTTTCCACCGTATAAACATTTATGTTCTCCTAACACTTGCTGACTTGAAATAACTTCCTAGAAGTGAGAAGGCAGTCAAACACAGAAAAGGCCATATGACTAATTGTGCTATATAAAGTTATATAATACAGCTGGGAGCCTGATGACATCAGAGAGCAGTGACAGTGGGAGTTATTATTTAATGCATCAGCATTAGGATGCAGTAGGAGACCCAAGGGCATGTTTTCCTTTTTCTGTAACACTCTCAGAAAGGTCTCTCTTAGTCAGACTGGAGAAGATTTTGGATAACTGCAGGTGAACTCCTCTAGGCTATTGGTTTTTAATGCTGATGTGTGCAAGAGCTTTCTGCATTTACCAGCGCACACACCTATGCCAGTTCATGGGATTACTCACTTACAGAATTTAAACATAAGTCTTAAACACTCAGTTAAAATAGTTATACTATCTTGCTCTCCTACAGTTTATTTTTCATTATCTGGGAGATGCTGGAAAACCTGGATGGAACAGTTATTGGGGAATTCACAGGGGAGGAGGCCACATGACTGCACATGGCGTCAGCCTGGAGTTGGCCTGGCAGGTGTGAAGAGAAATTAATAAACCCCACGAGACCTAAGCTAATTCCTGCAAAGCCATCAGGATCTGTGCATGGAGCCACCCTGGGGTCTGGAGTGGGAGTATGCTTGTTTGTTTTAGGATAGCTTCAGACCCAAATTATATCTGTGACTTTGGAATTACCTTGCAATAGGGAGAGTCTATGACCTTGAGGGAATGCAGTGCAAGGATATTTCAATGGATATTAGCCCGGATCAGGCAGGATGGACTAGCCCAAACTCCATGCCTGCAGCACTGAACAATACTGGGTTCCTTCCATTCACACATAGCACTGTCCTGGACCCCAGTGTCTGTGGTCCTGCCTCTAAGCCCCCTCACTGGTTTGGCAGGGGTGTAACATGATGCAACCAAACACTCGAATGCCTACAGGTCTTCCAGAAAGTGGAAATCCTACATGGACAGAGCCCTTCAAACACCAGGACAGCTGGGCTGCCCAGCCCTGACACCTCTGTACCCACAGCAGGGTTCCTCCACAGCCTGTTCCATGGATATAACCCCTAATTGACCACAGCACTTCTGACCACCAGATCTCAAAAAGCTTTTCCCAGCAGGCTGCTGTTATTATTCTGCCCTGCACATAGAGATGCTGAGACATGAGGATAATAACCAACACATGTGTCTGAGGGTGGCCAGGACAGTCCAGGAGTGAAAGGCTGGACTGCAGTATCCCAGTGTTTCCTTCTCCCCCAAGGCTCATTGTACTGAGCAGAACCCATGACCTTTCCTGCAGCTAAATGCCAAAGCCCCTCAGTTCTCACCTTTCTTGTCTTTCATGTTCACGACTGAGTTCTAGAGCAGTTTTTCTGTAAAAACCCTGAATCACTTCCCATTTGGTTTAAGTGATAAGGGGGCTGGAACAAGATGTGCTTTTTGAAAACATGCCTCCACATGCACTGCTACACATTTGAGTGGTGCTGGAACTCAGGAGCCTGGCTGTGAATTAAGATCCTTTGGGAAATGGAGTCCAAGAACAAAATCACAGCCATTGTACTAGGTTTACAATGTGAGCACAAGACAGGAGACAACAGACAGGGCCGTGCAAGATAAGCACAGTCACACAGGCAATAATCACCTTGTTAGACCAAAGTAGTCAAACTAACATCAAATTTTTCTTTCAGGTAAAAAAGATGGCACAGAAATGGCTTTATGGGAGCTCTTCCCACATCAGTTTGCTAGAATATTTGACAGGTAAGTTATTTACTAGCTTTCAGTTTTATTAAATTAGCTTTTCATTTCAAGCTGAGCTTTTACAATGGAGAAATTAAATGTTTCGTACATTTAATTTATAAATCTCAATACTGGATTAAAGGAAAATGCATCTTAAACTTGAAATATTGTTTCATTCAGTCATATTAAGGAAATCTGCAACCTGGAATCTAGATACAACTCTTGATTTAATTTTCATTTTTTTGAGACCACCGCATTATTCTTTTACAATTATTGCTGAAAAACTTGAAGTTGTGTGTTACCACGTGGACTGCCAAAGAGCTCTTTTGTTTGTCAGCAGGAGAAAGATTCCCTATCCCTTCTCTATGTAGAAATATTATCATTTTCTTTTTAACCACAAACTTATTTTAAAGATGTTATCAGAGTCTCGAGAACACCTGAGCAAATACATCAGTATATATAAACAAGCAGCTTTCAGAAACCTTGTTTTACATCTTTCCTTGTCCTTGCAGTTGCCTCTTCTGTATTTTGCTGCTGCCCTTTCTGGGAATGAGGCTGTGCTCATATTTAGCTCAGGAATATGGTATAAGCCACCGAGGTACAGCAGTGAGTGAGCACTTTCCTCTGGCAAACTTAAATGGTGAATGAAGTTTATTCATTTTGTTCATATCTTTAATGTCTTCGCAAAGGTTCTCTGACACTCATGTCCAGCCTGCTATAGGGTACAAATTCCCAAATGCAGATCCTCTGAAACACCCTCCAGATTCCTTGCTCCACATGGGACTCGAGATAAAATGACTAGTTTGAGGATTCTTGGTTACTTGCTTCTTAGAGGAGACCAAGTTTTGAAGGCAGAGGATTGAGCATAGAGATGTTTGAACACAGAAACGAGGAGCAGCTGGCTCCCTGGGACTTGTTCCAGGAAGAGGGACAGCAGAGAAAACAGCAGAAGGAATGCAGGAAGCATCAAGGCTGGCATTGCTGGAGGAGTGAAGTGAGATAGGATCTGCAATTTAAGCCATTATACAATTGCGTAGGCATGAATGCAGAGACGATTCAAACAGAGAGGAGCCACTTAAGACATTTCAAGACCAGTAAAGATGTCAATGGCATTGTAGAAGATGGAAAGAGAGGCTCAGACCAGAGAATGTTCTTTAGGTTTTTTTAGAACTGGTTTATGGCAACCTAAATGCCTGTATCTGTAAACTGGCATGTTTGGAAGTGGGACAACTCTCCCTTGATTAAAAGATGCCTCGGCAAAGGCAGAGCTGGGCCGACTTTCCTTCCAGGGAGTGGAAGGCAATATCCCTTGGTACACTAATATCAGATTCTGCTTTCACATCATGACTTAACCTATCTTTTCCAGGAATGAAACCACTTTCAAATAATTTTAAACAAGGTCCAGATGATGCCAAATATTAGGACACTGACAAAGAGCAAAGCAAACACTTTATCTCCGACTGTAAGAGGAGCCCAGTTCAAGAGAGTTGTTCTCTGCAGAGTTTGGGAATAAATAAACCCCAGCTGTTTCACTGACCTTCCTGGACACTGGTGCTTCCCTCCTCCGAATGCCACAAAGCTGTCCAAGAAAGCATTCTTCTCTAAATTTGCCTCTTTCCAACGATCCTGTGGGAAGAAACTTTTTTTCCAAATCAGCCTTATATAAATAAAGCTTAAATTTATTTCTCCAGGCTAAAAATGACCCTGGACAGCTAATCCTCAATATGAAGTTGCACTAATGCCATTTTTTTTTTGCATTCAACCTGTTAGTGTTGAAGTCTGGATTCAAAAGTCAGCATAGACTCAAGGAAAGAAATTAGGGTCACATTTGAAACATATTTAGGTGCCTCAAAATGCTGGAGAGGCTTTCAAAATCACCCCTAAAACATTCTTCCTATTCCTCCCCATTGCCCAAATCCTGCATCTTGAGCTATTGAAATGCCTATAAAAATGCAACCTTCTCCTTTTAAATATACACAAATGGAAAGCAAATTTTCAATCAGTACTGGGGGAGGCCTCAGCCACAAAACTGTGTCATGACACACGTGGCTCATGCAAATCTTGCAGAAAACCCATCAAATATGTATATACAAACGTATAAAAAATGTAGATACAAATATATGTATACAAATATGTAAGGTTTATGAGCTGTGTCTGGTGTAAGCCAGCATGTGAGAAAATTAAATATTTGCAACAAAAACAGCCTGTCTGTACTCAGAGGGATCCTGAGTTACTTTGAGAGAAATGGAACAATGAAAGGAATAAGACAATATGGGCTGAGGTTTTTGGTGGATAACACTGAGAGAAGTAAATCTCTTGACTGCTGGGTGACAAACTATACCATCTTCCACAAACCCAGTGCAACTCTGAGAAGTAATACACCGGCAGGTTTCTGGTGGTGAACTCTTCTGATGAAGCTGTCCCAGAGAAGATGTAATCTTCTCTTTATTTGTTTTAGGTTGTTTGTTTGGGTTTTTTTTTTCCAGCTAGGGCTGTTTAGAGCTTTCTGAAAAGGAAACCAGTTAGCATCAAAATCCAGTAAAAGAAAGAAAGAAAAGAATCCAAGTGATGATGAAGGAGATGATACTCATCTATTCTTCTGGAAAAAACAAAAGGGGCGAGTTTCTAAAAAACGAGCTAGCTTGCTTTTTAAGAATAAAGTTACAAAAGAGTTAAGCTGCTGCATCAGGGTTTCTGCTTTGGATTTCAAATAGGTAGGAATTGTTATGAGAGATTTCAAATTGGGAAGAGTTTTCTAGAAGAGAAGTTCTGTTTAAATTATTCCTTGATGTATTTCTATAAAAAAGACAAACTGTTCTATATCAGATGGTGCTAAAAGGAGCAGTCACAAGCCTGCCCACACAGCCACCTGCAGTGGAATAATAATCAAGACACTAGATTAACTACTAAATTAGCAGAGCTAATAACTACCAGAAATCATCTGACAGGGAGAGGAGAGTACTTGAAATCATAGAATCATAGAACTGGTTAGGCTGGAAAAGATCTTTGAGCTCATTCAGTCCAAGCACTAACGCAGCATTGCCAAGCCCACCACTAAACCATATCCCTCAGAGTCACATCTATGTGTCTGTTAAATATCTCTAGGGATGGTGTCTCCACCACTTCTCTGGGCAGCCTGTTCCAGGGCTTGACAACCCTTTTAGTGAAGAAATGTTCCCCTTTATCCAATCTAAACCTCCCATAGTGCAACTTGAGTCTGTTTCCTCTCATCCTATCTCTTACTTTGGAGAAGAGGCTACAACCTCCTTGCAGGTAGTTTAGAGAGTGATAAGGGTAAGAACAAAATTATAGAAAGTAGTACCAGATTATCTGGAACATATCACTGAATTTAAAGTTCTGCTTATTCTTACAGGTTCCTCCTTTTTGTGCACATCTTCTCTGTATACAAGGCCATCCTCCAGCCAATGGGGAACACTCAATTTTTTAGCAAATTTGTCCATGTGCTTTTGTTGTGAAGTAAGAAAAGAGGTGAAAAGAGCAAAATACCCACACTAAGCGTGACAACTTACAGGTTTGAACATTTCTGGGTCAGGAAAATATTTTGGATTCCGGTGCAACCAATACGGTGACAACATCAGCATGTCACCTGCAGGGATGGTGAAATTCTGAAAAAGAGAAAAAACCCTTAAGAGAAAATCTCGGGTTAAACTCACAAAACAGTCCCTCCTTAGTACTTCTCTTCCATCAGCAGAAAGTCCTAAGAGAGGACAAGTGAAGGTGGTAAAGCCACAGTGGCCATATTACATGTTTGGAGTTTCTCTTTGCTGTTGCTATTTATTTCCATAAAACCTAAACACTGGAGAATGTGGAAAGACTATTTGAGTTCTAATTTGCTTTTTCAGGTATCAAAAGATTAGAAACATTATTTCTGTCTTTCCTGCTTTTCAATGTACCATGTGAGCTGGTATTTTTTTTCTAAATATTTTGTTAAGCACTTCCTTCAATGCAAAGAAATTAATGGAAATTCTTATATGTCAGCAGACATATAATAGTAATTTTTTTAAATGGTCATGAGTGCTGATTCCTTAGAGAATATTTTTTTCCAAACATTTATTTGCCAGATGCCTGAACACTGGCATTTCCATTCTGAATGGCAGAGAAGAGGGCAAACAGAAAAGGAGTTTAATCAGTAACTAAATTGTGGTCCATTCTAGTACATTTGTTGTCTGATCACTATTTTACATACCATCAACACAGTATCTCCAGGTCAATTCAATTCAATCTAAAATCAATTAAAAATTGAAGGTAAGACTGTGAGCAAGAGAAGCAAAACTACTCCTAAATTAATGATGATGAATAAATCTATTAAAAAGAATGTCTATATGGGACTGGGGAATATCTCTGCTACTTTTAATTTTATCCAGCTCTATTGAGAAGACCCTTTCCAGTCAAATCATATAGAATCCTTTGGGAGAAAAAAGAAACACAACCAAACCTCACCTTGATTCTAATAGGATTTATTACTTTCTTGGTGATTGCACCTGGAGACCTCAGCCTTATGGCTTCCAAAGTGCACCATTTAATAAAAGGGAGCTTCTTCAGGTCCTCCTCAGACACTTCCAGTTTATCTTTACCTGTTGTGTCATGAGAAAGAAGACTCAGTGTAAAAATGAGATTTTTTAATACAGGCTGACATGTCTTGCTTTAGATCTGTTGGTAAAATACTTCAGGACGTAGTTTACATCCAAAAGGTTTCTTTATATTTCAAAGTAAATAAATGGACCAAAATCAGTAAAATTTAAGAGAAGCCATTGAAAATAATTTACCAGCTCTAAGGTATGTGTAGATATGGCATTGGCCAACAGAGGCCAAAAAAAAGATCATGCTGGAAGAGTGTCTGGACTCTTTCAGTGCTTTGGTAAGACACTGCACTGGAAATCTCAGTAACTGTAGGCACCAAAGGAAGAAGCTCTTGGGCTATGTTAACATGAGCAAATGAAACAAGGCCAGGAGAAAGGCTTAAGCACTGCTTCACTGTTTTCTTTATTGGTTAATTATTGACATGTTTCTTGATAAGGTTCTGACCCATGTCAACAAAGAGTCTTCCATGAAAGTCCAGGCATGGTTCAGGGGATTGCAAATGGGAATGAGTGCTCCCAGTAGGTGACTGCTTTTTGAGGGAGAGAGATTAGTCATGGGGCATGAATCATGCTGGATAAATTGGCCTCTGATGACAGAAAAGAGAACAGTTCCTGCTCTCTTCTCCTGTCTTTTTCCACAGAATAGCTGGAACTGGTGAACATCACACCATGAAAAGCAGCTCAACTGAAAGATCTCGTATGAGCCTATCATAGGTGCATGGGAAAAGCACAAACTGGTTAATCCAAATCTAAGTTTAAAGGATAGGATTGAAGAAACAAACACATATGGTCCTTTTCCTGCCTTCATTTGATAACATCAAACATGGTTTTGCTTAAACATACTTCTTGAGCATGTGCTGAGTAAAGAATCAAGAACTGGACTCTACATTATCAGTAGCACTCTTAGCAGCAACACTCATTCTTCCCAATCACTGGCCAAATGTGTCATGTGCTGGGACAACACAGAACAAATAATTTCTAACTTCCAGGACACAATCAGATTTATTACCTGCTTTGCCAAAAACAGAAGCCAGGTCTTCCATGACATTCTTGTAAACAGAAGGATGAGACAGTATGAAAACAAGGGTCCAAAATGCAACCTAAACAGAGGTGCAAATCCTTGAATTTAGGAACATGCAACAGAATGACAGTGTCTTTGTAGCAAATCACAGATGCAGGTGAAAACATTTGCACTGTTTTTGTACATGCCTGTTGTAGTTGGGAAGCACAGGGAGCTGTGCTTCCTGGGTAAATCCATATCTAAGGGCTCAGCTCCTGGGAGATTATGTCTAGTCATCTGCTGTGTACTTATCTTTAGTGAACATCATATAGCTTTGGCCTTGAGCTTTGAAACACAGAATCCATTTTTATTTTCAAATAACTAGGTGTTAAAAAGAACTACTAAATTATCATGTGATTAATTTTAACTGCATGAATGAAAAAAATAATAAATTCCTACTAATATTAACAGAAATGAGGTTAAATAATTTGCAGGGCATTGTCATAGTGAGTCACAGGAAAATGGGCAGGAAAAGCTTTAATTAACAGCAAAACAAGAGTAGTATATCCCCTTTAGAAATAATTTGCTAACTGATTATGCAATGAAGTTGAAAATCAAGAAATTTAGGAAAGGAGAAAATCCTCTTAAGTAGGATGAAACCAGAAGGACTGGCAGCAGTGCCAGGAGTCTCTCTCCTCTTGCTGAGCTAGCAGGAGATGCAGCCTGCACACTGGTCCTGGGCCATCTGTGCTAGTGAGGGATGAGAACTCTTACTGTTATTTCCCAAATAGCCTGATGTGGATGCAGGTCCTCCTTTTGCAGAACAAATCTGGTAGCTCAGTTTTCTTGTACAGCACTTGGACATTGTGGCTTCGCTCTGTGGTCTAAGGAAGGATAGCTGAATTGTTTCAGATAGAAGTGTTTAAAGTCCTTGTAAAAAAATGCCCTTGGAAGGTGAAAGGCTTTTTTTCCATCATTCCATTCCCTGGAACAGTGGTTGTGCCTATTCTGAGAAACAGGGAAATATCTGTATGTCTATTTACAGCTGAATATTACAGAAGTAAGTGTTGTGGAAGGAATGTCAGTTATCCTGATAACAGACAGCAGGCTATGCCTCCCACTTATACCAACACGTGAATCCACAGAAACCTTACTGAAATGGATGAATTTCCCTTAGGCTAAATTTCAATAATATCCAATCTACAAAAAACATAGATATATCCATTAGGGGTACATATAAAAATAACTCCCTATCATGTTTTTCTAAATCACATCTGTAATGGACATAACTGTGCTGGAAAGAGCTTAGTAGTCATGGTAAATAAAGGATGTTTTTGCTGCTATGGATTTTTCATTTCAGAAATCCCTATAAATGTCTTTGGTCAGTGTAAGCTGTGTTAGATATATTGGGCTTGTTAGCATACTTATATCAGTATCATTAATCCAGCAAATCCTTTTCTAACACAGATGAAACTTATCGGCAAAACTACTGCTTTTCTTCCTCTGGTATTTGTACAGCACATCCCCCAAAATGAAGGAGACAAATTCACTCAAGGATTTACACATAGATGAACTTACTCTATATTATGCTTTTAATATTCTTTACAATTGGTAACACCAGGATATCTAAAATAAACTCTTTACTATAATACAGCCACGGTGCTTCAAAACAGAGTTAAATGCTCTTCACAGCTTAAGACTGTGATCTTAATAGCTATGAGGCTTATGTTCCTGAAATGTTATGATAGGGAACAACATAATTTAGGAAAAATACAAGAAGAGCTTTTCTTGTCATTGCTTCTGTGACATTGCAGCCTGGGTATATTTGTAGTGATGCATGTGGGCGTGATAATCCCTTCTTTGGAATCCATGCAGTGTGTGTGTGACCTCTGCTTCAAAGTCTTTGCTTCCCAAATACAGGCTTTTGAAGAGGATAGACAGAAGATGTTTCAGTGGCTGATGTACTTACAGGGACAGCATTTGCTTGGGCAGCCCAGAGCATCAGGAGACCATAATTGGGAGCTAGATGTTTCCCTTGCAAGTTGTCCAGGAGGTGTTGCAGTAGCGTCTGTTATAAATAAAAAATATTGTCTATTTCCAAAATTATATTAAGATGTTTAGGGTAGGGCTTACTAGAATTCAAGGACTGGTTTATTAAAGAGAAGTAATGCTAGTAATGGGGCTTTTGAACCCCAAAGTAGAGATGACAGCTGTTAAGAGAAAGTGAGACTCACTCATAGGGAGAGGGCCAGAAGGACACAGAGCACCATGTGAATCCTTACTGGATACTTTCCCTGCTCTCTATTTCCTGAAAGTTTTTAGGGGACCAGGTCCCCTCACTCCTCACTGTTGCTTGTACATGGAAGAAAAAAAAAAAAATCTCTATTCCAATTCCTGCTCTACTCCTCCACTTTAAAGAACCTGAAAATGGGAACAAACCAGTTGAATGGAAATGAAGAAAATGTTCTCTCTCTTCATGCTTGTTATGAAGAGATGGTCTGATAAATCAGCAAACTCCCTAGTTGGGGGCACTTTGTTAGTGACCTAAACAGTGGCTTCAATGGGTTGGTATTCTTTGAAATTATAGCAACTGTGTAATGTTCTAGGATCAACTGGTGTTTATAGCATTTCTGCAAATACAGGGCAACCATGTATTCAAAGCAAAGCTTCCTGTCTACTTTTCAAAGGCAAAAAGGCTGACCTTGAATAAAAAATGACTCATCTTTTTTCCAGATTCCCACCCAATCTAAGACACCAATTTTGTGCCTCCTACTTCCTGCACCTTATTTCCCACCATCACCTCTCCAGCCCTTTCTTTCTTTCCACTATTCTAGTTTATTTTATGCAAGAAATTGTGGTATGTAAAGCTTTTAAAGTCTAAATAAAACCTGTTTTGTTTAATGATCTGTTCCACAATTATTTGGTAGATCAAAATTCTCAGGCCAGTCTTCCATCATGTTTGTCAGCCATATGAACAGAATTCCTTCCAGAGCTAAGGAGAATAACCAGGGGAACAACTTATCACAGCTTTGACACAATCAATATTTAGGGTACTTGGCTTCCAATCCAGTAATCTGCTATTTTCTACTAGTCTGACTGTTGGAGGATCTACTCACTCTGCACCAGAGTTTAAAAATAGCACATGTAAGGTTTTGAAATTTCACAGCACAGTGCCCTCAGAGAAACAACTGAAGGGTCTTTGTCTCACCTCTTTCCACTGCTCACTGCAGTCTGGAGGCTGCCAATGGGTCATAGCTCTGAACCCCTGGATTAAAATTCCTCAGAGGAAGATGCTAATTCTCAGAATTGTTGGAAATAAACTACATGGAGCAGTAGAATTCAGAGTTGTGGATCTGCCCTACTGCAGGTGATGCCAATACAGGACAATTAAGGTATAACTATAAAAGCTGACATATTTGATTTATTTCTTCCAGTACTGAAATAATTCCTGTCCTCCATCGCTTCAGTCATAATATATGGCAGAGTTATATCCTACCCTTGGATGTTTACCTTGGATGTGGTGTCTGAAGGGTTGGTCCTTTCAGCATCCAACATTACTTTCTCAAATAATTTTAAAAGCCATTTTTTGGATTTAGACCAGTTCCTGTAAAGAAAAGCAATGAAAAAGAAGCCCTTAAATGAGGCAGTGCAAACCAACATTTCCATGAGAAGGACTCCTTGTTTTTTTTCACCAAAAGCGCCTGGGCAGCAGTCAGTTGATGAGTAGCCAAGTGCCAGTCTGACTGACAGAAGTGATGACTGACATGAAGAACAGCACAGCCAAGACCTTTATCTTGGCCAGACCTCACCTTGCAGCAAGGACCTGTGACTGCTAGACTCTGCATTTTCCTACCTTTTCATTACATGTTTTCAGTGTAGCTTTGGACAGATTGCTTAGGCCCATCTTTTCAAGAATTATTCTTTTGAAGAAAATCAAGGCCACACTTTTAGAGCATACTCAATTCCTTCTGAAGGTTATTTTGAGGTGCTTAAGGCAATATCACTGCCCTGAGAGCACCGGCAGGCTCTGCAAGTGCTTTCCTCTCTTCCTCAGAATTTGGAGCTCTCTCATTAGACAACCCTGAGTTTGGGACTCACATTTAGGATCAGGCCTTTGCCCTTTCCCTCATTCTGCTGCTTCCTGGCAGGTCCAAGATGCACCCTGCCCACCTAAGCAAGGTGATTTCTGCTTTATGACAGAAAAATGCAGGAGACTTGGTCAGAGTTCTCCTGAAGCTTATAGCTGAAAATCTGCTTGACCCAAGGACATGGCATCAGTAAAGACAGGGCATCATCCTCCATGGGAAATGTCTCACGGTTGATATTCCAGCAAATAAAATGTTTGTAGTGTGTACAGCATGAGCATCATCTCTGCCCCATTACCTCAGGAAGCACTCAGGCATCTGGGAAGCATATTCAAAGTCCTCATCATACTTCTGAAAATGTTCTTCAAACTCCTTGATTTCACTCTGACTTGTTGGCCAGATGCCTTTCCCAAACAAAGTGTTCACCACTGCTGGATACATGACATGCCTGCAAGGACAAGATCCCCAAGACTTAGTGGCCATATGAAGGTGTTGCAGCAGTTTTAGGTCGGGATGCAGCGTGCTGAATTGCCAACACCTGCGGGACTCAAGCATCACATTGGTATGGAAGGGCTGGCGCAAGGCTCACACCTCACTCACACCCTTATTGAAGATTTTAAGCGGAGGCAGGGAGATACACAAACCTCAGGCTGGTCCTTTGCATGTGGCTGAGCGTCCTCAGCTAGCATTTGGTCGCCTGAGCAGTGCCAGGAGGTCTCTGGGCACCAAGGTCCCCTACTCCCCATTATCCACCCCTCACATGAGGTTGACTCATGTGAACCTTCCAGGCATTGCACAAACCCTTCTGGACCAGACAGCCCAAACATCCTTCCTCTAGCTGCAGCTTTTCTGAATAGATAATGTTTATTTGTTTTCTTTTCGTCTCACTCCTTCCCTGCTTGCTCCCCTGTTATTCTACTAACTCTGAGTGCCGTTCTCAGACCCTTCTCCTGTACTCCTTAGCTCCAAGAAACCTTTATTCGGTCTTTGCAATGTCCTAGCCACTCCTAAACATAGCACTCACTTTCCTGCTCTTCTAAAGATCATAAGGAAGCTGAGGCCATCTGGTGGCTCTGTGGGTTTAGTTTTGAGGCAGCTAAATAACAATTATGCAGAGCATTGCATTCCAGTTCTTTTCCTCTGCCTTGTTTGGCAAAACTGTAAGAAGAGATCACCCCCCTCAGCCAGATTTACTGTGGATGACTTTCTGGGTTCTGTATTTTATCGTCTAGCAAATAACTGTTTTTTTTTTTAAATTTTAAACGAGTAACAGCTGATTTGAATGCCAGGACAGCCAAGGTAGTGGGAAGAACACACTGTCCCACAGCTGCATCCGAGATGCAGTAGGATGGGATGCTCCATGTACAACTTGTAGGCTCATGGAACTGCTGACTTTTGTGGACCATGGTCTGTGCTGGTGCCACTACAGAACCACAGGTCTATCCCTGTCCACAGAAACTTTAGTCCAGGTTAAAAGACCAGAGGTGGATTCAGAGAGGGGAATAACAGGAAAATGTGGGGAAGTATTAGCACACTAGGCAGTGGTGCAGCTCACCACGGATTCAATGGTGCCCATTTTTAGAAAGAAACAGATGTGACTTTAATCTCAGAAGACTAGTAGGGAAACACCATGGGATGTAGGGGTTTGCACCCCATTATCGAGATCAGTGGGAAAAAGGAGTTAAAAGCTCTGTTGTTGTCTCATGAAGCTGTCAGTACAGGGATTATTTTACATGAAGGATGAAGTTCTGACAGCAAAGTCAGTTCCAGAAGTCTTAGGTAAGTTTTGGGCTAGACTTGGCTCAAACATGGAAAGTTTTCAACTTGATGAAGACCAAGCATTTTTTTTTCTGTTTCCAAGTTCTTTATAAAAATGTGAAGCTTTTATGCTGTCTTTCAGGAAAGCCAACAGTTTGTTGTAAGATGCTGTGTTTTCCTTTTTCTTCCAAATTAGGTAATTCAGATGCTTCTCCTAACTGGGAGAAACACCTTTAGATGAAACCCTGTCCACTCTGTGAGCCACCTCAAACTGTGAAGCTGTGATGAGCATCCTGACAAAACTTCTGTAAGACTTGACAGCCTGAACTCCACTTGCTTTACAGTGACATCTCTGCTCCCATAGAGGACACCCCTGCATTACAGACGGGCTGCAAAACTCTCTTACCTTACCAGGTCATTGAGGTCACCTGTGCCCTCCGTGCCCAGGTGAGCCATGTGCTCACGTAGCTCCTTACACAAAGTGCCCGTGAACATGTGCAGATTAGAAGGACTCATTTTCCCCTTCATCATGCTGTACAGGTTACCATGGTTCTGATAAAATGCTTCTGCAGGGACAGAAACTAAATATAAAAAGAAACAGAAACAGTTTGGAAAGTAGACAAAGTAGATTTTCACTGAAAGACAGAGTGAAAATTTTTACATTCAAATTTTGACTCTAATTTAAATGCCTTAACCTTCATTTTCCTAGAGTGAAATTCCCTGAAAGCTTCCTTCTAATGTGGTAAAGATTTTGTGAGCTTGCTGCTTCTACCAGTCTGTGTAACATATTCCTGCATCATGAAGCTTCAGTGCCAGAGTCAACAATCCAGAGGTTTCCCCCCAGTGGAATATAGAGAGATGTGCATGGACTCCACATAACTGACTGAAATGAAAAATAAATTATACCACGAAAAAAGCTTGTGTTTCATTTTTAAAGTAGTACATCCTCTCAGGAGAAGCTGAGAGAGCTGGGACTGTTCAGCCTGGAGAGGAGAAGGCTCAGGGGGATCTTACCCGTGTGGATAAATATCCAGTGGTGGCAGTAAAGAAGACAAAGTCAGGCTTTTCTCAGGGCAGGAGGCAACAGGTACAAATGGCAATAAAGCAGACCCCACTGAGACACAGGGAAGCTTTTATTGTGCAGATGATCAAACACAGGTAGAGGTTGTCCAGAGAGGTTGAGGCATCTCTGGTCCTGGAGATACTCAAAACCCAACTGGACACAGCCCTGAGCAACTTGCTGTCACTGACGTTCCTCTCAGCAGGGGCCTGGACTAGGCAATCTCCAGCAGTGCCTTCCAGACACAGAGATTCTGTGATTCTGTGATTTAATCTCTCTGACAATTTCCTCCTCTGTCTCTTCACAGTCCAAATTTGCCAAACCACTCAAAGAATTCCTGTCTGCGCTATTCCATGGGGATTTAAATGGATGAGCTGACAGCCCATGGCACTCTGGATGGGATATATACTTCATCCCTTTCTAATGACTCTTGTGCTTCAGAGTAACCGCTAATTATTGCTACAAGCTGATTTTCAAATGAAGAGATAGGACTAAACACTGTTGCTCCAAACATGGTAAACACAGATGGAGTGTCCAGACACAGAAAAGGATCTGATCTCAAACTGAGGTTGCTTGATGATAAAAATAATAACAGTCCCTGAATCAGAAAACTCTGATTCCTCGAGACTGAATCCAAATGTCTTTGCAGGTTTACAGTGCTGAATCACATGGAGAAACTGAACTTTATTTCATGGAACAGTTGCGGGTCAAAATAAGTATTTAAGGCATGATCAAAAGGCCAGTGGGGTTTCATTTGGGCCTTGATGTTCCTGGGTAAGATTTGCATTAGATTTGCATAGATTTGATTTGCATTAAAAAAAAAACACATCTTAGTTACCTGCATTCTTGACAGCTGTTTGTACTGCCTGCTCAAAGTTTAAGTTTTCAGACTTAAAAAATGCCTCAGCTCCTTCTTCCTCAGTCACAAAAGTAAACCGCTTCCCCAGAGCGAATATTGTGAACACGGGTCCATGCTGGAACACACAAAGATTTCACATTACTGCACTGTTTGATGGGAGCCCCAGCATGACTTCAGTGCTGCTGAGAGGTCAGGAGGGAGGAGCTGGTCCTCCTTGCTCTCTGAACACTTTGCTCAGGACTGCACAAAGAGAAACATGAATCAGACCAAAATGTGTAGACTTCTGGATCTCAAGGCAGTGTGATATGTGGCTGCCTGACCTCTTACAGAGTAGAAGAGATTCCTCCACTGAGAGTAACATTTATATTTGAATTACATTACATTTCAAACAATACAACCTACCTGGACTTAAAGAACCCAAGGGGATGGATTGTCTACTGCATCCCTTGGCTGCAATAATAAAGTACCAACATTTTAAAAATCCATAATCCTACCTATTTCAGTCTTTTTTTTTAGCCAAACTCCTCCTTCCTACATCTTTTTAACATTTTAAGGTTCCTTTCCCTTTTTCTTTTCTGTTTTTTGTAAAGGTTCTGCTAATAGCAATGACTTCTTTCTTGTACAGATGTTGAAAATAAAAATAGTTAACAAGCTTTGAGCAGAACAGATTGGTGTATATTCAGGGAAGGTTTTTCTTTCATCTTCACCTAATATCCCATAGCCCTTTCCTTTCGAAACTTTCAGCAACAAGCATTCACTTCTGAATTCTCTATATTATGAAAATGATCACTGATATTTGTAAAGACTCTAAACTAGAAAACAAATGTGGAATATCTAAGGTCTGTCAGATGTAAGCATAAAAAAAAAATCACTCTACCTTGTTCACATGGTTTATGCCACTGACTTTAACCATTTCTTTTGTAGTCTGTATTTATAGTGTAAAAACTGCTTCATCGAAAGCTCTTGATAACAGTTGAATTTTGATTGTGTCCTTCAACTGTAAATTATTAAAGAAAGAATGACTGTTCAGACTCTCTAGGTGGTAATGAGCTGTGGCTACCCCATGCCTGGAAGTGTTTAAGGCCAGGTTGGATGGGGCTTGGAGCAACCCGGTCTAGTGGAAGGTGAACCTGCCCATGGCAGAGGGTTGGAACTAGATGATTTTTAAGGTCCCTTCCAAACCAAACCATTCTGTGATTCTGTGATAATTAGATTACAGCCCTCATGTTGCTGGGAAAGGAGCAAAAAAAGGCCACCTAAACCCAGTCTGTGCTGCATTTTCTAGATAATTTGTGTCTGTCCATTCTACTTCAGCAGGATATTATGAGCTAGAAAAGGCAAAGAGTTATACAACATTCATGAATTAAAGTTTCAATAAAAGGAGACCAAATGGACTTAAATCTAAGGAAAATTGAAAACAGTTTATCATAATTTAAAAGCCAATGGGCAGCTTTAGAAGTAAGCTGGTTTAAAACCAGACAGAATACTTTATTCATATGGGTGATGATTAAATTACAGATTCATTGCTGTGGGATGCAGCAAAGCCCAAATTATACACAGGATAACAAAAGAGCTTAGGTTCTCATAGTTAGATCATGTGGATGCAAACCCCAGCCTAGGAAGTCCCTAAACCAGAAGCTGGGAATAAAAAGCATGAAACAGCATACTCTCACCTAGGTGTGCTCCTTAATCCCTTTATTCAACATCTCCTAAGAGCTGCTATTCAAGACAGACACCTGATTAACCAGACTTTTCATCTGTCCAGGTGTAATTATGCTGATGTTACACCGCAATAAAATCACCTTGTGGAACAAGCTGTCAGGCAGATTTGCATTTGTGTTATGGGCAGGGACCAAGGGAATGTAGGCACTGCATCCCAGATTACGGCTCTGTCTGAAACAGGGTCTAAGGAGGCCTGGTCACATACAGAGATATAGAAATAAAAATAAAAATCCTCTTAGGATTTACTCCTTTCACTTGCTCAGTTTTTCCAAATATTGGGAAACACTGCAGTGCCATGGTGAGAGGCAGATCCAAGCCTACAAGAAAGTAACACTCCAGAGAAATACTAACTTCAGAAGGATGCTCTCCAAAATCCCAAGGAAAGGAAACTGGGGAAACAGCCATTTTTCCCACCGGGAATTACAATCAGGGAGCAACCACTGGAGCACTGCTGGAACAGCTGTATCAAGACTCATGTTGGAAGTTGGGAGCACTGCATGGGTTTCCTCACCCTGGGCATTCACACACACATGAGGTCAGTGCCATGTTCCTCTTTATCTCAGGGACCTCAGTATTTTGGTCTTCTGTGCATGGGACCAGGGGCACAGACCTTTAGAGACTCAGCTGTGGACACTGACTTGGGAAATGCTCCTGAAGCCTTGTCCTCTTCTCCAGCCAGTTTCCCCTCCACATGTCCCTTGCTGTGTAACCCAGCAAGCCATCCCTCACCCAGCCACGCACAGACAGTAAAGCCAAGAGGCATCTGATGAGTCCTGAGACATGGCACCATGTTCCAGGTGCAATCAACACACTGAGAGGGATGTATGGATCCCACAGGTCCCTGTAACAGTGCAGAACAACCTCGTGTGTTTAACTGACTTTTCTGTTAGCTCAATTAGTAAAGTGATGAGATGAATTTGAAATTCCTTACTAACTCTTATGTTTGCCAGGCAAAGTGAGGAGCCACATCCTTTGAACTCAATAGGCAGCTCTCCTTGTATTTTACTTTGCACGGTGGCCCTGTTTATCCACCCTGCCCATCCCAGACTGCCTGCAAAACTGCTTTAACCAGCCAGGCAGCTTTAGGAGGGAGAGGTGGCATCTTTTATTTGACCACAGATTAAATATCTTATTGGAGCGGGGGAACTTGCTTTTCTTGGTCCCAGTGATGACACACTGGGGAAAACAGACAATTCTTCCAGCTCACATGTTTGTCTGTAGGAGGAAAATAGAAGCAGAAAACTTCAAGAAATGTGCAGGTTGAAAGTAGTAGAAGTCTGCTGTGTTGCTCCAGTGCTGGAGAGAGAAAGTGGTGTGGGATACACAAAAGGAATTAAGAAAGAAACTAACTAAAAAAGAAATAAGTGTCACTTTCATATGCTGGGGGGTTAATCCAGAGCCGGAACGTTCTAATTCCAAGAGCATCCCCTAAAGGTAATGACCCTACAGAGCTGAAGAGGTTTCACATTACCTAGAGTCCGTTTCTTCACCACTTTTTGCAAGGCCAACTTGCTCATATTAAGGACTTAGCCCTGTTCTGGCAAAATTAAGGAGCCTGAAATAATTGTAGATGTATTTTGCAACCCCTGTAACGCCTGTTAATGACCTCTTTGGCAGCAGCACATGTTTTGTTTGGCTGTACTCTGCCACAGTGCCTACTCCTTTAAAACGGAGCAGGCAGGAAAAGGCTTATTTTTCCTGGCCTCAGCACAGCCTGCCAGTGTGGGAGGTGGGAAGGGAGGGAGACATGCAGTGCCTGGGGTGTTTAATGAGAGGAAGGGGAAAACAAAAGAGTTGCCCTGCTCAGGGACGGGCAGGTTGTCAGATGCTGCTGCTGCTTCAGCCATTCTGGGGAGGGATGGATGGAAACACCCCTCTTGGCCCAAAGGCCACAGGAAGAGGTCACAAGTCACATGGATGCTAAGTTGCTGGACTAAAAATGAAGTCAAACAAAAGGTCCTATCTGCAAACACAGTAAAGGGGAGAGATGTAAGAAAGCCTTTTCGTTCTGCCTTTCCTTATTTTGAGTTTTCTCCCACTGAAAATGTTTCTTGTTCTAGTTTCTACTCCATCAAATTCTGAGGTTTATAAAGTCCTTCAGGTGTTTCTGGCATGTTCGATGTGTCAGTAGCTGCCACAGCACTTCCAACAGCCTAAATGGTCCCCAGGCAAATAAATATCAAAATTAATGACCCCAGAGCCTCTAAGTGTGCATTTGTACATCATTACAAATATGTAAATGCTTTGCTTATTAAATCTGTGAATGAATCCCCTAAAAGAACTATTCTGTCAGGTTTGTTCTAAAATTTCATCCAAGAGATTTTGCTAAAGGCACCTTAGGGAAAAAGGGAAAATAAAGGAAGCTTAAGTCATGGTGAAACATCTGTCCCCAAAATGGACTGCACTGGAAAGGAAAGTTTGGCAGGCTGCTTTAATCTGGCTGCCATCAGGATGTGTTTGCAATAGAACAAGGAGGTTCTCTAACAGCCTCATTTCAGAATAGTCAAAGAAATATTATGATTGGATTATTGGAGGCTTGATCAGTTTGGTATTCTCAAAATTTACCCTTTAACCTCTGCTTTCATTTAACACCATGAATTTATAACAATACAGGCTGCAAAGAAGTACTTAAAAATATGAAATCTAAGAGTTCAAAATGAAAAAAGCAAATTTTAAACATCCAGCATTTATTAATGTGCTTTGGTTTTTTTTCTTTCAAATTCCAGGATGTTACAGGTTTTTCATTTTTAGCTAGTTTTTGCAAGTAGTGGGCTGTGTGAACCTTCAGTATGGAAAACCTGAGGCTGACTACACTGCAGTAACAGGTGATCCCGTTCCTGAATGGAAGAAGGAAACTGGGGTTTATGTCAGCTAGTATTAACTGCCTGGAAATTAAGTGTCTAACCTAAATTAACCAATCAGTCTCTATCCAACAGACACAGAGTAAGTCGTGTTCAGGGGCTAAATATTCACGCCCACGTTTGGTAAGTTTTTTAGGATGGAAAACATTGCCTGCCAAGCACGCCTGTGTGTCTTTTGAATGCTGAGGGACCCCAGCTGGTACTCAAAAATCTCACCTAACTTTAGGCATGCAAATAAGCAGTTTCCTGGTCCCAGCTCTTGACGCAGAGCTTTTCACATTATCTGAAATCAACACTAACAGCCAGACTGCAGAAACAAAACAGCAGAAGTCCAAGCAGGACGATCACAGCACAGAGAGATCGTGCCTGGATCAGATCCATAGCTTAGCAACGTTAGTGGTACAAAGCCGATTTTCACCAGCTAAATGCTCCCAACAACATAAAATGTGACAGGAAAGGGGAAAATGTTAACGCAGAAGTTTCTCATTGCCTTTCCCTTTGCAGGCAGCCATCCTGAGCACACACCCACGAGCAGGCACGCCGCCACAGACATTACCTTGTTTCTAGCTTGCTCTATGAACTCCAAAGGAGCTTTCCCGAACTGAAACGCAGCTCCAAACCATGGGATCCAGCTCCTGATGCAAGGAGGGGAGCTTGAGTTTCTCAGCTGGAACAAAACAGCCTTGACAATAAGGAGTCCCAGGACTGCTGCCAAGAGGAGAGTGAGATCCATTTTGCCTGTTCGCTGCCTGCCCCGGCAGCTGCTCCAGCCTCCGGGGCACGGGCATTGCCACGCTGGCCCCAGTTCCCAGTTAATGAATAGGCCTCTCTGAGCAGCCCTGCCAGCTGAGCACTGCCGTGGAGACAAGATGTCAAAGCACCAAGCAGCCCAGGCGACGAGCCCTTGTTCTGGCAAAGGCAGAGCCAATTGTGCTCTGTTCTGGGACGAGGACCAACTCCGCGGCTTGCAAAACTTAGATGTTGCTGTGGCAAATCCTTGGACTTTGCACCAGTTCCTGGGAGGCCAGCCAGGGACGCTGGCAAAGCAGTGCAGAGCTGTCTTCAGTTAAAAAAAAATATTACTTTTTGTCAGTATCGAGATTACAAAGCAGAGAGGCTGTGATACGCAGAACTTTAGCTTTCAGAAACCCACATGGCAAGAAACTTCTGCAGGCATCACCTGAAGCAGAAATCTTATGGAAGGTATCTCTCACCTGCCTGAGGTCATCTCATCAAAGGCTAGATCTACATCCAGTGTCTGAGGAGCAATAAATGCTTCAGAGGTTGAATTGGCAACCTCTGTTATGTCACTGCAATGTCAGAAGACAAGGTTTCAGAGAGCTCAGATTAGTTTCTTTGCATGTGTGGAAGTGGCACACCAAAATTACTTACAGAATCATTTAGTAATTAAAAAAAACAACTGAGGAAGTGCCCTCACAGCCTTCTCCCTCATACCCTCAGCAAGTCTGAAGAGAACACAAAACCAGGAGGAGTGGCTGACAGACCAGATGAGTGTGCCACCATTCAGACGGGCCTCAAAGGGCTGGAGAAATGGGCAGACAGGGACTTATCTTAAAAGCTTAGAATATCAGGCTGGAAGGGACCTCAAGGATCATCTACTCCAACTTTTCATGTTAAAGTAATGGATTCATGAAGTTCAGCAAAGGGAAATGCCAAGTTCTGCCCCTGGGCAGGAACAACTCCACGTACCAGTATAAGCTGGGCAGCACCTGGGTGGAAAGGAACTTTGGAGATCTAGGGTCCAAGTGGAGACCATGTTGAACGTGAAGGCTGTCTTAGGAAGAGGGAGGTGATCCCCATGCTGGAGAGATCCATCTGTAGTGCTGGGTCCAGTTCCAGGCTCCCTAGTGCAAGAGAGGCATGGACAGCCTGGAGTGAGAGCTCAGTGAAATTGCAAGAAGTTCATAAATGGGCTGGAGCATCTGTCATTTGAGGAGATGCCGAGAGAGCTGGGACAGCTCAGTCTGGAAAAGAGAAGATTCAGGAGGATCCTGTCAGTGTGTGTGAACATCTGAAGGCAGGGTGCAAAGAGGATGGAGCCAGGATCTTTCAGTGGTGCCCAGTGAAAGGGCAAGAGGCAGTGGGCATAAATAAATACAGAAAATTCCACCTGAAGGTGTTTTTTTATATTGTGACAGTGGTCAGGCACTGGGAGAGGGTGGCTAGAGGGGCTGGGGAGACCTGGGAGACATTCAAAACCCAGATGGACAAAATCTTGAGAGCTTACTCAAGGGAACCCTGCTCCAAGCAGGGCGTTGGAGTAGCCAGGCTCCAGGACCCTTCCAGCTTCGACTGTTTTTGGGGGGGGGGGTTGTTGATTGTTTTTGTTTGTTTGGTTGGTTGGTTGGTTTTGGTTTTTTGTGATCTTGTCTTCTTTTGCTCTGGCCCTTTGTCTAAATCTCTTGTTCTTCTCAGTCCCAGGACCTGATCCGCAGGCCCAGACTCCTTACTCTGCTCAGCCTTTCTAGCTCTTCATCTACTTGTTCCATCACAACCACCAGCTGTCCATCACATCTTACACTTCTCCCTTTACTCAAATACCACCTTCACACATTCATTTCCTTTTTAATCAGGTTTGGTCTTTTTTCCTCTCTGTTCACCCATGTCTCCTCCCAGACCCTACTTAGTTCTGTCCCATTCTCTTCATGTCTGTGCTCCCAAATCTCACCAGAATAATACACTTATGTCTGAGTAAGAGACACCTGGACTGTGCTTGAACTTGTCCTCCTGTATATTTTTATAATATTTCAATAGTTAGTAATCCAAAAACCTTATCCACTCAACAGCTTCATATACTTTACTAAGAGAAGGGTATAGTTCATCACTACAGTATTTTCTAACACAAAAATTGTGCATGAACATGTGTATGAACATGGTAGTTTCATTCCAAGTGCTTTGTACAAATACAGTTTAACTCTATTCCTATACAGGAATAGGTGCAAAAACAGGAACCTTTGTACTTGTGCAGACAGGCAATACAGTAAATTAGCACAGCAGAAATACACCTCATAGTAGGAGGTTAAGAACTGTGGAAACCAGATATATGTCCTTCATTAAACAGTCATGCTGAAATACCTTGGGATGTTACCTGTTGGTCATAGCTGCAGAAGAACAAGCCCAACTAAATCAACTGTGACAAGTAGGATGCTGATCTCCACTTTGCAAACTGCCTGCAAAAACAGATAAATCACAGTTAATTGTGATATTACTGCACTTCTGCATTTAGCTGTCACAGCTCTTTGTACATTTATTTCTTGGTTTTATATTATCCATTAAATTCTTTCTTTTCCTACAAAGAGGTAAAGTGATAAGACAACTAAAGACCTTGGAATATTGGAGTATTTTTTATTACATGCACAGTATATTTTCATTAACTCAGTGAGCTAAAAGTGATCTATGTACAGGTCAGACAAGCCCTCAACCCTCTGTGAAGTAATTCATTAAAGGTTTTTTTGTTTGTTTTGGCATTTTTTGTTTGTTTTTGTTTAGCTTCTGCTTCGGTGAAGAACATGAGATGCAACTGCAAGGCACTAATGTGCCTTCCTCCATCAGCACACAGCCCTCCCAGGACCCTGCTGCTGTGTTTCCCATCCCATCTGAAGTTCACACTCTCTCTCTCTGTATATGCAGACTTTGATCAAACTGACTTTAGGGATATATGAACCCCAGCTGTTTGATGGACCTGCCAGAGCAGTGGCCCTTCCCTGCTCCACACATCACAGACCTGTACATATAAGCATCTGTTTCAAAGACCCTGTGGGAAGAGAAAGTTATTCTTTGCTGCCATCCCAAAGTCGGTCTGGTTTAGAAAAGAATCTCTTCCTCGGACTTAAAATAACCATGGAGAGCTCTTTCTATAGGATGCTGCAATGCTATGGAGTTTATTTTAAGGAGGAATCTACTTGTTGTTTTAAACTTCCTAAGCCATGTTTATAGAGAAAACAGAACGAGATTGTACCCAGGGGCGTACAGCTAAGGAATTATTGGGAAACGTCCATCCTGGGAGGTTTTCAAGTGATCGAACAAGATCTTGAGCAGCTCTAAAGCTCCCCCTGCAGAAGATTGTAGGATGACTGTAGGTGACCTTTAGAGGTCCCTTCTAACCTACATTATGAATTGGTGATTTGTGGAAAAGGCTGACCCGAGCCCACTGAGTAGCTATGGAGAGAACCACAATGTGCCACAGCAGATTGCATGAACTGCCCAGAAAAAGGCTCTGAACCACTCATACCTTTCGTGCAGCCAGGCATGTTTGCATTAAATTGCAATATGCCTTCTTCCCATTTTTAAGCAGGGTTCTGTCAGTAGTTTCATTACTGCATGAATTCTAATGAATTTTAACCCAAAGATAATACTGGTTACTGGTGAGTGGTGAGATAAATTCATCTGACTTTGGCTGAATATTTCACCTGCAATGCTCCCTTCATTTGTCTGAATTGTTGCGGTGGGGGCTGTACACCAAGGTGTTCGGCAATCAGTGTGGGGAGGTGTTCTGGAATAATTTTCTATGACCTAAAAAATCCTCAAATCCTTAACATGAGGATTACCAAGTAATGGCTAATGATTAACTTAGGGATTCAGCTGAGCCTTAATGATAAATGAAGGGCTTCTCTTGAACAGCATGTACCTTACCCCTTTTTTGTGGCAATGACGAGAACCTAAATATGTCTACATTCATTTAAGAGAAATTGTGGAGGCACACAGTTAACAGGCTCCAGCATTCAGCCAGAAAAAGCTTTAAACTTTTCACTTATGGTGCTCTGGGCAGATCAAATTCTGTCACCCCAGGTTTGCCTGCCCCTTGCTCAAACTGCTCCATGCCTAAATGTGCAAGAGACGTGGATTGCTCCAAGCACTCCATCACCCCAGCTCCGCGCGTAGCTGCTGCTAATGCAGCTCTTATTAAACCAGATTGGATCAATCCATCCCTCCTGGGATGCCTGTGCAGCTGCTTGACTTGGGCACGGAGTTCGGGGCTCCCGAGGCACGGCTGCCAACGACAGCACCTCGTAAAGCGAAAAGACCCCACGCGTGTGCTCGGGATCTTGATTGCTCCTTTTAATGCGAGTAGCGGACAAAATTGTGCGTGTGACTGTACCTTCACAGACGGTTTCTTGGCACAGAGCAGCGCTGGTGGCAGACTACATTTCCCAGGAGCCTGTTGAGCAGGATTCTCGTGTCACTGCAGAAGGACCTTCCAGCTCTGCAGGAGCCGCTCGGGCAGCTGCAGTTCCTGACGCTGACGCTGGAGAAACATGACCTTTCAGCAGCTTGTGTCCTAAACGACCCAGAACTGAGCTGCTGGAGGGTCTGCTCCTGCTCCAGACAGACCCCGGCAGGGTGGCTGGTGAGCCTCGGTTCATGTGAGATGCTAGATGTCACCTGCAGAAGAAGAGAAGAGCTTACCTCTTCCCGAGAGATGGCCCCGAGCCAGCAAATTCGCTCTGTCAGCCTGTGCAGCGGCTGTGGCAGAACTAGGTACAGCTCACCCTGGTTTTCCGAGAGGGAAGGGGGTCAAAATTCACTTATGGGGGGCAGGGAAAATGTCAGCGCCCGGATGCCTCCTTCCTCAGTGTTCTGCTCCAGCAAATCTGTGCATTTCACTGTGTTCGTTGTGACTTTTCTGCAATCTAAGCCCTGCGAGTGTTTGTGCCACCTGAGTGTGGATGGAGGGAGGGTTTTTCATGATGAAATCTTTGCCGAAGGGCTGCAGTCATTAACATAGAACAGTTGAGACTGTTTTAAGCTTTGTAGTTGCTGGTTTTCCAGAAAAAGACTAAAAAGGCAGAGAGATCTGTTGCCTAAGTTACCAGCAAGGGCAGATTCCTTCAAGAATTTGCTTGTCATAGTTAATGAATGTTAATCAAAGAAAAGACGACTCTTGTGTTACGGGTTACAGTGGAGATGCCTCTAAAAATGGAGCTGGAAAACTACTTGCTAAAATATTGGATAGAAGCACACTGGCATCTGTGTATCACTGCTTTGTAATCGAGTAACTTATTTGTAATATTTATCAGTATGTTCTACGTAATTTCTACAACGTCTTACAAACCAATCTGTTTCATTGGCATAAATGATTTTTAACTTCTCAATCTTTGCTGATCTTTAAACACGAATATCTAATTTAATGCACAAACAGACTATAAACCTGCCGAGGCTTTGAGCAGTGACTGCACTCCTGTGGCCCCTGAGTCCTGCTCTGGAAGGACCCTGGTGTGCCAATGAGGTGTCAAACCAAAGGCAATCCCTGCTCCCGGGCAGTAACCACCTGAGACAGGCTGGGAAAGTCCATCACTCAGTGAGGTCCTGCTGGCCTGGAAGTTAAATGAGGGGCAGCAAATATGTTTCCACAACGTTTCAGTAGCAGCCCTGGGAAGCTGAGATCAAGTTGGACCTCCTTCTCTGGCCACCAGTTACTTCAGTGAGAGAAATAACAAGACTAAATATGATTTTATTGTCTGCATCAGAACAGCAGGAAGTTTTAGAGTGGTTTATAGGATAGATTTGTGGGTAGGTTTGTAGCTGAGCCTGCATATGTGTCTGCATTGCAACGTCCACTGTGAGGTGGTTCCTGACCATAATGTGCTGCCACTAGGCTGGGCAGGATTGGAGAGGCCACGTGACTGATGGAGAGATTTGACTGGCCTTTATTCAGGGGGAGTAACTGGAACAGAATTTTTAATCCCAGGTCCCTTGGAAAGTACATATATTGCACAACAAATCTGCAAAATGAAATACGGGAGGAAGAGTTGTTTGACAGGAATGTACTTTGGTTGCTTATGCCCAGAGCTGCTTTTAACAGAACTGGACGTGAATCTTCTTGTTGGGTACAGTCCCTGCTGCCTGCTCTGCCTGCACAGCCCCTTGGGCACCTGGCAGGGGGTTCTGGTGCAGATGTTCCCAGCATGGGTGGCCTCCCCACAGCCGCCCTCGTATTCACGCGTGTTCCCTGCCCTTCCTCTGCAGTGACATTTCCCCTGGATCTCACAAAAACTCGGCTGCAGATCCAAGGTGAAGCTGCCGTCCTTCGCAGCGGAGCTGCGGGCGGACAGGCGGTCCCGTACCGCGGGATGCTGCGCACGGCAGCGGGCATCGTGCAGGAGGAGGGATTAGGGAAGCTCTGGCAAGGAGCCACGCCGGCCGTCTACCGCCACATAGGTGATTATCTGCTCATGATGGGACAAGTTTGGGTCCTGCCTTCTGTGGCCGACAGCCTTTTGGAGTGAGCTTGCAGTATCTTCTTGTACCGTAGATATATATATCTGTGAGGAATTCTTCAGACTAGCTTGCAATCTCACTTCAAAAATATAGGATTCTAAATCAATATTGTCTATTCCTTCTCTTGCCCAGTCCTTCCTTATTCTGACTTCTGGGGGGTGGGGGGTGGAAGTAATTTCTTTGCCGGAAGGTCTTGTTCAGGAAGCACGAGCAGGCACTCAGGATCCTCAGAACAATAGATATCTCTTATCTGAGGGAAGTGTGGACAGGCTGGTAAAAAATGATAAGCTTGCAAGCACTAGAGAAGAACACAAACGCTAAAAGAAATGCATTAGTGGCTTGGCCACAGCTAACGACTCTCTGTACTTTACTGGGAAATACGGTGACAGCAACAAACCTCGAAAGCACTTGTGGGAGGTTTTGTGCTTGGCATCAGATGAGAGGGAAGCAATGCGGTCATGTCTCCTCAGCATTGAGGCAAAGCCATGCTGCCTCCTGGCAGACCCATGGCTCATGAAGAGAGATTCTCTGATACCAAAATGTTGTGGCTGTAGCACTGGAACCAGGTAACCCCCTCACTTTCCCCATTCTGATCACAACATGAGAGCAGTGACCAGCTGACACAGGTCAGATCTGGAGTGTCTTGAACCAATCTCTTGATCTCTCTCTCACAACGTGACCTCCAGAAATGACACACTCAAGAAAACTGTCTCCTGCTTTTGTTTTCCACAGTGTACTCCGGTGTTCGGATGGTTACTTACGAACATCTTCGTGACTCCGTGCTTGGCAGGGCTGAGGATAAAACCTTTCCTCTCTGGTAATGTTGCATATTTATTGTTTGGGGATTGTCCTCACTGTAGGAGTCTTGCAGTCAACTCTTAGGTCCAAAATGTATCTGGTTTTAGGAAGGGATTTGTAAGATCTTACACAAAACTCTTGTCATGCCTAGTGGCATAGTAAAGGGGAACTGTGGATAATGCTGAAATTTCTTGTTTTACTAAAAAAAAAGTAGAACCAGAAAATCAACACAACCCATTTAGTGAGAGATAAAGAAGAATATCAGCAAGCAGTTTAGACTTTCAGATTCGCATTCAGTTATAATATATGGAGCATCATGCCTTAGTGTACCTTACCCTCCTGCCTTTAAATCTTGAGTGAGGAGCATAATATAACCTTGATTATATTACTGACTAACAACCTGCAGTCACCACAATTATTACCTTCATTTTGGCTGTAATTATATGGAATAACCATTTACCCTTGTTACACCTGGGTTGTGCTGCTGAACTCTTCAGCTCGAGCGCTGTGACTTGTGAAGATTTTCAGTGTACTCTGAAGCACAATTCTCCCCCTTTTTGCCAGGAAAGCTGTGGTTGGAGGCATGTCTGCAGGTGCCATTGGACAGTTTTTTGCCAGCCCAGCTGATCTGGTGAAGGTGCAGATGCAGATGGAGGGAAAAAGGAAGCTGGAAGGAAAGCCATTACGGTCGGTTCCTCTCAGAGCTGGTGGTTTTTTCCCCACTAATGATCACTCTTTGGCCCAGTATGTGGTTCTCTCTGTTTTCTGCCACTTCCTCTCCCCAGCTGCTCTGTGCCCTTTTGTGGGGAGAGAAATGTCTGGAAGCACATATGGCTCTGGGCAGTGAAGAGGGTGACAGATTCAAGATTCCCTCCTTATCCCATTTATACTCATCTTCCTTATTCTGATTCATTGGCCCCAGAGACCACAAACTCTTCCCATCTTCCTTGTTCAGCATGTCCATGCCAGCACATCACCGCGGGGAGGGAAGGATGCTTTCTGAAGATGGGAATCTGGAAGAAAGGATGAGGGAAATGGCTCATACAGGATGCACAGGAAAGAGGAGCAGGAAGCACAGGGAAGGCTGGCAAACAGCAGGGCTTGAGCCCCTCCCGCAGATATCAGGACATGCTGCTCTTTGCATCCCAAACTGCTGCCATCATTTGGTGTCTCATTCATTTAGTGTTGCAACACAGTGTGGGATCAAAGGGTTTTCTGCTGCTAGCCACCAGACCACTGCTTAGAAAGGCAACTGGTATGTTTGGTAAAATATCATGGCATGAAAGTCAAAGATGGACCCAAAAATGGATCTGGAGGGCTAGATCCTTGCAGATGTAAATTTCTGTTCCTATGTGAAGACCTGGTGCAGCAAAGTGCTGGAATATTCAAAGATTTCACCGTATCTGGGCTGTCTACCTACTAGTTGCATATTGATTTCAGGTTTCGGGGTGTGCATCATGCATTTCTGAAGATCCTGTCTGAAGGAGGAATACGAGGGCTTTGGGCTGGATGGGTGCCAAATGTCCAGAGGGCTGCCCTGGTGAACATGGGAGGTAAAGGAAATAACTTGGTCTGCAGCATGTAAGGCCACACCTAAGCTTTAAGAAGGAATGGTTCAGCTGTACCCTTGGTCTTAGTGTTCTATTTACCTACACTGGGGACCTGTTTGGACCTCACTGTAGAGGTGACCTCTGCTTTGTGCACCTGTGTTTTGCTCCTGTGGAAATCAAATTGCTTAAAAATAACAAAGTTTGTGCCTGACCCTATGGGAAGGTGAGCCAGGAGCTGAGGGGATCTCATTGTTAACAAAGCAGAGACTTCACCAGCTACAACCCAGAACCTGAGCAAGGAGAGCAGGGCAGAGCCAATGAAGGCAGCCAGGCTTCACCCAGATCCAGATCCTGGAATGTGTGTGGTGACAAGGCAGGTCTGAGGCCAAGGCTGGAAGCTGAGCCAGCAGCAGGTCTGGTGAGGATCACCCAGACACAGCTCAGTGCCACAGCTCATCTGTGAGGTAAATCAGAGCAGATGGGAGCAGACAGGAGAATGTGCTCACACGTCTAAAGATAGGACTCAGGTGCCACAAACATCACCAGAGCAGTGTGCCAGCAGTGCCAAAGGGAGGAGCCACACTCAAAATGAACATCTCATGCTATGAACAGCACAGTCACCCTTTACTTCTGACAGTGTTGTTTTTTCTCGTTATCCTCGTTACAGATCTGACCACTTATGACTCAGTGAAACACTTTTTGCTTCTGAACACACCACTTGTGGACAATAGTGTGACTCACAGTGTTTCCAGGTGCTGTATTCCCTGATTACCCCTTTTCCACTGTGGAGCATTTCCAGCCTTGCTGTCTTCATCTGCCTCTCTGTGCCAGCAAAAGCCTCTATTCTTTGATTTTCATTGTGCTAATGAAATGCAACTTTAGATTTAATATTTTTTTCTTGAAAGAGTATTACTTTACAAAGACTCAAGAGAAAGGATGCAACCATTGCTAAAAACTGCCGTCATTAGAAGTGCCTTGCTGGTGCACTTAAACACCTTTGCTCTCATCTGTGAGAGCACAGTGATATAATCCCTGCAGAGCAACCTTTTTTACTCCCTTAAATTATGAATAAATCTACATTATATAAATAATATCATGAATTTCCTATTGTGGGTTGTGCATCCCTGCCTCAGAACTGCACACAGAGGTGAGGACAGCTGGCCCTGGAAGGATATCTGAGCAAGAGCAGCACTAGCAACCCTTCTCTCAACCCAAGTTTTTGTCATGAGTTATTACTCATGATTTTATGATAACTGTTTTAATATAACCTTATTATAAGACCCCAAATCATGATGCTAAAATTGTCACGATACATCTTGGTTTCTTCTTTAAGTATCTGTTGCTGTTGGCAGTGCCTGTTCTGGCCTGGTAGCGGCTGTCCTGGGAACTCCTGCCGACGTGGTCAAAACCCGGATAATGAACCAGCCAAGAGATAAGCAGGGAAGGTATGGGCACTTCAGAGACTGACTTTTCAGTAGCAAATTGAAACCCTGAGTCTCACTGATTTCACTGGGACAGAAGTGCTAAGTTTCTGATTTCCTCTTCATCTTTCCGATGATGATTTTACTGATTTAGCAAATGTCTGGGGTGTGTTGTTGTGGTGGCCATCTAAGAAAAACCAATGGATTAGACTCCAAAGAGCTTACAAAAGAGGTTTTGACTGTGAAAAAAATATCAGCTACGAATTATTTTTTGAGGGGGATGGGATTTTTTTATATGGTGCATTTGTAATCCTAACACTGTTCTCTTTGCACATTGCTAGAGGTCTGCTTTATAAGTCTTCCATGGACTGCTTGATTCAAAGTGTCCAGGGTGAAGGATTTATGTCTCTGTACAAAGGCTTTATACCAACCTGGATGAGAATGGTATGTGCCTTTCAAGTCGCTTTACAGGAACAATTAGCATTAAAGTGTGAGGATTTCTTCCTGCATCAACACTTTCTCAACACTGTTTGAGTCTCTCAATTTGTTTAATTGCATTTGGCATAGCTGGATGTGGTGCATGACACAACTGCTTGTAGGGTCACTTCCTTCATGTTGCATCTCTTTAAATTGGAAAATGCTGTCCTGCTTAATTGCAAGAGATTTCCCTCAGGTTTTATATAATTTCAAACTCTTTCCCTTCTCCCTTCCCCAAAGTCTCTGTTGCTCCCTTCTTGCCGCCCGGAGCTCCTTTTGCATCCCTCATACTTTCATTCATCCTGTTCCCAGAATTACTTTCTCTTCCATCCTGGGTTTCATTTTCACCCCTCTTGTATTTAGGCTGGCAGCTTTCTCCTGCACACTGCTGGGCTGTTAAAGCTCCAGCTGTGCAATTAAACCAAGCAGCAGTAACTGGAGCCTGGGAACTGGAACTCTGCTGTTAGTTTGAGCAAAGCACAATTCACAATAGCAAATTTACATGTGACTACCTTTTTAAAGTCCATAAGAATTAAAGAAAAACCCAAGAGTGTCTCAACTAAATGGGTGCAGGATATAAATTTTAAGCAAGGAGAACTGTCATTTAGGTTTTAGAACAAGTAAACACTTAAATAAAAGCATTTGGCCTGAAGTAGCTCCCAAGTATGAAAGATTTCAGGTCAAACACTTATGGGTTGGCAAGCTGAAAAATTACAAGAAGTTTAGGTTTCTAATGAAGGACTGGATAGCCCTAATCATTGGAATACTATGTTTTTTGTATGAAAGGCATAATCACAGAATTGTAGAACGGCTTTGGTTTGAAGGGACCTTAAAAATCACCTTGTTTCAACCCTTCTGCCATGGGCAGGAACACCTTCCTCTAGACCAGGCTGCTCAGAGCCCCATCCAGCTTCTAGGGATGGGGAGTTCACAACTTCTCTGGGAACCACAGTAATATGAGATTAAGAATATAATTTTAAAGAGGAGACAGTCTAATTTAATGAGTTAATATTTAGGGTCACTTCTGTTCTAAGCCTCTAACTTCTGTGTTTGCTTTCACAGGCTCCTTGGTCACTGGTATTCTGGCTTACTTATGAACAAATAAGAAGGATCTGTGGAGTTAGTTCTTTTTAAAATCTTCAATGTTCACAAAATAGAGAAGAATCAAAAAGCTGAATTCTCATTCCACAAGGCAGTAGGTTCTGTAGGTTTTTGGAGAAATCCAGTCCTTAGTGGTTAGGAACAGCCATGACTATTTGATTGTCAGAGTGCTATATGAAATTTATATTATCCTCACAGAATAAAATTGTCACAATACTACTTCAATTAGCAGCCAGCATCAGCTTTCTGAAACAGTAAACAGGGCTAAAAAAAAAAGTCTACCAGGCAAATAGAATATAACACTGTCTGCTTGTTTGACAATAGAGATGGTTCCTATTGTTTAGGGCAAGAGCAGGTTGAAAACACAGCACTGAACATCTTTTGTGGCCAAGCATCTATAAAATTATTTGGGACTTTTTCTTACTATTTGCATTTGCACACACATAAAGAACTACCTCTCATTAGTTTGATGCCTCAGCAAATTAGGCCTGTTGTGCTTGATACTGAAAAAAGATAAAAACAGTTTACTCGATTCAAAATTTGATTTGCACAGAAAGTAGAAGGGTTTGTGTTCCTCTTACTTCCCAGAAACTGCCTGACCTCTCTACTCAACCACTGAGTAAGATCCATGATTGAAATGCCATCCTGTTCTCAGGAAATCAAAAGCCTCCTTCACTCTGCCCCTCTTGAAACACTCGAGATACTCCACAGGACCACTTGTCCTGTGACAGTCCCAGCGCTGACATGGCAGACTGGGTCATTAAGGTACAGTTTTCCGTGGAAATATGCTCTCTACCCACTTTAAATCTTGATGGAACGATAACGTTCTCTTTAAAAACACAAAATGTTTGAACAGGAGTGATTTATTTATTTTTAAATCTAAAGCCTTTCAGATTTCATAGGGAAGGAGACTAGTGCTGTTTGTCACTAGTCTTTGGCAATCAAGAGGCAAAACCACAGTATTAAAAGCAACCATAAGTAGACAGAACAAAGCTGACTTTGATTTAGTAAAATGTAATAATGGAATGACTGTACAAGACTTGGCTCTTGGAGTAAATTCTCAGGATTTCTTCTAGTCTTTGCAACCCATGTCTTCAGTGTGCCAATTTCTCATTAAACACAGTTTGGGCATCTTCCTGGCTTGCACTTGTACTTTTTGGTTGGATTGCAGCTCTGTTGTGACTGCATGCATTTGGGGGTGTGATTCCAGCTTTGCAAATCATCATCTCACTATTATCAGGGAGTCACAGAATCACAGAATGGGCCAGGTTGGAAGAGGGCACAGTGGGTCATCCGGTCCAACCTCTCAACTCAAGCAGGTTTATCTAGAGCATATTGCACAGGATTGTGCCCAGATGATTCTGGAATATCTCCAGTGAGGGAGATTTCACACCCTTTCTGTGCAGCCTGTTCCAGGGCATGGTCAAGAAGTTCTTCCTCATACTCAGGTGGAACTTCTTGTGCATCAGACAGAAGGTTTTGTTCAGAAACACCGATATTTTTCTAGTTGACATCCTGGGAAACTAATCCAAGTTCTTTCTGTCTTGCACACCATCATCAGCAATGACAAACCAGCAAAGCTGCTGCTTCAGTTACATCCAGAGCAGTGCTGCCTGCCATCCTGTTACCCTGATAACCCTGGTGATGGATGTGCAGATTTACCTATCCATTTACCTATCCATTGTCTTTTTATCATAGAAGCATAGAATTATCGAATTGCAGAATGTTTTGGTTTGGAAGCAACCTCAAAGACCATCTCTTTCCACCCTCCTGCCATGCCTTCCACTAGACCAGGCTGCTCAAAGCCCCATCCAGCCTGGCCGTGAACAATTCCAGGGATGGGGTAGCCACAGCCTCTTTGGGCAACCTGTTCCAGTGCCTCACCACCCTGACAGCAAAGAACTTCCTCCTATTTGATCTAAACCTACTCTTCTAGTTTAAATCCATTTCCCCTTGCCCTGTCACTATATTCTCTTGTAAATAGTCCCTCTCCATCTTGTAGGTTCCCTTCAGGTACTGGAAGGTCCCCATCTGTTCATCCCCAGCCTGTTGATACCGGGGGTTGTCCCCGCCCTGGTGCAGCAGCTTGAACTTTCGGTCGTGTTGAACCTCATGAGACTTCCCGAGCTTGTCCAAGGTCCCTCTGGATGTCGCCCCGTCCCTCAGGAGAACAAACCGCATCACTTAGCTCGGTGTCATCTGCAAACTTGCTGAGGATTCACTCAACCCCTTCGTCTGTGTAACTACAGAAGACACCCAGAGAATCACAGAATATCCAGAGTTGGGAGGGGCCCACAAGGATCAAGCCCAACCCTCAGCCCTGCACAGGACCACCCCCAAGGGTCACACCACAGTATCTTTGAACACGTCTTGAGCTCTGCCAGCCTTGGTGCTGTGGGGACCCTGTTCAGGGCCCAACCACGCCCCGGGTGAACAACCTCTAATACCCAACCTAACAAAAATACAAAAAATAAATAAAAAAAATTAAATAAAAAACCCAAAAATAACACTGGTGCCAATACGGGCCCCTTCAGGAGATACCACACACACACAAAACAACCAGTCTTCTAAAAGCCCTGTAATGAAAAACTGCTTTATTTGTTACTAAGTCTTCCGTTCTAAGTGTGAAACGCGAATCGCCGCCGCCCTCACGCCGCCGCCGCCCTCA
>VXBA01005218.1:13282-39653 GCA_013399895.1 Serilophus lunatus | reverse complement strand
CGCCTGGCGGCCCGCCCGGAGCTCGTGGGGCCGGCGGGCGGCGGGGCCGCGCTGTGCCCCGGGGAGGTGGCGCTGGTGGAGGTGCTGGGGCTCTGGTACCGCTGCTGCGTGGTGAGCGTCGGCGCCCGGGGGTACCGCGTGTTCCTGCTGGACGAGGGGTCCGTGGTGGCCACGTCCGCCTGTTTCCTGGCGAGGGGCTGCCCGGAGCTGTTCCAGCTGCCCCCAGAGGTGCTGGGCTGTGTCGTGGCCAATGTCATCCCTTCCCAGGGCTCCGAGGGGGCTGGCGGCGGGGGTTCGCCGATCTCCAGGTGGACGGTGGAGGCGACGGAGTTCCTCAGCACCCTGCACGGCAAGGAGGTAACCGGTGTGGTGCAGGAGGTGCTCTCCCCGCAGCTCCTCCTGCTCGACCTGCCCCAGCTCGTGGCCCAGATGCAGCAGCTGGGCCTGGGCAGGAGGGTCTCTGCCGTCTGGTTCTGCCAGGTGCTCAAGTGCTGCCTGCCTTTTGGGCACTTACAGAAGCCGCTCTGGCAGCAGGCTCCAGCGGATCTCCTCGGAGCTTTCGCAGTGCCCCAGGCTTTCCTCACGATGCTCTCGTATCGACCTCTATTACCTGCCTTGGATTACTTCTACCCTCAGCTTCAGCTGGGTGTGACAGAGCCTGTCCTAGTAACCCATGTTTCTGACCCACACCGCATCTACTGCCAGTTGCAGTGCCTGTCCCAGGAGATCCGTTGCCTTTCTGATATCATATGCCGCGTTTACAACCGGTGGGAGCAGGATTTATTGCTGAAAGTGGGTTCTCCCTGTGCTGCCCGAGGCATGGATGGCCAGTGGTACCGTGCTCTTCTGCTGGAGCTTGTCGCTGGGGAGCGGGACCAGCAGGCAGCTGTCGTGATCTTTGTGGATTATGGCAGGAAGGAGACTGTGACCAGAGCTAACCTGTGCCATTTGCCTGCTGAGTGTTTTCAGATGCCTGTGGTGACCTATGTGTGTGCTCTTGAGGGTGTTTCAGATGGGGGCTGTGGCTGGTCCTCATTGCAGATAGATGTGCTGAAAGGGTTGGTGCAAGGCAGAGGAGTGAGTGCTCACCTCAAATCCTTTAACTCCTTTGAGCATCTCTATTATGTGACTCTCTATGGGAAAAATGGCATCAACTTGAACCATCTCTTTGGGTCTCAGGCTTACTGCTTAGTCAGCAGTCATAAGCAGGTGAGCCAGACTTTGGCTTGTGAACAGCTGGAATTGGAAAAATCCTTAGCTGAAGAATTGGAATTGCCACTGGAAGCACCTCCTGTTGTTTTAACACACAGAGATTTGGCCTCTGCTGCTGTATCTGGTGTACATCTGAAGACCTGTGTATTCTACAGTGCACAGGTCTCCCACCTCCAAGACCCATCTGAGTTCTGGCTGCAGCTCTGTGAGCATCACCAGCTCTTCAGGCAGCTGAGGCAGTCCATGTGCAACTTTTATTCTCATGCCACAAAGCTGGATGGTGATGCCTGGGAGCCACGCCCTGGGTCCCTTTGTTGTGCCAGTGGGAAGGAGGGTGTCTTTTATCGAGCAATAGTCACCAGGGTACTGGAGAGTGGAGTGGAAATATATCTGCTGGACAGAGGCAGTACAGAAACTGTGGCTCAGAGTGCAGTGAAGGAGCTGCTCCCTCGGTTCAGGGGCCTGCCTGCTTTAGCTCTGAAGTGCTGTTTGGCAGGTGTCTCACCTCTGAGAGGGAGCTGGAGTGAAGCCTCTGTGTCTGCATTCAGGGAGATTGTAATGAACAAGGGGCTAAAGGTTTGTTTTTTGAGTTTGCAGGGTGACAGATACATGGTTGAAATTTTTGATCAGTCCCAATTAAGAGAGAAAAGTGTAAGTAAACTCATGGCCCAGGGAGGTTATGCTGAATACCAGAGGTGTGAAATAACCAAGACTGTCCAGAATGCAGATGAAAAGGCTGTGGCAGGGGCCTCTTGCCTAGCAAGTGCTGCAGAGGAAAAACAAACAAATGCAGAGAAGAGACTCAGAGGAAAGTCTGCTCTAAAGAGCAGTAATAGAGCACTTGATCCTTTTGTGGCTATGGTGATTAGAGAGAGCTCTGTTGCAACTGTTCACAATTCCGAAATTAGTGAATCTCTCAGTACTCAGGGCTGTAAGGGAAACCTGCAGGTGCCTTTGACACAGAATTATGTGACAATTACACCACGTTACTGCTGTGGAGGCCACTTAGAAGTGGGAAGTACAGTTAATGTTATTTTGTCTCACGTTGAAAATCCCGGTTTTTTCTGGTGTCAGTTAAGTAGGAATTGCCATGACCTTGGGTTACTAATGGATGAAATTCAGGAGTACTGTAAGAATTCATCCCAGCCACATGTTTTGCCAAATCTTGAGTGTTTAGCCCAGTGCTCAAAGGATAAGAGATGGTACAGGGCTTTAATCGTTAGTGAAGTGCTTTGTGCCAAAAAAGTAGAAGTTGTCTATGTTGACTATGGCAACAGGGAGCAGGTGTGTCTAACAAACCTCCGTGCAATTAATGAACACTTCCTTAGGTTGGAGGCTCAGGCTTTCAGGTGCAGCCTTTACAACTTAATCCAGCCCAATGGTCAAAATCCTTTTGCTTGGGATGAAGAAGCAATTAAGACTTTTCAGCAGTTTGTTGTTAATGCCTCCTCTGAGCTTGAACTGAAGTGTACAGTATTTGCCTTGGCTTCAATAAATAGGGATCTGTTTAACGTTGTAGATTTAATCACACCTTTTCAGAGTGCTTGCCAGTTTATGACTGAGAGAGGTGTAGCCAGACGTTTATTCCCTCAAAAGCATCTGCCATCCTTGGTTCAGCTTCATTCTTACTACTATTCCAGTCATGGTATCAAAATTGGGAGCGAGGAAGTTGTTTATGTTACTCATGTTGAGCATCCATGGACATTCTACTGCCAGCTGGAAAGATGTGCAGATACTTTAGAACAGCTGGCTGATAGCATCAGTCACCTGAGGGAAACAATGACCAGCCCAGGAACCTTGGGAAAGTCTGTGAGCTTGTGTCTAGCAAGGTATGCTGACAGCCATTGGTACAGGGGAGTAATTGTGGAAACTCAGCCTAAGGCAAAAGTCTTCTTTGTGGATTTTGGGAACACAGAGACAATAGAGAAAGATGATCTGCTTCCTTTACCCAGTGATGCTGCTGATGTATTGCTTGTGCCAATGCAGGCCATAAAGTGTTCCATATCTGATGTATCTGCTGTTTCCAAAGAAGCTGCAACATGGTTCAAGGAAGCTGTCCTAGAAAGGCAATTAAAAGCAATAGTAGTAGCAAAGGACTGTGATAATACACTGCTGGTTGAGTTGTTTGATAATAATACTCAAATTAATACAAAACTGAAGGAGCTAAGCCTAAACAGTACAGGACTGCGCAGTCATGTAGAAAATGAGACTTGGTGCATTACAAATACAGATGTGAATGAGAGGGATCAGACAGCAGTGTGCCCTTCAAATGCAGGGAGGCCTCTTGAAGGAAAAAAACACACATCTGGAGCTCAGGGAGAACAAGGGAAGAAAAGACACTTCAAAGAGGATGTAAATATTTTCCAACCCTCTAGGAAGGGAGATCTGGCAGATGGATTATTAGAATCTGATGAAATGCTTAGCAGTAGAAAGGATGCTGTTTTGTTAAATAAAGCAGAGAGGGAGTCTCTAATCTCTGTCCAGATGGATGCACTGTCAGATACTAAATCTGATGCTGAAGGCAGGTGTATAACGTTTAAAAATTTATATGATCTACAACAACAGAAGATAGCACCAGCTCTTAAAACATTAGTGTATGTGTCTCATGTCAATGATCCGCTGGATTTTTATGTACAGCTAGGGAGTGATGAGGTTCAGCTTAGCAGCATTTTGCAAAGTTTAAACACTGGGACACCAGCAAAGATCCCTTGTGGGCAGCCTTTCCAAACAGGAGATTTAATCAGTGCTGTTTATGCAGAAGACAACTTGTGGTACAGAGCTGTAGTAAAAGAGAAGACTTCTGACAATTTGATAAGGGTGCATTATGTTGATTATGGTGATACTTCAGTAATTAGTGTTGATCAAGCGTGCAAGCTCCCTGAGGACTTATCATCTATTCCAGCAATAAGCATTCACTGCTTCCTAAGTGGACTTAAACACAAAAAACATACAGACTGGGGAGAGAAAACAGTGCTTTCCTTCACCAAAAGAACAAGTGGAATCCTGCTGTCATGTGAATTTGTAGAGAAGGTTCAAGATAAGTGGGAAGTTATTCTCGGTGACCATCAAGGTATAATAACAGTGGATTTAGCTGATGATCTCGCAAGCACAGAAAGATCTTGTTCAACAGAAATAATTGATAAAAGAGAGAACAGAGACCTGATAATTGTGTGTGAGCCTTTGCCTCCTCAGGCACGAGAGATTTCCTGTGAATGTAAATCATTTATCTGGAAGTTTCCAGAGGCAGGTCAGACTTTGAAAATTTATGTTACAGTGGTAAATGGCCCTGAATACTTCTGGTGTCACACAGCTGATAATGAACACTTGAGTTACATTGAGAAAAAAATAGAGGAAGCTGAAAAGCTTGGACTGAGAGCTTTGAATGATGGCAGATCTTGTATTAAAAGTGGTGATGCTTGTCTAGCAAAATACAGTCAAGATGGATGGTTCTACAGAGCTCAAATCAGCAGTGTAAAAAATAACAGTGTTGCTGTTAGACATGTGGATTATGGGAGTGAGGAAACCGTTAGCATGGAGATGATCCGACAGATCCCATGTGAATTGCTCAGAATACCTGGTCAAGCATTTGCTTGCTGTTTGTCAGGTTTCAATCCCTCTGAGGGCTCATGGCTTGGTGAAGCAAGTCAGAAGTTTTATGATATGACTGAAAAGCTTGTATTAGAGGCTGAAGTAGTAGAAATTTGTGAAGTTAAAGACTTTGAAGTCTCTCTGTGTGTTGTCAAGCTGGAAGCTTCTGGCAATAGTATTAATGAAGAGATGAAGCCTTTTTGGAAGGCTAATACAGGAACTAGTGACAGTGCTTTCTCAAGCCGTGACAACCTCTTAAAGGAAAACAAAAGCTCAAACTGTGATATGGATCTTTGTCTTGAAAGCAAAACTACTGCTGTTTGTGGATTAGCTCTGGAAGAAAGTGCTTTACTTTGTTCTGAACCTTTCCTGGTTGTAACTTCTGAGGACTTAGAAACTGCAGAAGCAAATGTGATGGTGAGAGCTGCCAGAGGGGACACTGATGATGGATATGAATTAGTGGAGCATCAGAACAGTTTTGATAAGGAGATACTTCTGTCTAAAGGTGAGAATGATAACAGTGTGTTACTAGAATCAATGAGAAGCTGCAGTCCTTATTTACTGGGGAGTGAAATGGCAGCTTCAGAACAAGGATTGTCTGAAGTACTCTTGGGAGAGGATGCTGGGCTGCAAGCAGAACTGACAGGCAGTGATTCAGCAGCCAGCCTTTTTCTAGGAGACAAACAAGAAGAACTGCAGGAATTGCCCGTGCTCCAGCCACAGCTATCTTCAAATGATGGAACAGGGACATTAGTAAAACTGGATCCATTAGAGGTACACTACTCATATGATGATCTAAAAGAGCTCCTGAGGGATCTAGAGGTACTTTCGGGGAAGTCCTCCTTCAGTGAAGAGACAAAGGAAGCACTGGAAACAAAGTCACCAGAAATGCAGTCAGCATCAGGCAGTGAAGCAGGAGGGACAGTGTTGGAGCAGGAATTGCTGGAGCTGCCAGTTGGTAGTCAGGAGACAGGGGAGTTGACAACTCTGAACTTTCTTGAAATTTTAACATTGCTTAATGAGAAAGAAAACTTGTTGCCTTCAGTTAGAGACGGAGAGAAGTCAGTAGAGCGGGTTCCGTCTGATGTTCAGCCTTCTTTAGGAGAGAACACGAAGGAAGTGAGTGTGTCTGGAATTCATCAAGGAGATCTACTAGGTGATTGGACGGAAGCAGACCCTCCTTCCCTACAGCTGACACCATCTGGTGGTAGACCTGAGAAAGAACTGGACCTGAAGAACCATAACAAGCAGTCCATGCTGGGTGCCAAGTTTGAGTGCTTTCAGGAACTGATGCTGCCTGATGCTCAGCCATGTCAGGAAAAGAGGAAGGAGGACCTTTTAGGGTTGGAACATGCTGTGCTACAGAGTTCTGCAAATAGTGGAAGTCAATTTTTGTGTCTTACAGAAGACTCAATGAATAGGAAGCCTGTTTTCACTGGAAAATCATATGACTGCAGAGTCAAAGAAAAACATAAGGGGTGGCCGAAAAAGGATGACTCTTTGGAAGAATGGATTGAACAACAATTGACTGACTCATTCAAAGAGTGTGGAAATATGGGTGCGCAGTCTTCAGGTTGCAAGTCTGGAGATGAAGAAAAGCAAAGTGAAATCTTGACTGACTGCAGTACAGGTAATTTTTCTGATTTTTAAGGAGTTAAATAATCAAAACACTGTGTCCATTCAAGCATGAGAATAGCTTTCTTGTAGAAATCTAATTTTCATTCCCTAACAAGTTAGCATGTTAATGTCGGTATGCTTTGGTGGATTAAGGACAGCAGACTTAGTATCCCATGTGTAATGTGACAGTGAAACAGCAACTAATCTTACCTAGGGAGATTAATGACTATGATTGCAAGTCTGTTACTGAACATGAAAATGCATTTGCAAAACTCTTCAGGATGCCACTTTTAACTTTGAAATGTGACATAGTTTGGAAGGGGCAGGGGACCAGTGTTGTGAGGCATCTGATGTTTTTTGAGGGGTGGGTTTCGTGGCGTTTTAGGTGTTGGGTTTTTTCTTCCTCCTTCATGATGTCATCATTTCTTGCAGCACACCCTGACTATCCTTGTAATCTGAAGGCCTTTGCTGTTGGCTCCAAATGTGTGGTGTGGAGCTCTCTCCAATGGTGCGAGGCTCGCATTTTGGAGGTATCTGAAAAAGGTACCAGGGTAAGTATGGTTTCAATACTCCTTGTGTATTCTTAAGATCTGGGCCTTCTGTGGTCTTCCTCTAAAATTTGGATATTTTAAAGAACTCTGTATTAGTATTTAGGTATTGGAAAGGCTGAGTCTGAATTCATAGGCTATGTAAAAACAGCAGTGTTTCGAGTAGAGTTGGGATGCTACATGTAGACACTTGATACTTCCTTCACATCTTATTCCCTTGTATTGGCTGGGAATACTGAAGGGTCTGGCTCCACGTTGAGTTACTCAAGTGTGTGTGGTTCTGTCTGGTCTGCAAGTTAATGTTCTGCTGTTGAGCTGTGTTTCCATTAAATGCTTGTGAAACTTGGTACTATTTTACTGGTGTTTTGAGGAATTAGTGCTAGAACAGTAGAACCTTGGGAGGAAACTTAGACTATTTAAGTCAAAATGAATCCACAACTATTCCTGCTTCAGTGAAATGTATATTGCATTAGTGGTTGGTAGGAGATAATTTCAGCAGTAGAGGATAATTATTGAGCTGCCTTGTTCTACTGCTCTTTAAGATGTGGGAGGAATTAAAAGTCCCCCCCTTAAGTTCAAGGGGTGAGTATGTGTCTATGTACATGCACCACAAATATTATACTTATATAAAATGACCTTTAAGTTATAATTTAAGGTTGAAAATCCAAAAGAGCATCGGAAGACTGAATGCCTGAGGTGGTGGAAGCCAGCTCTTTTGGTAGTAAATGCCTTGGCTGTCTAAAACTAACCTCAGCTGTATTCACATGAGTGTCAGTGGCTATTATGTAATAATATCCCCATTTATCAGCTTCCTGCTGGTTCTGGTCTAGTAGGTGTTTTCCAGCCTTTCTTTCTCACTATACTTGGGTTAGAATTCTTGAAGAGCCCTGAGCCCATTCAGTAGTTATATCCAGTTTTATTAGAGATTAACATGCTCTTCACTGCAAGATCCAGACTTCTCAAAACCTAAAGGTAGGGAGTCCTCAGTTGAGTTTTTCTACTGCTGTGTCTTACTTGATGAGTGTATTGCTGCTGTGCTAGATACACTTTGGCTCTGTCTGTGCAGGTCTTGAATCTCTCCAGTGGCAACGAGGAGATTGTGGATCCTGAGAATGTCTGGAATGGTATTCCTGACTCTGCTTGCAGATCATCTGAGGTATGGCACTGTGGTAGTGGACTGGGGAGGACAGTACTGGTTTTCAGAAAGGGTGCTAACTAACTGGTAAATCACCAAAAATACTTCTATTAAGAAATAATTAGGAAAGAACAGTAAGGCTTTTACCAGTGTTCTTCATGAAGTACCTACCAGTGTATGAAAAACTCCTATCTGGAACCCAAAACTCAGGTCATCAGCCATGCTGCTGGTGATAACAGAATGAATTTTTCAGTTCATTCCGCACATGCAATTTTTAACCAAAGTCAAAAGTGGGCAGAAGACTAATAAAGTGCGTTACAAGGCAGGAAAACAGTGGTAAATATGAGTCTGGTAGCGTTGATATAAAAAGTTAATCTAGTGTAAAAGGAAGCACCTCAGAGGAAGTCTTGGTTAATAGTTCAAATAGTTCCAACTTCCTAATAGGATCCCTTTTTGTACAGGCATTAACCTCTGCAAAAGAAAACTTGGAGTCCCTAACAGGGGAGTCCTTACTGCATGGTAAGTCACCTTAAACCTACCGAATGGGTTGTGTCTTCAGTGTTTGGATGACTTATTTCCTTGAAAATGCTTTCTTTTAGAAAATAACAGTGAAAACACTAATTTGAGCTTACATAGTTGATACTGTTGGGATTTTCCTGGTAGCATTAGTCTGTGTACTGCCACTTTAAGGGTGACAACGTGTAGTAAAAGCTGCTACTCTGGCTTAGAAATCAGTTCAGTACTTACTTATTCACCTAATGGATTGAACCTCTTGGAAAAGGTGGGATGGTTCAGTCAAGCTGTAGATTTTGGTAGGTTTTTGAACATCTGCCATCAACATGCTGTTCATGCTTATGTTTCTGAGGCAAGGTGAGTGACTGCTAGGCAGACTCTATCAAGCATTTAGTTTGGGATTTGAGTGCCCCTGTCCCATAATAGGGATATAAACCATTTATAGACCATAATAGGTCTATAAATCTAAACCCTTAATGCCATCTTTGTTGTAGTTTGTTAGTAGTGCAGGTATGTATTTATTGTTACTTAAATTTTGAAGTGCTACTGGTGAACAGCTATTCAGTGTACCAAAAAATACTACAGGTTCTCTTTGATTATATACTATTTTTATAATTATGGAATTCTACAGCAGTTCTGGTTGAAAGGGGCCTTTGGAGCTGCTGAAAGCAGGGTCAACTAGATCAGGTTGCTAAGAACTTTGCTGCCAGGTCTGGGATCTCTATCCAAGGATGGAAGCCCCACCATTTCTGTGGCTGCCTTGTGAAAACTGAACTGAGTTTAAGCAGGGATGGCATTTGTGCTAATTACTACTGTCCAAATTTGCCCACTGCCTGTTCTTGAACACTTTGCACAGAATTAGTGTGTGCATCCTCTCAGCAACAGCACAGGAAATGTGAGCTAAGGTGGTGCAACCACATGTCACAGAGCTGGATCTTGCCACACACATGTGCCACTGCCTGGAAAGGCAGTTTGAGTAGAGGGTACTTGATCCACAGGATGCAAAAACTCCTGCAGTGGCTTATGCCAAGCCCACTGAGAGATGGAGTGACTTGAACTCATAACTAAAATCTGAGAGTGTTGCTGCTTCATCTTCTTGAGCAGATCTGCTGTTTCATCTTTAAGTGTAGTCTTTTAATATGGTTCCATATGTTGAAAATATTTAGTCTGAAGCCCTGAAGAGCTATGACTTCAGACGTCAATGTATTTATACACATTTACAGAAACATCTTCTTGGGCCTAATCTGTGTTTATTCCCTGTAGAAAAGCAAACAAGCTGCAGCTGTGACTTACTTGAAGATCCTCATGTCCTCCAGCACTGCTGAAACCAAGTGACATGTCCTTCAGTGGAAGTAAATAAGTGCCTTGGTGCCAACCATTCCCATGAAAATGTCTTCATGGGAACAAGAATGCAAGGAAAGCACCAAGGGTTTTTAATACCTAACTGACCAAATCCCTGTCACTACTGTACTTCGCTTTCAAGGAACAGTGTTGTTGGTAGACTACTATTGTCAGTTTGTTTTCTTAGAACTATTGTTAGTAGACTGTTACTGTTAGCTTATTTCTTATAACTGTACTTTCTGTAAAGTTTGCCTCTTGACTGGCCTTTTTTATAGATTGTGGGTGCACTGACTTTTCAGTTCTTGGTGGGTGGTTCTTGAACAGAGGCTTCTTAGGAGCTTCTGTGTATGCTATTGTGTTGTACAGCACTGCTTTCTGACTTTTGCTCTTGGAAAAGTTACATTGTTAAGTGAGGGGTTTTCCTTAAAAAAAAAAAGTTGAGGTTTTTTTTGGTGGGTGGTGGGGGGTAGTTGTTTTTTTTTCTCCATAGGGGAATGTAGTTGTTCTGGGTTGAAGTTTTGGATTTGGTGCTGTTCTAAAGCAATGGAAAAAGCTGGAATAAAGCTTTGTTTGACATAACTGGTTTATTACTGTGTTTTGTTAATGACTTGTGTCTGTTCCCTATGCATAAACTCAAATGCTGTGTGGGTGCTGTTCTGCAGTCACTGGTTCTGTTTTGACCCTAACCAGCTCCCTAAAGCACTGAGTTACACTGAATTTCACTCAATTGAATTTATTGTAATTGCACTAATAAAAGATGAAGCTTTTCTTATAAAGACTCAATAGAATGATTTTGCTGCTACATGTGGACAGCAGGGTAAGGACTTAACCTGCAGCTATTTAAAGATCTCACCTCTTACCCTCCTCCTCAGGTGTTGGAAAGGGCTTTCTATTTTGCAGTCATGTTCCAGCATAGCTGCTTCCTCCTCTTCAGAGGCTGTGGATTTTTCATGCTGCCATGAGGAATCAGGAGCCCAAGCTGGGTGACAGTGTCAGTCTGGGTGAGTCTCACAGTACATCTTGAGTCTTAGTGCTGGCTCAGTATGACAAGCACATCTTTATTTGCTTAATAAGCACAACACAAGGTGGTAGGCTGGGGAGAATTTAATTCTGAAGGATAGCTCATGTTGCAATCTTAAGATCACAGACTATGTAGAACATGTAGTTACATTGTTAATTGCCTTCTATGTTCTGCTTGCTTGTTTTGTTTATAACCTGATTTTGAAATGAGCAGAATTTAGAAGATGCCCTTTCATGGGGCAGTTTCCAAGAACCTTAAAGCCAAACATGTGGCTGCTGACAGTCTTTGTCCAGGCACTACCATTGCTGTCTCACTGGGAGCCAACTGCTTCAACTGTCAACTACAGGCAGCAATGGGAATACCTAGATAAATAGGACTATTATGAGACCAATTACTACCATGAGACCTCAGGAGATCAAGCACTGCTAACAAGGACTGTGTAAAGGGTCTTGTACAGGTCCCACATCTCTGTAATTTCACCTGTAGTCTGATTGCATGGTAGTGGTAACACAGACATTAATAAGAGAGGGACTGCTTGGAGCTTGGCCAAGGGGAATTACGGTTGCTATGACAAGAGTGACCAATTTGAAAGTTTTGAAACAGCCTCTAGATATGGCACTGAACATGGACCTTATATTTACGTGGATTAAGTTCATGTGAGGAGTCCTGTGGCCTGAACAAACACCTTTCTCTCCTGTGGTCTTAACTCTTTCCTTTATCTTTTACTGTGACTTATTAAAATAAGGCAGTTTTGATGACCACCTTCCACTACTAGAAGGAGCAAACAACTCACAACTCACCTGGACTCCCAACTGGTGTCAGAGCACAGCTGAAATACTTAGTATCCAAATAACAAAATGGTGGGTTTTGGGGGTTTTGGTTTTTCTTTACTTGCACTGCAATAAAGGCTTCCTAGATGCAAACTGACTTCAAGCTTGGTAAGCACAATTGCAGTCGAATTCCTTGGAGCTTAATCTGTCTCTGCAAACTCAACAAGTCAAAACCAGAGCATTTAAATCAACTGATTTCCCTCAAACTGTCTACAAAGCAGAAGTTACCCTGTTGCAGTATTTCAGTATTATCCTATTTGTTCAGTAATCCTACTAATTTATTTGAATCAAAATCTGTTTTTATGATAATGTAAATTAATGCCTTTTTTTTTATAATTCCACACCCCCAAAAGCTGTGTAAGTGTTTAATGCCACCACATGTCTGAGCAATGTCGGGCCAACATTAGTGTCCTGATGTTCATGGCATTTTCAGTACTTCTTTGTATTCCTTATTCAGGTTCAGTTGGAGATATGTCAATGTTGGTGCCAGGAATAACGTTAGGTCCTATGCCATCCACGAGAGAATCCCACTTATCAAAATCTTTCTTAAGACCTGTAAGATGGGGGAAATAAAATCCAAGTGGTAATTAGTTAAGTAATCAGTTTTTTGTAAAACTACACTGAAAAATTAACTTGGCAAAGTAGGGGAGGCATGGTGTTTTAAGGAGGGAAAAAAATTATATTCCAGATTTTTATGTATCCGAACAGAACACCAGTGATGTTCCTCTGAGTTGCAAAAGTAACTGACAAACTCCTAGAAACAGTCTGACGTGTTTTTTCCACTTACACACTTACTTTGATCCTGTTTTAAACTAAACAAAAAGGTTCTCAGGAATTAAATACTTTTCTGTAAACAGATATGCAGATACTTACTCAGATGTTTCTGCAGGAAGGCTAATGAAGCATGATTGCTGATATCAATGGCTTCATTTGGATCTATTTCACCTTTTAATTTGAAAAATCTTGCAATGATTCCTCCACTCACAAAGGTGAAGTCAGGAAAGCTCTGATGTACTGACCCCCTGCAAACAGAGAAATGATCAACAGGCTGCTAAGAATGCATTAAATTGCCTAATTAAAAGATGCACAGACTTCAGTCACATGTTTTACTCTGTCTCTTTTAGCAGAAGGTAGAAGAGGTTAATCTTGCAAGCATGCAAGATTGGCAGGAAATTCTGTCCTAACCACAGAAGGGAGGAAGATCTGTACATGTGCAGTGTAAGCCACTGTAACTGCAATGGAAATGAAGAGCTGGCTGGGCAAAATGTCAAGATCAAGGTGTTTCTCTGCCCTAAGGCAGATAGAGCCATCATCACTCCCCTGGCTGCAGTGCTTTCACTGGGAGTGCAGAACTGCTCCCAGTAGACCATTTAAGTGTTCAAACCAGATGCTGCATGAGGCTCAGGGCAAAATTTGAGCCCCAGGGCAGGAATGCACACCTTAGAGTACCTTAGACTTGGGGTTACTGGCTGCTTTGAGAAGTGTCAGTCCCCACTGTGGGGGATGTATGCTCATTTAAATTTGCAGTGAAAACCTGAGCCCTGAGGAAGGGTAGAATCATAGAAACATTTAGGCTGGAAAACACCTTTAACATCATCAAGCCCAACCCTTAACCCAGAACTGCCAATCCCACCAACACACCAGGTCCCCCAGTGCACATCTGGATGTGTTTTAAATACCTCCAGGGATGGTGATTCCACCACTTCCCTGGGCAGCCTGACAACCCTTTCAGTGAAGAAATTTTTCATAATATCCAATTTAACCCACTCTTGGTGCAACTTGAGGCCTGAACACACTTACTTGATAGTGATCATTTTCTTGTTTGTGTCATTGGAGATGAGCTTCTTAATCTTCAAGATGTTATCAGCCCACTGGAATTTTTCAGAGTTGATAAAAAGCAGAGGTTGCTGGATGTTGTTTTGGTAAATGTCATCACCTACAGGAAGCATCCACACGTCAAGGGCAATGCCACACCTGCCAAAAACAACTGGATATTGGTACAGAAGCACAAAGCTTTGATGGGAAGTTCTCAGCATGCTTTGCATTGCAGGAGACATGGGAAAGAGAAAGGCTCTATGATACTAGTACATGTTAATGAATCATTTTGTTTCAAAATTATTTCTACTTTGGGGTAATAGTTCATTCTTGCATTTTTTAGTCTCCATTGCCAGGTGAATCTGGACTGCAGGGTCTCATAGTGTCAGGATGTAATTGGATACAGCTATTATGTTCCACCACATCCCCACAGTTGGAAGAAGCATGACTTGAGAAAGCAAGACATGCCAAAGAGACATTTTCTTCAGGAGTTAATGACTAGTTGGGGGATCCTAGGTAAGGTGCCCTGCTCCAGATTTCTCAAGTGCCAAATGTCTCTTGCCTTGTTTTGCCTACTTACCTGAATCTCATTTCTTTGCTGAGACTCTCAATAACTGTAGCACCACCAAAAGAGTGTCCCATCACAGCTATTCTGCTAGTATCAACAGAATCCTGTCAAAAAAATCCAGGTGCTGTAAGAGTCTTTCTTTTCCAAACTTTTTTTTTAGAGGGAGTAATTTTTTAGGCAATAGATCCTATTGAAGTAGGAAGAGCATAATTTCAGCTCCATTACTATCTATCCACTTTGGGATGGCCTGAGAATATGTTCATAGATCTACAGTGTGGTCTTCAGAATCATTTACAGGAACCAGTTTAGAAATGAAAGGGGGAAAACCAGATGCATTATTAGGTGTTTAACAAAATGCAGTCACGACCTTTCGCTCACCTTTAGGCTGCTCCAGTCAAAGTTTGAATGTAGTACATTCGTTACTTCCTCTCCTGAATTGATTTTAAGAATGAGGTTGAGAGCTTTGATGCACTCCTGTGCTCTTTGCTGCACCTGAGGAGAAAGAGGGGTTGGGGCAGAGCAGTGGAAGGAATCATCAGACAACTGCCAGGCTTGCCAGCCCCTTGGACACAGGACTCAGTCTGATTTTTTTTCCCCCCTCAGTGTCTGGTACACTACCAACACTTCTGAAGTGCAGAATGGAACCATAAAACAAAACTCTGATAGGTCTGACCAACAACAAATCTTATTTCTGGAGGTCTAAAGAGCTGAAGCTCTTATACAGAACCCCTGCATGTGGAGGAATTTATCCCTAATATGTGCAAAGGCTTTCAACTCCTTTGTCCTGTCACTGCTCAGGAGAAGGGGTTGTTGGAATGTGCAAAGGCTTAAGTTACACAGCTCCAGGAAGGCTGACTCATTGCTCCTCCTCATGCTCCATTAGAAGGGCAAGTGTCATTACATAACTTGTCTCCTCTGCACAACAGCCTTGAAACTGTCTTTACGCTGGATAAACCCAAAATAAGAAACAGCTGAGAAGCCCATCTCATTTTTTTATATAAACACATCCTTGAAAACTGTAGCAAAGCTGTTGCAAATGAAAGTTCTTACTGTTCCTGTAAGAACAGTTTTTAGCTTTGATCTGCCAATAAAAGAAAAGCCTTAAAGAGAACCAAAGAACAGTAGTGTTCTTGAGAACTGCAGTATGTAGGCAGCCAGCAAGATGACTGTGCATCAACGAATTTCAAATAAATCCCAATTTCCTGACTTCTCTACTTGTGAAGTTTGCAGACAGTGGCTTCTGGAGGTTGTTTCCAAGCTCAGAAATTACACACAGAGACTCGTTAAGTAGGATGTTGTACACATACAGGAAATGACTCTTGGACTGCTGTTTGTATGGTCCAGGGAGATAAAGAGAAGCACCTCCTTGGCTGAGTTTTCATCAGCTGGAAAAAAAACACTCCCATATTTTAAAGGTCAAGTCTATGCTTGGAGGAGCTCGTCAGTATGGTCACATCACATCTAGCGTGGATGCTGCTTATGAGCAGGAAGTCTGCACTGTTCACATTGCTAAAAAACACCTTAAAGGGTGTTGAAGATTATGAAGCAAACACCCTGCTCAGAGCAGCCATGATTCATCCCACTACACACCAGTAAATGAGAGCTAAAGCAAGCCTAAGGCCACGCAAACATTGGAACTCAAGTCTGTGTCACTTAAAGGCTGGGCTGGGCAGTAAAAGTGTGAAGACACAGAGAAGAAACAGAAAGTTGAGTGTGGCCAGAGGACAAAGAGCTGACTCAGCTCAGGAGTGCAGCTTCATGAGACAGCTTTGTTGAGGAAGTAGTTTATGCTCTGAAGAAAGCTGCTGTTGGCTTTTGTATCTTCAGGAACACATGACTTGATTCCTACTTATACATCCCCTGAGTCAGGGCAGAAGATTGCAGACATTGCCAAAGGGAAGGGCTGGTCCCAGAGCACAGCCCACTCCCAGCACCTGCTTATTGCGCAACCAACGCTCCTCCTCTCCAGTTTTCAGCTTCCTGTAGTAGATCCACTCCTTCTCCACACTTGATGTAGACTCTTCCTGGGATTCAGAAACGGACCTCCTTTTACAATAATATGTTGCTGAAGCAGATTCATCTCTGTAATATCAGCAAAAGGTTATTTCTGGGTATGCACTCCATTTGGTTTGAGATGAAGCCATTGCAAGCTTTACATTTCACTTATCTGAGGAGATCCAGCTATCAACCAGTGCTCGTAAAATCATAAAATCACAACCCAGCACAGACAGGCTCTCTAAATGATGCTATAACCCCAACACACCTCCCATCTCCTTTGTATTTTCCATGTTTTAACAATAACGGAGAGAAAAATAGCATTTCTGAAGAATGATGAACAATTTCTACCCCCAGAATTTTTATTTTAGGGCTCATCTAAGCAAAATTCCTTTTGTTTATAGAAGAGCTGAGCTATGGGGGGAGGGGGAGTGGGAAGAGCTGAAAAAGAGACGTTAGTATTTCTTTAAAAAATAAATAAAAAATTCTTCTTTACAATAAATAACATTCAGTTGAAAGTGAGTTCCATCAGAACTTCCAAAACATGCAGCATACACACCTGTGCTCCACAGCAGCCACTATAAAGCCCTGAGAAGCCATCTCTATGCAAATAGCAGAATAGATTGTCCTGCAATAAAAACCACACTTTGGTGAGATGTAATTCTTTCCATCCCACTGCCCTGTTTGTAAATGCTGACCACACGACCTATGCTCTAGTCCTCACTCAGTGTTTCTTCTATTTGAATTTTCTACCCAGCAGAGCAGGTTTTTGTAAGCCTGTTCACAAAACACTGGTACTGTTTTACTGTCTATTCAGAAGGGAAAATGCTACTGATTTCTAATAAGTAGCACATAGAGCACTTTGCCCCTTCAAAGAGCTGTCCAAAAATCAATTAGTAAATCTTCATGACATGCTTACAGGGTGGTACATATTTTCACTCTTACCATACAAAGGGAAGCAGAAGTGGAGCTCTGAGCAACCTGGTGTAGTGGAAGGTGTCCCTGCCTATGGCAAGGAGGTTGGAATGAGATGATCTTTAAGGTCTCTTCCAACCCAGGCCATTCTGTGACCAAAAATATAACAACCCTGCTTTTATTTACTGCTGTTGTTTCCATGGAGGCTTATTAACACACAGCAGCCTGTTCTTCAAATCTCTTTCAGCTCCACGAGGATCTCACCCCCGACTGAAAATCTGTTCAGAACCATCCTTGGAGACTGCTGTCTCCATACACAAAAAAAACGTTTGTCAACAAACTGCAGAATTACCGAAAAGCTCCAAGTCCATGGGAAAAAATGAGAAGTGGGTATTTTTCTCCTGGCTTAAAAGCAGCGTTTGACTTTGCAGGACACGTCACCGAACCTAAAAAAACCCAGAGGTGTATGTAAGTGAGAGAGATCTCAAGAATGCAGTGAATCCTGATTTCAGAGCAGTCATCTAAAGATAAGCTATCAAGTCTCATCTTAAAAATGAAGACAAATATGGATCTGATTCTGAAAATACTTTCTACTTGGCAGAGGATACTTTCCTTCTCCTCCTCCCATCCACAGGCTGGCACAAGGTCTACATATCTCTTTAAGAGTCAGGCTTCCAGATCTTGTTTGTATTCAGACCTTAGGATCTTCTGATTTTTGTATCTTCGCACATTTCCCTGTGGGATTTAAATCCTGACACACAGGTGCAGCTTCCCCAAGCTCCTCCTAGAGCAAACTGCCCAAACACTCCTATCTAGAGCAGTCAGGGACTGCCTGAGAACTGGGTCACATTCAACCATGAGCCTCCCTCCACAAACCTATCCCACAAAAACACACCTCTTTGCTAAAAAATATTATCCAGTCCAGCAACACCACCCTGCTCATGGAGCAGTGAGGCAGCAACATGCAAACAGAGCTCATGCACCAGTCAAGGAATAAAATCAGAACCAGTCTTACCAACATAGTAATGGAAAAGCCTTTCTCCTACAACTCGGTACAAATTAAGGAAGTCAGAGAGTCCCTGGTAATATTCTTTATCTGGAATCCATTGTGCCTCCTCGATGTCTGTGGCATCACAGGCTGGATAATACAGGCGTAAGAAGCTGCCCTGGGATCAGGAGAAAATAAAAAAAGGAATATTGGTATTTATTTATATATGGCAGAGAAAAGGAAAGATAACATCATTTATGTAAAGGACTGCAGCTGCAAGAATTGACAGCTCAAGAGATTTAAGAGAATCTCATTAAAAAATATTATCCTATACAGGCTTTGATGCCAATCCCATGTCACTTTCTGTTCCTACAATGAATTTGAAGTAGCATGAGATACACAACACAGAAACACATCACTTTCTCTAGATTAGCCTATAGCTAATTCAAAATGCTCCATTTAATTAAATTAATAATTTACAAACACTCACTACCTATTTGCTTCATTTCTGCATCTTGCTGGATCTTTTCTTCCATCTTCCTCACTGGAAATGATTTGATGATGCATTTTGATCAGTTTAACAGGGATGACTGAAAATGATGTGAGAGCTGGAGCATCTCTCCTAGGATGACAGGCTAAGAGAGTTCAGGGTGTTCAGGCTGAGAAGAGAAGGCTCTGACAAGACCTTCAACTACTTAAAGGGGCTCCAAAGAGCTGGAGAGGGACTTTGTACAGGGCCTGAGTGACAGGACAAGAGGTAAGGGCTCTAAACTGAAAGAGGGCAGGGTTATATTAAATATTAGGAAAAAAAATTCTTTATTCAGAGGGTGAAACAGGCTGCCCAGAGAAGCTGTGGATGCCTCATCCCCAGAAATGTCCAAGGCCAGGCTGGATGGGGCTCTGAGCAACCCGGTCTAGTGGAAGATGTCTCTGCCCACAGCAAGGGGTTTGTACACAAATGATTGTTAAGGTCCTTCCAACCCAAACCATTCAGTGATTCTATGACTGACTACGTCCCTTCACCCTCCCAGCTTTGTTAACTTTGTTAACCTATGTTTTATTTGCCTTTGTCTCTTACAAGTTTTAATCTTCTTTTACTGTAAGTCTGCACTCCAGGTCTCCCAGGAAACCACCCAAGCTTTCCACACTCATGTGGAGTGTGACCCCCTTGTGAGTTGTTTTCCTTCTGACAGCAGCAATGTACCAGTGGCACACCTCAAAGCAGACTTCTCAGCAGATGAACTGTGAAATCTGCATTCTTACTTCCTGGTTTACAAGGGAATTTGCGACACACTATTCGAATTCTCTGTCTTGCTCTAAATACTTTTGGTTTAGCAAGTTAAGATTAGGGCCAAAATAAACACAAGCTTTGGAATAAAGCCTGGTTTGTTGAACACTAGTGCATCAGTTTGCCAAAAGCTTGTTTAATGAAGCATGTTCTATTTACTCATTAAACTTAAACCAACATTTGACACAAAGATCATTAAGGAAGTACCTTCCTCCATATTGATAATGATATTAACTTGATCTAGTCCCAGTGAACTTCTCCAGTGACTAACTGCTTACCAGAACAGGAAAGATGTTCTTTATCTATGCCTGAGAGAATTGTCATTGTTCACAATTCTTATCTGAACAGAAACACACGAGCTGATTGCAAAGAGAAACTAATTAGCTTTCTGCTAATACAGAGTAAGCTCAGTAAAGGAAATAACCACTAAAAACTGATCACAAGTTCCACTAATCAGAGGAGTAAAACCACAGTGTAAATGAAGGCGTATTTTCTAAGAAGCAAGAAGATTTGAAACAGAAACCCACAAGTGAGATCATTACTTGTTTACTTACTGTCTCCATCTTCTCATTGTGGCTTCTCACTGTGCTAATCTCTAACAGAATTGACATCCTGTTCTTCTTCAGAGAAATCAAATCTCAAGAAGACATCTCAGCCTTTACCCTGCAGCTGAACCACTGCATAACCTCATCTCCCTACCCTGCCCACCCTCATCTCCCAGCCCTGCCAAATCAGAAAGACAAAGATGTTAGCAGGACAGAGGAATTGGCCAAGGAGAAGGCTTGCAGGTTACAAGCATCTGGTAAATTCCCAGTACACATCCTACAACAGAATGGAGAGGATAGAAAGCTCAGCTGTGTCAGCATGGAGCACACAGACAAAACCTGCCTGATTCATCTGGCAGTGAGTTGTTTAAGTAACGCTGGCTTAAATCTAAAAGAGAAAAAGAATTGAGGGCTTTACCTCGACTGCATCTTCTGTCATCAGGTCTGTACATCCAACCGAGTGTGGTCCCTTTCCTCCAGGGATCCTGTAAAACCTGTCAGTGCTGCTGCTCTGCATTTCCATTGGTGCCTTCACTGGCAAACCTGGGGAAAAACACAAAGCAAATAAAGGGACCACCATGGCCTCTGCGACCAGATTACCCACCTTGACACAAATCCAGCACGTCGAAGATCCTGGAGTAGGAAATTCAAGGTTGAGCTGATACATAAACCTGCTTATGGAAATCAGACAAAACCCGACCGAATCATCAACCTGACCCGTTCTACTGGGGAATTTCCTAGGAGCATCCTGAATCCCATGCAACAGACAGCACCGTGCACTTACAGAAAGGTGGGATGAAACCTTCGGATGGGGAGACCGTGGTGGAACTCGGGCTTGTTTTTTTCCCCGCAAGGAAAACCGGCCTATGCATGAGGGGGAGCGGGATGTCACGGAGAAACACAACGCCGCAGCCATTTTTCCATGAGGAATGACGAAACCCCAGCTCGATCCCTGGAGAGCCAAGGACGGGCTGCCCGTGCCGGAGCGGGTGGCGGGGCGGTGTGGCCGTACCTGGGGTGACCCCTCCGAGCCGGGCTGGCCCCGGGGATGCGCAGAGCGCGGGGGGAAGCAGCCGCATCCCGGGCTGGGCAAGCGGAAAGCAGCCCCTGGCTCCGGCCGCTGGGACGGGCTCTGCCTGCTGCCTTTTCCTTCGGGAAGGAGACGCGGGACCTTCCTTATGCCATCACCCCGCCGGCCGGCCAGGCTCCAGAGCCTCGGGGCGTGACTCCCGGGACGGGACTCCCAGGGACCGGCCCCGGGGGGCGGGACAGCCGGCGCGATGTCAGCGGCTCCTCCCCGGAAAAGCCGCGGTGTCAGCGGCCGCTCCTCCCCCGGAAAGCGGCCCCGTAACCCGCGGCGCGGCCGGAGCCCCGTGTCCCGCCGCGATGGTGCGGAAACTGAAGTACCACGAGCAGAAGCTGCTGCGGCGGCTGGACCTGGTGAACTGGGAGGCGTCGAGCGGGAACCTGGCGGAGGTGCGGGCGCTGCGGCGGTACCGGCTGGGGCGGAGGGAGGATTACGTGCAGTACAAGGCGCTGGCGCGCTCCGTGCGAGCCCTGGCCCGGCGGCTCCGCGACCTGGGCCCGGCCAGCGCCGCCTTCCGCGCCCGCTGCGCCGCCGCGCTGCTGGAGAAGCTGCACGGGCTGGGGCTGGTGAGCAGCCGGCAGTCGCTGGCCGTCTGCGAGAGCCTCTCGGCCGCCGCCTTCTGCCGCCGGCGCCTGCCCTGCCTGCTGGTGAAGCTGCGGATGGCGCAGAACCTGCGCCACGCCGTGACCTTCGTGGAGCAGGGGCACGTCCGCGTGGGGCCCGAGGTGGTCACGGACCCCGCGCTCCTCGTCCCCCGCGCCGTCGAGGATTTCATCACCTGGGTGGACGCCTCCCGCCTGCGGCAGAAGGTGCTCGACTACAACCAGGAGCGCGACGACTTCGACCTGGCAGCGTAGGGCTGCCCTGCCCTGCCCTGCCCTGCCCCGCGGGACATGGACATGCCGGTGAAACCACCGTGGGATGTTCGCCCGCTCCTTCCACACGCACCTGGAAAGGGAGCCAGGAGGAAACTGTGTGCTTCCAGTGTCATACTGCCCTCCTCCTGGCGCCCCTTCGCAGCGAATGGCTCCGCTCATCTATGCGGGAAAACTTCCCTTCCATATCTGCTGCTTCAAGAATACATCCAGTCACCCAGCTCCACTGTCATCCCAAGCACCCAGATCCAGCATCATCTCTGGCAAGCCCAGCTCCACTGTCAGCCCCGGCAACCCAGCTCCATCCTTCTTATAGCCCAGGTCCATCGTCCTTAGAGCCCATAAAGCAAAAGTGCTTGGAAAGGTCTCTGCCCAGTCACAGGAGAGGATGCAGCCAAGTTTGAGTCCTTGGCAGCCAGTAGTTGCTGCTGGAAGGGGTTTTAAGCCTGGCCAAGAGGTTGTTTTAAGGCTGAGTTTGGCAGCCTTGCTGCTGGTTTTCTAAGCTGTTGCCCTGCTGGTTCCTCCTTCAGCTGTTGGATGTTCAGGAACCAGAGTTGATGCTTCTGGAAGGACCTTCCCTGGATACCAAGGAATGTGTACATGGAGGAAATGTGGGGATTGTTGGGGGTCAGCAGTAAACAAGGAGGCCAGAGACTGCATGTCTGGAACTGTTGAAGTTTTGGCCAAATTAAAGAATTTTTAAAAAAATCATTTTTTATTAAAAAATAATAATAATTAAAATTAAGGATTAAGAACAAGCCAACTTTATGTGATGTTGTAAAGAGAAGTCTGATGCTCAGAATTCATTTGTCTTAGCTGTGTAGGGTTCCAGCTGACAATTAGGCATCATTTACAGAACAGGATCTAACTGGGGAGACACTGGAGCAAAAGCAGACCTAACCATAACTGGAAATCTGAGGGCAATTTTGTTTTTACCACATCAGCCAAACTAAACCTGGTACCTGAGAAGAACCTCGGGCTTTCTGAGGCTGTTGAGAACTTTGTTTCCCTTTGGTAAAAAAAAGCAGAAAAACAAAAATAAAACATTTTTTTAAGTTGCTGGATAAATGTGTGGACTATTCTATGATACAATTTCTCTAAGAATTTTTTTCTGATTTTTGATTACTCCTGTGAGCTCTGTTTGTCATTTTGTAGAACTTTTTTTTTCAACTTAACATCTTTTATGTAACTTACATAACCTTTTTTTGGTAGCTACAGGGCTATTGAATTCTAAAGTGTTTTGTTAGAAATGCTTGCTTTCTGTTACCCAGGGCTATGAAAGGATTTGGCAGTAGGTTTGGGAGTGGAGCTGTGACTGTCTATCTCATAAAGTCCAAAGGGCTGGAGTTCAGCCACTGAAGCTCTGGGTCTGGATGTGTAGCTTTTCTGAACAGGAAGGGTGTTTAGCTGAGGGTTGTTGTAGATGTATCAGAAACTGTCATCAGATATGGCTGTTTTAATTTTAAACTAAATTTTAAAATTTCTGCCTATCTCATAAGCCAGCTGTATTAAGCAGAACATTCATTTTTAAAGCAATAATAGATATTAAGCAAATATCTATACCAAATACACCTTGCTTATGGTAAGAAACACAAACTGAAAAGGCATTTCACACCTGAAGCCTGACTTTTAAATGCCTTTCTAGGTTTCCTCTAGAACAATGTCATTATTTCCTGGAAAATTCAGAAGGTGCCTAATTCATGTGCCAGTGAAAATGCTGCTTTTGCTCATTACCCTTCTGGAGGAATTTGAATAACAACACAGTGACTGTGCAGGGCATTTTACTACTCAGATGCTAAACTGCTGTGCCCAGTGTGTCCAGCCCTCAAAGGAACAGCAAAAAAGGAAATATCACACCTCCAGCCTGTCAGCCTCTGTAGTTTTTATCATCAGCCCATCCTTTTTGTATTAAATTGGATTTTCACCATTTGTGCACCTCCAGAATCTGCATCATAAGAGAAAGACCTGGAGCCCTGTAGGCTGTTAAGCAGTGGGAGTGGATTTATCCATAGATACTGTGGGACATAACATCACCCATCATCCCTGTCTTATTGGAAATTAAATTCTTACATTCTCTAATGAATTAGGCTGTGAGTTTATATGTCTATGTGCATTTTAAGTCTGGTATTTCGCAGGTGTGCTGGTTGTACAGTAGTTGAGGCCTGAGATGAGTGTTCTGCTCCTCAATTTTTTTAATAGCTGGGGTCTCATGCCCCAGATGAGAACTGACTCCAAGTGCAATAAACAGGTAAAATGGGGAGTTCCAGCAGCACACCCAAATTCCTGCTGGTGGGCACACAGTACAGCCAAAGAGGTAGTGGGTTCCTCATATCTCAGCGTTGTTTTGCCTTCAGTTTGTGGGTTGGAGCTGGTTTGCCAGAGCTGATGTGCTGTGGCTGCTGCTGGGCAGTTCCCCCAGCAGTTCCGGAGCTGAGGATTGAAAGGGAACAGGAAGCAGCTCCGACAGCCTTTCCCAACACTTGGATAAACATGGAGGCTTTTTTTTAAATTCCAAGGCTGGATCCAATATCAGAGTAAATCAGCACCAGCTTCCTTGGGTCTGTGTGAACTGGCATGATGTTCCAGCGTGGCACTTTTTTGGGCCAGATCCTGCAAACTCTCCCCTCCGGTGCTCCAGGGATTTGCAGCATGGGAACTTATGCACTGAGAGCAGCAGGATGGGGTCATGGGTGTCACTGTGCTTCTTCCCTGCACCTCCTGAAATGGATTTGCTGTTCCCCAGGTGGCCCAAAATCTCCGTGGATCTTGTGGGAAGTTGCTGGTGCAGTAGGACAGAGAATGGTGATGCTGGTGTCGGGGCAGGTTCTTTACATGCCTGACAAAACCTGATCACTGCCACCTCCACGAGTGTCTGTCCCAGCAGCTGAGGGCTGTGGAGGTGCCAGCTCCTCCAGCAAGAGAGGAAGGGGCTGCAGGGTGGTCTGGGAAGTGTGAAAGCCAGTGACAAATGGTGAGCAGCTTCCCATGCAGGAGCACTCAGTTGGACAGTGGGCAGTGGGAAGGGAGGTTTAACCCAGGGCCTACGGTTTTAGTTTGGTTTTGTTTGTTGTTTCTTTTTTTTTCTCCTGACCTTGGCTTTTCCTGTATTTGAAGGCTGCCAGAGCAAGGCAGCTGAGCCTGAGGAATGTGGGGGAGCTGAAGGAAAGAGTCCTTCACACTGAAGCCTTTTGTGTTGCAGAGTGTAAAAGGCTGAGGCTGTCACTGAAATGCTTATGTGAATTTTTTTTCACTGATCTGAGCCACCTATTTTCCCAGTAAACAAGCATGCTGCATGTTTTAAAGGCTACTTCCATCCATGTTGGTGTGGGTTAGTGCTGACCTCAGTAATTTAGTGAGAGCATGAGCACAGCAGCGGGGGAGGAGTGGTACATCCCCCTTCTCAAGATGGGAAATGGAGACTGAAAGAAGCAAAGGTGGAGCGATTCCCAAGTTTTCAGCTGATGGTTCTACACCCTGCATTAGGGCAGGGCCTCACAGCTTCATCTCAGGGCACTTTCTCATCTCAGTAGCCCTCCTCAGTCAGATATACCATAGCAGTTGATCACTGACTGTCCCCTTCCTGAGCTCTGATTAATCTGTTTTAAGTACCTCCCTTTCCTGACTTGGCACTGGAAATGGAACCAAAGGGCCATTTCTCATCAGGGCATGGGATCACCTTAGTCCCTACCCCAACATCAAAATATTTCAACATCACAGGGAAAAAGCAAACGTAAATGTAATGACAACATTTACTTGAGAGCCCCAGCTCTTGTCCCTGCTTTTAAATACCCCATTTTAAGCACTCATTGCCCTTTGCTTGCTGGTTTGGGCCTGCAGCAGGATTTGGGTGCTGGGAAACCTGTCAGCTGTGTGGCTGGGACACAGGAATGCCAAAGGGAAGCAGTGGGAAGCAGCTCTGCAGTCAGCAGGAGGAGGCACTTGGGTTCAGTCTTTTCATAAACTCTGAAGTTTCTGGATCCAAGAGGTAAATCCAAGTGCATGTCCCACAGTGGGAAAGTCCCCTCTCACTTCTCTGCAGGCAAGACTCCACTGCAGAACAGTCCCTTCCTCCCTGGTATTTGGAAGAGAGAGTGTTTCACTCCCAGCAGGCAGAGAATCCCTTATTTGTGGGATTGGCAAATGCAAGCCCCACCACCGCCCCCGGTCCCTGCACTGAGGAGCCACCACTGCTGCCCCTGGAGAGGCTCGGATGGTTGGGTTGTGTCACAGGGTTAAAGTACAGGCGGCTGTCCCGCCGGGTCCGTCTGGCTGACATTCCAGTCCACCACCTCACCCCTTTATCTGAGCTCATCGGGCTTAAAACACACCAAGCAAACCACATCCTAAACCCAACAGCGGCTGGGGCGCGGTGCTGGTACCGGGATGGTGGGTTTAGGGGAGCTGAATGCCAGGCTGGCTGAGCACCCAGAATCTCCCGTGCCTCTCTCAGCCTCCCAGAAGTATTCTGGTGGGCAAGGGCGCTGGAGGTC
>VXBA01005218.1:3077-13131 GCA_013399895.1 Serilophus lunatus | reverse complement strand
ATCCCTCGGGGACTTGGGACAGGCTTCCCTAGGAGCAGGCTGAGGCCAGGAGGAAGCGGGACCCCTCACAACCCGTGGGAAGGGCTGCGCACAAACTTCCCAGCTCCCTAAAATCCCCCCCGCGTCACTGTTGCTCCTCCCCGTTGCTCTCCCCAGACCATGTTTTTGCTCTTCTCATACCTGGCGTGCGGTGTGCTGGCTGCCCTGTGCTCCCGTCCCGATGGCCAGAGGAGCAGGACGGCCACCCACGGTCTCCAGGAGCCGGGAGACCCGCGGCCGTTCCCACCGGAGGACGTTTGTCCCGCAGGCAGAGCGACTGCCGGGCTCTCCCCGAAGGGGAGGGACCAAACTTTGCCTTAGTTTTCAGTTGAGACAGTCTTTCTGGGAGAAGTCTACCCTGGGCCTGGAAAACAAGTTTCTGGCAGGGAGCCATCCCCGACAAAGACTGCGCGGCTGCCGAGGTGCTGCGCTCTGCCTCTGTCCGGCAGGGACGGGATCATGTACGATTCTGGAATTCCCGGCGGTGCTGCTGAGCGTTCCTGTGTCCAACTGCAGGAACCCCACGAGAAAACTCCCCTGGATGAGTTGCAACATCCCCTGGAGGAGCTGTGGCTGTGCAAGGAGGCGGGAGAGAGCTGTGCCTTGGCTCAAGGTCGCTCCGTAAAAATCCAAATGTTTTTCTCTGGCCTTGAGAGAAGGGGGTAGCCACAGTGAAGGGAAGCGTATCCCACTTTGAGGTACAATTTCTGGAGCAGTTTAAGCAGTTTAAGATTGGTGGGGCAGATCTGCACTCACCACCCTTTGCACAGCCCGGGCATTTGTCCCCTTAATAACGCTGAATTAACCCTAAAACCAGTACACGTAACAAGAGGTTAATTTTATGAGAGATCGACAGCTATGAAATGGCACGTGAGCTTCAAGGGTAGCAAAAGGAAGCCGCAGGGAAGGAATGGGTCTAAATCACTTATGAAGCTGTCCCATGTTCCCTGTCCCCTGGGAGACACAGTGTGGTCCTTCGGTGGGATCAGTGACTTCTCTTCCTCTCCCCTTTGCATGTCTGTGTGTGAGTATGATCTGAAGCTGGAAAAGAATAAGAGAGCCATTTAAATGGTCCAAGAGTGGGTTTTTTCCTGCACTTCTGTCAAGCTCTTATTTCAGTGATGGGCTGGATGGACTAAAGTGTAACATTTTCAGAATAGATTTAATGCTGTTGAAATGTCCTGGGGGACAATTCAGTACATCTTTGCTTAATCTAAAGGAACAGGTTCTTCAAGATTAGTGAGAGGCAATGAGGAGGAGGAAGCAGTGCATGAGTGGTTGAAGTAACAGAGATATGTCAAAACCAATACTTCTCTGGCCCACTAAGAGCCCCCAAATTTATTTTTTAATATATTCAGGTATTCCCAGACATACAGGAGCAAAGTATGAGTCTTTCTTTTGGATCTTGTCTACACAGTCCAACCACCTAAGTCTGGAACAGGCTGTGAACCCCTCTGACATTTGTATCTCATCTTTTTCTTACAAGAAAGAAGGGTAGAGATGATTCTGTGTCCTTACAGCCTGGGTTTGGAACGTGGTTGGGATGTTTATGAGAGCTGAGAGCAGGGAAATGGCCCCATCCACTTCTGGCTCCAGGATGTAGCCCCTAGGATTGCAAACCTTCCCTCATAATCAGCCTTTGGAAGCTCCAGTGTTGGTCCCTTCCAGCATGCTGAACGTGAAAATCATCCTCTTTCCAATGCTGTGAAAATTGCTCCATGAAGTAAATGCAATACAGAAGCTGGGGCAAATCCTAAAATGCCTTTTGTTTATGAGAATGATGAGACTAATTAGCTCAAGGCCAGCTATTAATATGGGAATATAAAAGTTTTTTCCCTGTTGATTTGACCAGACTGGAGAAAATACTGTGGTTTCCATTCTCAGGATGATGGGGTAACCTAGTGATCCTTGCAATCTGCTTTAATTCCCTTTCATCAAAGCAGCTGGGAAATACCCCTGGCACAGTTAATAATTATTGAAATCCAAAGCCTTGCAGGGGCTGAAGATCTGCTTGATGGGGGTATGCTTTATGGGAATGTGGATGAGAATTTTAAGGAATGTGCCATAGTTCAGTTATTTCCTAGAATCATAGAGTGGCCTGGGTTGGAAACGACCTTGAATATCATCCACCCCCCACCCCCTCAAGGGCAGGGACTCTTTCCAGTAGACCAGGTTACTCCAAGCCCAATCCAACCTGGTCTTGAACACTTCCAGGAATGGGGCAGCCACAGATTGTCTGAGCAACCTGAACCAGTGTCTCATCACCCTCACAGTCAAGAATTTCTTCCTAACATCCAATCTAAATCTCTCCTCTTTTAGTTTAAGACCATTCCCCATTGGTCTACCACTCTCTGCTCATGTCTTTCTTTATAAGTTTCATTATTACTATAATTTTTAGCGTTAAGGAACATCAGAAGATACTTGCAGAGACGTTTCTGTTTTGCAACAAAATGCTACCAGTAACAGATCTGCAGCACTGGCAGGGGAGGAGCCTGTTTCCATGGTTAATGAGCACAACAGACCAGTGGCAAATGCTCATCGTGAGCTGGATTTTAGGAGCAAGTTCCTTCAGAAATGCAACGTGGCTTTAGCTCCAAGTCCTTCATATAAAAGGCTGCAATTAGTTTGAGATTTCTAAGACTACAGACCAAATGTCACCATCAGTGTGTGATCACTGGTGAAGAGAAATTATAGTAATATTTTCCCTTCTCATTCCTTTTATATTTTTTTTTTGATAAATCCAGGTTTCTCACAGTGCCTTGTCTCTTTTTTAATCCAGGTGCTGCTTGATCTGTTAAAATTGCTCTGAGAGTTGCTGATACATCAGTGAACACCCACTAAACACCCATCACTCTGTTACCAGGCACCTTTCTGGAGTGTGCAGCATGACAGAGCTCCATGAAGCCGTGGCTCTGGGGGACTACAACCTGGTAGAAAAGATTTTGAAGACAGGATGCTGCGATCCAAACCACAAGGATGTCGACTGGCATGACAGGACCCCCCTGCACTGGGCTGCTGCCAAAGGTGAGGGCATCCCCTGCTCTGTTGGCTCCACAAGCCAGCATCATAAAAGGTGATGTTCATTGTAATTGTATCTGTGCTAGCAATAATCACAGCTTGTGTCTGATAATTTTGTTCTTCATGAGCAAAGAAAAAAAAAAGATACAAATATCAATTTAAATGGGAACTTCGCCTAGTTTATGGTGTTGCCATTGAAATGATTTTTAGCTTTTTTAGTTCCATCATGTGAAATTTTGCAATTTACATGATATGTACATACAGCATGGCTGCTTTCCTCCCCCATCACTTTTCAAAGAGGTGAGCCCATACAGTGCAGAGGAGTTATTTCCCATGTACACCTGTGGGAATCAGCAGAAAGTCAAGCTCACTGTATTTATATCAGGCATGTGTCAAACCCAATAGAACAAAATAATGGCTGTGTTTTACACTGCTCTCCCATTTTGTCATCTGCTTGAATGATCAATGTAGGACCAGAGCTGTTTGAAGCTCCCATTTGGTCCTTCACCTTCAGAAGTGCCAGTTAAAAGTTAAATATCCCTTTGCAGCCCTCCAAAAAGTTGATGCAACAACAAATAATGTATAACTGTACACAGTTTAAAATGGGAAAACAGACCTTTACTCCTCTGTGCTGTGACATCTGTTATATGTTGGGATCTCACATTATGGCATCCGTCTTTGCCTAAAAATTGAGTGGGTGATTTGCTGGTTTACATTTTGAGACTCTGTTTTTCTTTTGCCCTGATGGATTATTACTCATTTATTCATCAGCAAAGGGAACTGAGCTACTTAAGAAGATGATGATGAGAGGCTGACGTGGTCTGGAAGTAATCTAGCTAAGTCAAGGCAGTGTGAAGTGGGGTAGAAGTGATTTTTTTTCTTCTTTAAAGAATTCCACAGCTTATAAAAATGTGAAAGTGAATGAAAACAAGTAATTTCTCTACATCCTATCCAACAAACCTTTGTTTTAGTAAAGCTGTTTACAGGTTTTTCTGTTCTTAATGTTTAAATTTTATTTTTCATTGAACTAAAACCCAAAACAAAGCAATGAAATAACCCAATTAGTCAATGAATAATTGAGATGTGCTGTTCAGAAATTAGAAAGCTTTTTGATGTCATCGTTGCTCTTGTTGTAAAATTCTTGTGGAAGCAGTCTAGCTTGGGAAAAAGTGACCAGCAGTTTCTCCTGGGTATCATTTCTGTGATCAAACAAATGGTCAGGTCATGGGTAAAATCCATGACTGAGGGAGTTATGATCGACTGGATGTGACAGTCCTCTGAAGGTATAAATTCCAATGTTTTTTTTATAAATTCCAAGGGCGATTGGATCTGGTCAAGCTCCTCGTGGATCACGGCGCCCGGCCCTGCCTGAGGAGCGACGTGGGCTGGACTGCAGCTCACTTTGCTGCTGAGGCAGGGAGACTGAGGGTGCTTCGTACCCTTCATTCCCTGCATGCTGCCATGGACGCAGCCGACCTCTTTGGCGACACTCCCAAGAGGCTTGCGGAAATCTACGGTCACCAGGACTGCTCCCAGTTCTTGGAAAAGTGAGTATTGATGGCAGGTCCCGCTGCAGCAGCTCCAGCAATGAAAAGTAAATCAACTGCTCTGTAGAGGAACAGAACAAATACAGCGTGTTGCTTATCTGTCCACCTAAAGCCTTTTAAAGCCATCACACACAAGCAGTAATAGATAAGCAAACACGAGTGTGTCACGGGGAAAGCCATTGAGAAGAAATCCTTTTATTCCACTGCCACCTATGGTTTGTCTTGGTATGTTTTCAAGATCGTTACCACTTCCTGACATCATTGTTTATGTAAGGATATTACAGAGCGATTGTTAAGCAACAGAAATGAAAGTAATAGCTGACAAATAGCTGACCCCTTAGAGTCTGAATACTGAATATATGGGTTGATTTGTTTAAGAGCAGCCCTTCAGCAATTGTATGTGTGTGTGTGTGTGTGTGTGTGTGTGTGTGTATATATATACACATGTATATACATACATGTATATCATCTGGCTTTTCTTGTAGTAAAGAGCCATTCTATTCTTGACATAATTATTGAAAATTTGATCCGTTAATAGGATGGCCATGTATTACTTCCAAATTTTGGGAAACTCCTTATTGTCTTAATTGTTTAAAGTTAGCACTGTGCCCCCACATAAGAAATATGCTTTTAAAGGATTCTCAACTACCATTCCTGTTTTTGAGCCACTAGTGTGGCTCACAAAGCTGTTTCTCTGGATCAGGATCCTTTACTGCAGAGGTTTGAGCTGTGTCCCACACCTGCATCTCTCTAAACCAGAGGCACAGATCAGCAGAGACCATCCAGCTTGTTCAGTGCAATCCACAGTCCCACATACTACTTGGTATTTGAGTACATTGCCCATGAAACCTGCACATGCTGAACCCTGAGAGTTCCCAAAAGCTTTTTCTCCCCTGAGTTTTTCAGGTGAATTTGCAATCCCACCATAGTCCTTCACTGGCATCTCTTTCACCACTGCCACATTCTCAAGACTGCTTTGGCACCATGTATATCCTGAATCTTTTTTTATGGACACACATTCAGCTCAAAGTCTTCAGTTTGCCAGTGCAGCACAACAGCTTCCAAGATCAAAATCAGGTGCAGTGACTGGATAAATGTCTGAAGAGGCCAGTGCCTACCAAGTGCCACTTTTCATTAATCCATATAAACCTTTCTGTAGGTACTGCTGTCCTTTTCTACAGCTTCCTGGTTCCTGCTGAAATGCTCTCTGCCTACCTTTTATTTTATCTTCATGCAGCATCAGTGCACTTCCATAGGAAAAGACACCCAAACTGTGCAAAATCCCCCCATACAGAGCCAAAAAAACTTTCTAGGGGAGACACAGGTTCCAGTTTCTAAGCTCTGAGTATTATAGAAGCTGCTGGAACCTTTACATTTTATCTGCCCATCCAACACAGGATCATAGAATTGTGGGGAGGGACCTTAAAGCTCATCTCATTCCAAGCCCCTGCCATGGGCAGGGACACCTTCCACAAGACCAGGTTGCTCCAAGCCCCATCCAGCCTGGCCTTGAACACTTCCAGTAATGGTTAGAGCTGAAGCCTCGGTGTTTTTGGTGATGACATGCTTCCAACCCTCATTATTTACCACCTTCCTTCTACACAGAATTACCAGCTCTTCTTGCCTCGATAATGCCAACAGGCAATTCCCCGGGACAGGCAGTGGTGGCTTGGAGAATGATTGACAAGTTGATTGACATGATTGACATCCTTGTCTGAGACGCCTTAGCAACAGCCTAGGGCAACTCGGGTAGCTGATGGAGGGTTTTCTGAGGTGAATGACTCATTCAAGAGGAAAAAATTCTTTCAGGGTCGAGTGGTGGCCTGACTCACCCCACAGCTGCATGGCTCAGCTAGAAGCACGGCTAGGAGAAATTCATAACTGGGAAGATGCTTTAAATGCCCATGCCTAAGACATTTTATAAGACACACAAAGCCTGTGTGATCACCTCACAGCCATAATACAGCCTGTGGGCAACCAAGAGTTTATCATGAGGACCCAGGACCACTTTTTTTAAGCCCAACCACTATAATTTGCAACCACAGTGGATGCCTTCACCCTCACACAATGGCTTATCTTCCTCATGTCAGCAAAGCTGGAGGTGGAATGGCTGGCACTTTTAGTATAATTTTGATTACCTTTTGCTCCTTCAGATATGCAGAAGGTCCTAGAGGTAGTCAGGTAGTGTCAGCACCTCCAACAGGAACTGGGCAGTACAGTGTGTGCTGCAGACAGAGAATTAAGTGTGTGCCTGCACATAATGCTGCACAGCACAGAGCAGGTCTGCCCTCCACTCACGGTGTCCACAGTGTATAAATATGAGGAGTATTTCGTTACAGAGCATCCCCATCAGTTTTCCATATTTGCCTGTCATGCAAAAAGAAAAACCAGTTTAAAATTCTTTTAAATCTGCAAGTCTGTGCCAAATGCCGGGCTGATGTGCATATCTAAACAGGGCTATGAGCATCTAAATACTTCCCTAAATCCTAATTTAGCCCCCTGTAGCACTACCATGACCCTTGAACACTGTGTGTCTGTCCCCAGGTGTTGCCAGCTGCCTGGCTGGGCTTGTCCACTGCCCTGTGCTGAGGAGTGTTTGCATCCACATGGAAATATTACATGTATCAGCATGTAAATATTATTAACATACAAATATTCAGAATATTCTGTTACCAGGTATCCGTACCACTCACTGAGGTTTGCATGGACATGCAAAAGTTAGGAAACAGCCTTCAAAACAGTTGCTTCTGAATAACAAACACATATTTTGCATCAGATTTGTTTTGCATGAGAAGGGCTTTACCCTGGTTGCTGTGAGAGCTGCCAAGGATGGTGCTGAGCAGACACAGAGTCATGGCCTCTGTGTGCCACCAGCCTCTCTGCAAGGTACTAATTGTTGAACCTGCACCAAAGGCTCCTGCTATCTCAGTCCAGAGCATATATGCATACTTGTGTATGTATAGATATATATATTTAAAAGTCTACAGAAAGATGTTTCTTGCACTTGGTGGCAGATAGGTAATAGAAGAGAATAGGGTAGTTCAGTTGGAAGGAACCTGACACATTAATTTGGTCCTGTGGCCTGATCACTTCAGTGTTGACCAAAACTTAAAGCAGGTTTTAAGAGCATTTTCCAAATGCTTGTTAAATACCAGCAGGCTTGGGGCATCAACGACCTCTCTCAAACATAGACTCTGTGGAAATCTTAGAGCACTTTTCAATACCTGAAGAGAGCCTGCAAGAGAGCTGGAGAGGGACTTTTGACAAGGGCATGAAGTGAGAGGATAAAGGGGAATGTCCTAGGTAGATGTGGTTAGATTAGATATTTAGAAGAAATTCTTTATTGTGAGGTTGGTGAGACACTGGAAGAGGCTGCCCAGAGAAGCTGTGGCTGCCCCATCCCTGAAAGGGCTTAAGGCCAGGCTAGATGGGGCTCTGAGCAACCTGATGTGAGGGAAGGTGTCCCTGCCCATGGCAGGTGTTGGAACTAGATGGTCTTTAAGGTCCCTTCCAAACCAAACCATTCTATAATTCAATCATATAGAGAGACCACTTGATGAAGCTCATCAGTGTGGAGCCACTGGCTTTGCTCTGTGCTCTCAGCAGGGACAGCATTGCACTGATGTGCTAGAGCTCTTCTATTACAGAAAAAAAGATTTTTTTTCCTGATGTTTGATGGTATTTCTGACAGAGCTTCATAAATCTTGAGTGCCTACGAAATCAGAACTCTGCAGTAGGAGGAAAAGGTTTGTCCTCTCTTTGACAAATTTTATACCTGGAATTTCCATGTCCATATCCTGTCAGTGGTGGGGTGCAGGGGGTCTCTGCGAGGAGAGGTTGGGGCTACACCAGGCCAGGTACATGTCAGTGTTTTCTCAGGTGGTGCTGACAGCAGAGTGTTGATCAGAGTGAGACCCTGTAGATGAGTCCTCGTGAATGGAGATGTGACTATTCTGTGCTCACTCTGATTTTCTCTCCCAGAGCAGAGGTGGAGAGCAGAAACTACCGCAGGACAGCTGCAATGAAAGGAATCCCCTTAGACCAGAGAGATGAAGATTGGGAACAAAAGAAAGAAGAGCTTGAGAGAAACCCACCATGTTTTTGGGAGAGCTCCACAACCTCTGCTCAAACAAAAAATGTGAAAAAAAAGGGGAAGCAGTAGTTTGTCCTGCCTGTTTGGTGCCTCTGATATCTTGTAATGCAGAGCAAAGGCACTGGCAGATCTCAAGTGGATCTTCTGGGTGATATATTAGTGAATGGGAGAAGCAGATGGCCACAAGGATGAATCATTGGGATATACTGTAAACAATGTCTTTAACAGGGAATAGCTTCTGCCCTTCTGTATGACATCTCAAATATCAAGAAACTGGAGAATATTTTTAAATATACCAATACTCAGAATCACTGGAATGTTTAAAGTTTTTGATATGATCAGCAGTTACCCATATTGTGAGGGAGGGACATGGTTTTACTCCTATCCAATTCACAAAAGCATCTGGGACTGTGGTTCTGTTTGCTCTGCTGATTATCCTGGCCTTTCCTTGTTTGCTTCTGGTTCTGCATCAACCAGGAGGCTCTACAGCTGCCTATAGCTTTTGATGTTGCCTTTCTCTTTTCTTAATAGTGGGATGTAGTTGCTTCTTCTCACTGAAGTTGAGATGTTGATTTTGTGTTTTCACCAGACACATGAGTATAACAGCTTGAATCTCCCATTCCTGTCCCAGCAAAAGGGAAAACGTGCTCCTCCTTACTGCTTTCAGAGAGCTATGACTTGCAAGAGTGTTGGAGTACTGCCTTATTTTCAGCAGTGCTCCCAGCTATTTTTATATCTCTGCAATGAGGAATGCTGTGAACGTTGTCCTGAGATGTGCCTTTGCTCGTCAACACTTCCCATGGCAAAAGCATTTTAAACTGTTTCACTTCTTAATCCTAAAAAGTTGGAATGTGACCCAAAACAGTTTTCCATACTCTACCAGCAGTGGGCAGCCACTGCCATTGACCTCTGACATCTCTTCTGTGTCAGCTTCCCCAGGTTGGGCACATCACTGCACATCTTCCTCAGGTCCAGCTGAGTGAGGCTGGTGCACAGGCTGGTGATGCTGTACAGGGTTATGTTCTAGGGCTTTCAAGGAGATGGCAGATGGTACCTGCAGTGGCTGGGACTACCTTGTTTTGTGTGCTGACACTGGCAAGTTGCTGGTTTTGCCTGCTGAGTCTCATGGTATGTGAGGCTGTGAGGGATGGTGTTGCATGGGATGTTGGGAGTATGATGGATCTTTCAGGGTCTTCCTGTGAAATCTACTGGCATGGTGCTTGTAGTGGTTTAACCCAGGCTGGGTGCCAGGGGCCCACTACAGCCACCTTCTCACTCCCCCTTGCCCAACTATAGAGGAGAGAGAGAATATAACGAGAGGTTTCGTTATTCATGATAAGGACTATAACAGATTCTT
>VXBA01005217.1:819370-879950 GCA_013399895.1 Serilophus lunatus | reverse complement strand
TTTTTTTTCCTGCGTGTCGGGTGTTCCTCTGTGTAATTCTGGAGTCCCTGTGGGTTATCCCTACTTCCCTAATTTAAACCCCCTGTAATAAACTGTTCACCTGCTGCATCTCTATTTAGTTTTCCGTCACCTTTATTGAACCTGCCTCCTCGATGATAAAAGTAGTCCTAAACCACCACAAAAAGTTACTTCATCACTTAATTCAATTTGTGCTGTATCGCGTCATGTTTCCAACTGTCCTCAGTGGCCAGCTGACTAATAAATCAAGGATCTGAGCATCCTAACCTTCCATTTGACCATTTTGTACTTAAAATCACCAACATTACCACTAAAATAATGTTGACTTTGTCCCTGAAAGAGTTTATCACCTATACAAAGGCAGTATCTTTAGCTTATCAACATAGCTCAAACTTTATAAATGTTCATCTGGATCCATAAGGCTAGTATTTGAAGGATGTTTCTCTTACTTAATTTTGACCACTAATTGTTATTTGTTTAGGTCTAAATGGATCACCTAACCCCCACTGCAGTCAATGGAAAAAAGCATTCACCTCCCAAGTGTCAGAGATGATATTACATGTATCAGTTGTTGGGATCAATTGTGTCCTGAAACCAACTTTTAGTTGTCTAAAATTAGTGAGAAGAATGCATTGGTTTGCAAATCTAAGTCCTTATGTCCTCTGTTTAGTCTAGCAAGATAAAATAAACCTGTACTGAGTCATTTGACAGACATTCAATTTGTTTAAATTTGTATTTCCTTCACTCTGAACATTTCTAATCACTGGAAATACTAGCATTGTGAAGACAATAGTCACTAAAGTCAAGGATGCTATTTAGATCATTGTAAGTAGGCAGATAAAGTAGATCAAATGGATCATGGCATAAAAGTACCTATAGGTCTCTTTTAATTCTAAAGGTAATTACAAGCGATATCATTAAGTCAAGATCAGTCAGTAAAGTCTCCCATGCCAGACAGGTCTCAACTGAAGGGTCACATTAAGTGTGTCCACAGGTAGGATGGTCTCATTAGCTAACTCCAAACTCTTAACTCCAAACCCGGGCAGATGGAGTTTGTGTAGCCCTGTAAGGCCATCCATCTCAGAGAAGGATACTCTAAATAAACCTATGTCCTGAGGACTTTGCTGTCACTGTCCAGGCACATTAGGCCCTGCCAGATGAAGCCTAGGAGTAAAGAGTGGAGCAAGTTCCACACATGCTGAGCCTCACCTAAAAAAATCCATTGTGCAGGCTGGAAGGATACACCCACATTTGTAAAGTCCTCTAGTGACAGACAAGGGATGAAACAGCAGAAGATAAGGTGCACTGGAAGCCACAGACCCAATCCTGCATGCAGGCAGTTCAGGACACTTGTCACTCGAGGCTGACCCCAGAGATGACAGTCTTGTTCGGCAACATCCTGAATGACCAAGCAGCCTTTTTTAAGAAAAGCACTACTTGCTCCATATGGAGAGGGGCCTAGAAAAGATGGCCTAACCAAAGCTTGTCTCCATCCTCTACCCAGTTAGCTTATCGTGGCCAATGGGCATCTTTTGATGCAGTCATACAAACACAAAGAGACAAAGGCATACACTTCCCTCCAAAGGAACATTAGAACCATACTTGATACTGTGGATAGTGGACGTCCTGAGCATCATTCTGATCTAATTGTCCACGAACTATCGTGACTTAACACTGATATTGCTGCTCTCAGTGAAGTTCATCTCCATGAGGAAGGCAGCCTCAAAGAACGTGGTGTCAGCTACACACTCTACTAGTCAGGCAAACTCAAAACCAAAAGTCACCTTTCAGGAGTTAGTTTCATGATTAAAAACTCCATTGTCTCCAAACTTGGAAATTTGCCAATAGGTCATTCAGATCACATTATCTCCATATGATTCCCACTATACAACAAGCAACATGTTCTCTTCAGCATATATGCCCCAACTCTCAAGCTGACACTATGGAAAACGACAAATTCTACATTGACCTGTGCCACCTCACCCAAAATGTTCATGCACATGATAAGATTGTAATTCTTGGTGATTTCAATGCTAGAGTAGGAAAGAACTCTGAAGCCTGGGAAAGAGTACTAGGCAAGCATGGTGTTGGAAACTGCAATGATAATGGATGCCTCTTGCTAGAGTTTTGTGCAGAGCAGCGGCTTACCATTACCAATGCTATCTTTCAGCAGAAAGACAGTTTGAAGACAACCTGGATGCATCTTCAATTCAAGCACTGGCACCTCACTGACTACGTATTAGTGTGCCAGAGAAGTGTTTGTGATGTCCGTCATACCCGAGTGATGCCTAGTGCAGAATTGACATTCTGACAGACCACCTTATGCAATGCAATGCAAACTTAACCTCCACTTTAAGCCCAAGCCTAAGAGGAGGCTCCAAGTTAACAATCTTCATATAGCTACAGTGAAATACAACTTCCAGGTAAACCTTCAAACTAGAGTTGAAGACCATTCCATAGGTCCCTCCTGAAGTGCTTTGGCAACATATTAAAATGTCTTCTGAGGAAACCTTAGGGTTCTCCTCCAAGAAAAACAAAGGCTGGTTTGATGAAAATAATCAAGAGATCCAGGAGTTGTTGACAAAAAAGAGAACTGCTCACCAAGCACATCTCAGTCATCTCGCTGTGTAAGAAAAGCAGCTTTTCCTCTTGCATGCAGTAAGGTCCAAGAGAAGCTTCAAGACATCCAGAACTAGTGGTGGGTCAATCCAGCAGAAAAGACTCAACCATGCACAGATCCAGGTGACTCCAGAGGATTTTATGAGGCAACCATGTAGTTTAAGGCTCAGCAATTCAGAACAGTACACAACAACTAGAGAAAAATGAATTGGATATATCCCCTACTAAGAGAGAGACTCTTAAGGCCATATAGCAGGTGAAAATTGGCAAGGCAGCTGGGATTGATGAAATCCTAAAATCTGGAAGCATGGTGGCCAAGTGTTACATGCTAAATTTTATGAACTTGTGAGTTGCTGGGAAAAAGGGAAACTACCATCAGATCTCCATGGTGCAGTTATCATCACTCTGCACATGGCATTACTTTTCTCTCTACTGCTGGTAAAATCCTTGTGAGAATACTTCTGAACAGATTAGTACCAGCTATCTCAGAAGAATTTCTACCTGAAAGCCAATGTGATTTCAGAGAAAATAGGAGTACCACAGACACAGTATTTGTTCTCAGACAATAGTAAGAGGAGTGTAGGGAACAGAATAAAGGACTCTATTTAACTTTCATTGACCTCACCAAAGCGTTTGACACTGTGAGCAGAAAAGGTGTGTGGCAGACCTTGGAACGATTAGGATGTCCTCACAAGTTCCTCAAAATGGTTATCCTGTTACATGAGGATCAGTGTGACCAAGTTGGATATGGCGATGCACTCTCTGAGCCCTTCCCCAACAACCAATGGTGTGAAACAAGGTTGTGTTCTTGCACCAACTCCATTCACAATCTTCTTCAGCATAATGTTCCAAAGGGCCACAGCAAACCATGATGAAGATAACGGCATTTACATCCGATATCGTACTGATGGGAGCCTATTCAACCTAAGGCAACTGAAGGCTGACACCAAGACCTTAAATCACCTTGTTCACAAGCTGCTTTTTGGTGACAATTCTTCCCTCATTGCTCGCAAAAAAAGCAGCTCTGCAGCACTTAACATCCTGCTTTGCAGAGGCTGCTGAGCTTTTTGGGCTGGAAGTCAGCTTGAAGAAGACAGAAGTTCTCTACCAACCTGCACCTCAGGAAGTCTTCCATCATCCCCACATCACCATAGACAAATCAGTACATAAGTCAGTCCAGTAGTTCAACTATCTGGGAAGTATCATTTCCTCGGATGGTAAGATTGATAAAGAGTTAAACAACAGGTTAGCAAAGGCATACAAAGCCTTTGGAAAACTCCATGAAAGGGTCTGGTGCAATAAACACCTGAAGAAAAATACAAAGATTAGTGTCTACAGAGCCATTCTACTGCCTACTCTTTTCTATGGGTCTGAATCATGGGTCGTCTACTGCCACCAGCTGCAACTCTTTGAACACTTCCATCAGCATTGCCTAAACATCATAAACATCCGCTGGATGGACTACATGACTAGTGTTACTGTGCTTGAACAGGCAGGGGTCACCAGTATTGAGGCCATGCTGCTGAGGATGCAGCTGTGCTGAGCAGGGCACATCTCCAGCATGAAGGATCACTGCCTCTCTAAGATTGTGCTCTGTGGTGAACTTGCCACTGGCTGCCATAATACAGGAGCCCCAAAGAGGAGATTCAAGCACACCCTGAAACATTGCCTCAGTTCTGGCCATATTGTCTGCCTTCAGTGGTCCCCTCTGGCCTCCAATTGAAAGACATGGAGACACATTGTCTGTAATGCTTCTGTCTCCTCTGAGAAAACACATAGAATCAGTCTCGAGGAGAAAAGACAATACAGAATGAACCATGCCTTGGCAATACCACCTAAGGGGACTTTCTGCTGTGGCATTAGCAACTGGATTTGCCCATCTCACATTAGTCTGTTTTAGTCATCAGCACACTTGCAGCAAGAATGGGTAGCACCCTTCCCATATCTTCGTTTGCGATGCTTAGCCACGATGAATTAAAAGGGGAGCCTGTGGGACATAAGTTAGTGACTTCCTAAAACATGTAACTCAACATGCTCAGTAATTTTTCTTGAAATTCTTGTTCAGTTTCTAAATACTCTGAATTCCTCCTGGCTGTCATACATATCACTGCTTTTTTACAAGTTTAGTCTAGTTAAGATAATTAAAAGATCTGAAAGCTGTGGTATATAAGTATGCCTGGACTCAAACACTGAAAAAGCTAATGCTCAAACTAATTTTGCCCTTTTACTTATTATTACACAGGGCAAGGATATTCCTTCTTTGACCTCTGTTTCCTACTCAAGTTATTCTGTAATTAAAAATCATTAGTACATTGAGATTGACTAAGCAAATGACCATTTGTACAGGATAAGGAAAAGCGACATTCAAAATTTTTCAGATAAATATTTATTTAGCTGTTCAAAATTACTTGCAGAAAGAGAAAATTTGATCTCCAAAGACACCCTTTGAAATTTTCACTAATGCATTTAAGGTGTTCTAAAAGCAAGTAGACATCTCTATTTTAAAGTCACTGATCATATTTGGGAGCAGACATATTGAATGACAGTACCCACTACTCCTCCCTTCAGGCACCCACTTCCACCCTGATAGAATTTCTTCTTAGGCGATCATTTTGTGTGATGTTGGAAAGCAAAGATGCATAAGCAGCAGATGTGGATTTTTACATTTGCAATGCCTTTCTGTCTGAGTAGTGATAGTTCTGATAGTTATTTTGACATAGCATGCTGACAGAAAACAGAGAAACAGGCATGCTAGGTTTGAGCTGGAAGACCACTGAAGTAATTTAAAAAAATAAAGACTGTCAAAAGCAATAACATGAATACAGTGATCTCTATTACTGGTGTCACAGGACAGTTAAAAGATATTGTGTGACAGATACTCAGAATAAACTGCTTATGGCACTGTGTCAGGAGACAAAATCACAATGGCAGTTCTCCAAATGTCCTAAAGGTCTGCAAGGTTGACTGGCTGCATTAGCTGGGACAACAGTATGAGCCAATCTACATGTGAGTTTTCTACTTCTTATGCTGTATTCACTCAGATAATCTTGCTTTAGTCCTCCTAGAGCTGCATGAAAATTAAACTGGTTTTGCATAATGAAAAAAAAAGACACAGTATGATTGAGCATGAGAATTTAGAAAATGAAGAAAGACTTCCCCAAATTTCCAGTATTCTTAAGATGAATTGTTACAGAATTTCATTATGTATTTGATTTATTTAATTTTCTTTATTTCTCCTGCCTTCAGGAAAAGGTTACAATGACGGGAAAAAAAGTAATTTAGTTTTTTAAATGAAAACAGAAGTTCACAGATAAAATTCTTTGGGAGAGAAGGTTGAAAAAAAATTCAACACTAACTAAAACACAAAACTGAAAAACACATAGAAAATTCCGAAATACGCTATGTTGAAGATGTTCTTGACAGCGCAAAATAGACTGATGCAGTTAAGCCCCATAAATTTTCAATAAGAACTGGATAACTAACTGTTTTTGCTGCCTTTGAAAATGTTCCTATAATCAATCCCTAAAAGAATTTGCATTATGCTGCAAAATTTACTGTAGAAAAGCAACATACCATGTACTAATGTCTTACATCTTCCTTACAATAATTTTATATATTTGAAAAGCTTTTCCTGTTCTGCTCAATTTTGCTGTAAATTCAATAAATGGACTTGTTATTAAGAAATCACAGTTTAGCACTTGCATTTTACTGCAGGGTCAAATTGCAAAATCCATATATAGTTGGTGATGAAAATAGATGCTTATTGTAAGTGTACACCTAAAAATTACAAAAATATCAAAAATAAGGAGAGAAGATCACAAAGTTCCAGAGAAATTTGGACACAAATATTCTAGAAAACTCCAGCAATGAGGATTCAACAGTTTTCATTTGAGAATGAAATGTTCACTATGTGGAAAAACTCTCTCTTCAGAGATACAAGATTAAACTTTTTATTTCCTAATCAGTTGTTAAAGACAATATTAAAATAATTAATTTTACAGAAACTTGAATTTAGTCTTGATATTATACCTATCTTATCTGGTCATTTGTTCAGAAAGAATATCAAACATGTTTGACCTAAGTAATTGAAATGTCATTTAGGCCTGCTTGCAGCCAAGATGGTGTCCGTGGCATGGTGTGACCACAGGATGCAATCATCCCAAAATACTCTTAAAGTGTTATCATTATAATCAATTGTTTTGGTTTTCCATGAGTAGTTCACATGTGACAGAGATAAAATGTTGGTACTCTATGTAAATTCTCCTAATGGAGAAGATGTCTGTTCTTAGCTAGTATGCACATGAGACAAAATTCTCAGGAGAGCAGAAACTGAGATTAGATCATCAGTACATAAAAAAGTACTACTGTTTTCTCTCTATTGCATTATTGATTGTTTGACTGCTTTTTTTAACAGCTGAGGATAGGGCCCAGCAACAGTAGCATCTGTATATAAGAACAGTAAATCAAAGAAAGCAAGGGAACAGATTTTTATAACAGATTATGATATCCTATTTGAATATTTCATAAATCCTGCTAAGAAACCTCCTATGTAATTCTAGTCCAAGATCAATAAAAGGAATATGACATAAAAAATATTACAAGAGATGATGAAAATGCAATTTCTGTCTTAGTAGATGGATGAGAAAACTCATTATTTTGTCTTTAATTTTTAAAAAGTCACAATGGTATCCTAATAAATTGGTGTGGTCTTCGAGGGATACTCAGAAAACTTGTCTGCTACAGTTCATAAATCTCCCAAGTGTTTTGGAATTACCAATGCCTTTGGGACACAGAAACACAAACTGCTGGTTCAATGTCAATCTGAAAAGAACTGTGAATGTTTAAACAAATAATGAGATAAAAAGTAATGCATAATTAAAGGGTTTCTTCAGAAGAAGTCTGAATTTTATTTATTTTAAGGGTGGCAGTGAAATATATTTGCACCTGTGTATGCTCCAAAGGTGTCATTTTCACAAGTCTTACTGCATAAAGAGGGCCTAAGTACATAATAAATTATTTAAAGGATCCTCCATTTCAAAGAGAATAAAACTACATGAAAATAAATCTAACATTTAATTTTAATAATATATCAGATTTTCTAATATGTTAGTCCAGAAGAAGAAATTTAAGCAAATTGTCAGGCAATACAGGTCAATGTTTTGTGTTTTGTTTTGAAATTGTATTTATGAACAGTCTAACAAAAGATCATGTTGCATCTGTGTAATTGGCCCTATTTAAAGGGTGACAAACGTAAGGCCTCTGCTTTGCAGTTTCTCTGGTGGGGATATAGATTTGAAAGCAGTCCATATTCATACTGCAATAGCCATATTTATCTTGCCCAAGCAATCCAAACAGATTTTAAGTAACTCAATAACGTAAGGGATATGGAATATTTTCCACAATAGGTGTTGGGCTCAGAATACACTCCTGCTCTGATACAATACTTCAGGCAACAGAAACTGGCTTCCAGGCCAGTCAAGAGTCTTTCTGACATAGATAAATCCCTAAAAGACTCTGTAGATTCTCCCAAAATATGACATATTTACAACATGACTGTATTAATTTTAAGGTACTTCACTGTGAAGCTTAAATTAGATAACTAGTCCCTTTAGTTACTTCATATATAACTAGAAAACTGCTTTTGTGTCCAGTCCAAAGATGGAGTGGTGATGTGTGCATGCCAGCACTTAGTGCACTGCACCCAGTGAAGATCTAGAAAATAAACCACTTCTTACTAAGACCGCAAAATCACAGAATGAGTAAGATCAAAGGGGGCCACAGTGGATATTTGGCCCAATCTCCCTGCTCAGGCAGAGTAATCCTAGAGTACATTGCACAGGATTGTGTCCAGATCATTCTGGAACATCTTCACGGAAGGAGAGTCCACAACCTCTCCTGACAATCTATTCTAGTGCATGTTCACAAATACAGTAAAGAAATTCTTTCTCATCTTCAGGCAAACACCTTGTATATCAGTTTCTGCCTGTTGCCTCCTGTCCTATTGCCTGGCACCACCAAGAAGAACTACTTTGATATCCTCCCTTCAGACATGTATAGATATTGCTAAAATTCCCTAATTCAGACTAGTTGCATTTTGGGGGTCCAGTTCAGATTACTTCTGGTCTGATTCTGCAAATTATGTGTCCATTTGGAGATGGGACTCATTAGAAGTCCCTCTGGAGAGTGTCTTCTAGTTTAGTTTCTACCTGAAAGTGATCTGGTCCCTAGGCTATAAGAATGTCTCCATGATACAAACACAGGTGACCAGTGTCAGTAACAGATAACCAGATACTGAAGCATTTGAATTGATGGTGATCTTGATCATCTGTCTCTTCCGCACTGCAATGTGTCACTAAATGGCATTACCTCCTTTTTTAATGTAATCAAAATGGTGTGAAAAGAACATACACTGCCTCAGTTGATACTGGCCAACATAAATGTTCCATAGTTTAATTACATGAAAATCTAAGATTCTCATTCTTAGGAAACTATTTAATTATGCAAGCTAGTCATTATCTCTTCAGATACCAATAGTCAAAAATTAAGATTCAGTTTTACTGTCTCAGGTGTTTAAGTTCCCATAATGCCCCAGAAGTGATTTTGCTGTCTAAGTATCTTTTGTGCAGGTGTCTAATTGTTAATTCAATAGTTCTTTTTGCATTATTTACTTGAAAACCAACAGCCTAATTGAGCCAATCATATATGAATGGTAGTTCTACATTATTGCCAGTATTAGATGGTGGTCTACAGTAAAAATGCAGGGAAAAACCTGGTGGTATCCTTAGCCAGTTGTAGAAATAACTTGCTTCTGCATTACTACAACACCTTTTCATTTCTGTCCAGGTTTTACACTGGAGACAAGTTTCACCAAATAGTGGCACATTGCACAACAGAATGACATAATACATAAGGAAGGGATGATTCCTCTAATAACCACAAATTATTTATTGCAGATTTGAGAAGGATCCAAATATTTTTGGAAACCAAGTTGCTGGACTCAGTAGTTCCTTTCCAAGAAGAAGCAATTGCTGTGAACCATGTATTGACTTAGCCACCCAGACTATAGTCAATGTCTTCAACACACCTTTTATAAGTGTCTAAGTAGAAAATATATCGTGCCCTTTTGAAAAGGAAAATGAAATTCAACAAATACTGTAGGAAAGCATTTCAATACCCACCATGTTTTCCCAGACTCTAACTAGTCCACATCATAAAATTATTTCAGTAGCAGTAGTATCCATGATTTTATGTAAAAGTTTTTAATTTTCTTAAGATGTAGGTTAATAATCTCATCTCCTTTATGAATGTGGATAAAAAAAATTGTTTTGTGTATTAAGAATATTTGTGAACCCTATCAATCATGACAGATGATGGTGTGTCAAGAAAGTTAGAGACCATTAAAACTATGTAGAAAAAAACCTATAATTTTAGTGTCCCAATTTTAGTGTCAGAAGTTTGTGCAATTAAACTATTTAGGCATCTAAGTCAGCTGTACTTTTCTAAATAAATTCTTGGATTTGGACCACACTGTATTTTTGTTCCTGTGGCCCTGATCCTATGGACATGAAAGTAAATAATACTTTTGACTTTTCCATATTTTGTTTTGCATCAAAAATAACCAAGAAATCCCCTTCTCACTCAAACACAAAAATAAACTGCATTGTTTACCTAACCTGAAGTCCATAACATAATTATTTTGCACTTGACTACACAGTAACATATTAAAACTCTGATGTTCCACAATAAATTTTCCTCTGGCTTTATAAAGCATTCATAAGAAGCAAAAAACCATGCCCTTTTTCCAGTATGGCATTCCTTGCAAAATGCATAAATAGAAAGAAAGAGAGAAAGTTGTTACTTTTTTTTTTTTTGTTGTGATTTAAATAAATTCTGGAATGCCTGTAGTCTAATAAAGGAAATGTGCTGAAAGTGAAAGGCAAGTATGCTTACTGGAATTGAATTTACAGTCAAATTTATTGAGAACATGTGTAAGATTGGAAGTTGGGGTACACAACATGCATCCTCAGAGAAATGTGGGTCATTTGACCATGTTGTTAAAGGATACTGGAGCAAGTCTGAGCTTACTTAAGCATGCAGATTCACCTGCTAAGTCTGACATTCAAGTGAGATAGGTGAATCTGACAATAAGAAAAGTTGATACCTGATGAATACAAATTCAATCCGAGAATAATTTTCAAAGTTTTTTCATCCAAGCTGTAAGATGTCAATTCAGGCAGATGTCAGTAAGGTGAGACTATGAGACATTTAACTGGTGGTGTTGGTTTAAGAACAAAGTGCTGTTCAGAGTCCATAGCTGGCAATGTTCAACTCAGATTTTTACAATGATTAGATTAATAGCTCTTGTTAGAATATATTTGGGCTAAAAGATATTTCACATAGTTTAAGCAATCAAAAAGATGTAAATTCATTTGCAGATGCAGGGTTCTGCTTCAGCCAGGAATAACCAGACTCATGGAGATTTATCCATCAGTCCCAGATGGCCCTACCTGAAGAAGGATGAGCCATCCATCTTTTGGCAGCATCTCCATCTCATTTGACTATAGAGGGAACTAGACAGCTAGAGTAGGTCAGACCTCTCCACAACACACAGCTAAATTTGGGTAAAGTACACATGGCACCCAGAGAGAGTCAAGCACTTCTAACAAGCATCATACAAGTCCCAAACACCTCCAAATGCTGGTTAGGGGAAGAAACAATTGGTGTAGAATCCTGTCTGAATTCTTCTTTCTCCCAGTGCTCTCACAAATTAGGATTCAGACATCCCTGTTCTTCCTGGAGTTGAAGCCTTCATTGGAGCCATGTTTCTGCTCATCAGAAGTGCTGTGCTGACCAAATCTGGCTGGAGCAGGTGCTTCTGCTGCTTTCTTGGGGAAGTAGTCCATTCTTTGAGAAGGTAACAGGGATGATCCTTCACACATCTGAGCCTGCTTTGATGCTTATCTATCAGAGTACAGAAAAAGCTAAAGAAGGAGGAGCCTCCACAAATGCAAGAGATTTTCAATGAAGAGAGAACTAGTCTAGCTGCTAGGCAGATACTTTCGGGATTGTTTTTTCAATATTTTCAGTCTTCCTCCCTTGTCTTCTTATCTGCTGTCTTTCTGAAATAAAATTCAGTGTAAATGCAACAGAGTAAAGCCATCTTTACGGTTTGGCCTGGTACTCAGATCTCACTCTCTTTTGGGTAAGTGCTAAGCAGGTTCCTGAAACAACAAGGAGATACTTATAGCTTTCATATTCTAGGCCTTGTTATACTTTATTGTGCTTCATTCAATTTGGGTAATTACTTTCATTTTTCCATTTAAATAAAAATAAAACATTTCCTAGTTTCTCTCCTAAAGGTAAGAGTGGTGTGCAAATCTCATCTTTTACCCCCTTGCATTCACTCAAGTGGCTTACACCTGGGATCAGCTGTGCTGCCCTGTACAGCTTCAGTAAATTTGCCTTCATTTCCATATTCCAATCCGTCTCCATGGAAAAGGTCTGACCATAATGGTTGCCATTATTATTTCTAATATTTAAACTACATTAATAAATGCTGAGATTAAGAGAGACCACTATGATATGATTTTCTGTTTACCAGAGGCCAAAGAATTGCAACTGTCAAGAAAATGTCTATCACCATAGATCTTAAGACTTTAGACAGAAGGTTAAACTTGTAAATATGTCAAACACAGATTCTAGAAATTGTTCTGAATGGAGACTTAACCCTTTGCTTCTGTGTCCATATTGAGTGTCAGGGCCTAGATGAAAATTGCATGCCAAGTGAGGAGAATTTTCATTCTTGCAAACCAAGATCATTAAAAGCCCTGACTTGACCTTCCTCAGACTTTGAAACCAGATACAATTTTAAAGACATTTTCTCTACTTAAGTGAAATAAAGCAGAGCTCATGTTACTCTCGTTATTGGTTTCATAGTGTCTTTGATCATGTAATACAAGAAGGACAACGGATTAGATAATACCTTGGACATTGTAATATTTTATGTCTGAAGTTATACATGGAGAATTAGCTTAAGAAAAATGACAGTACTCTTAACCATCTGAGTTCCTTTAAAGGACATAGACATGAAAATCTTAAAACAGTAGCAAAACCTTATGCCAAAGGCACTTTTTAGTAAAGTATACTATATATTCTTGTTGTCTGTTCTCTAACAGCTTGCATATTGCATTCCTAATGCTCTATTGTGAGGAAATTCAGCACGATGAACAAGCATGTCAGCAACACAACTACATGTCTGATTTCTCATGTCTTATCAATCAGACAAATCATGTCTGGTTTATATTTCAAATGCACTGGTTTCATATTTTAGATTTAGAGTATCTTTAGATTTAGAGTTACTCTAGTAATAACAAATGTAAAGTCAAAATTAGATAAATGTATATCTATATTTATGTCTCTCTCATCTCTCCATCTCAAGCAGTCTGCTCGTGCATGCAAAGCAGGTGGATATAAATAGATGAGCTTTCAAAAACAACTGTTTCATTATCCAGGGATGGATTGAACAGACTGAAAAGTAGGAATGAAATATTTATTAAGTATATATAGAAGCCACTCATGGTGGGAAGTCTGAGTTTGCCTAGAAGCAGCCTTGCTGAAATGAATCCTTGATGCTCTGGAGTTTTACTATATCTTTTCTTTTTGTTGTTTTTTTTTCAGCTTTCTATATCATATACTTTAACACATTCAAAATCTCATCTGCTACTTTTTATTTAATTTAATTTCATATTTTGTTTGTGGCATTTCAGCATTATTATAATTCAGGCAAGTCCTGAAGGAAATTATATTAATAGTATACAAGCATCCACCATTCTGATGTGGAGAAAGGCTAAAAATTATCTTAAATTATTAACTTTTCTACATCATCAGCTTTTCAGTGATCACAAATATTGAAGGAAGCATACAGAAAGTAGGTCAAACGACTTCAGATTACTGCAGGAGAAAGCCTGTAGGGACAAAAATGAGAGAGCCAAAGCACTAAACATTATAGAACTAGAAAAGTCTATAAAGTATAATGAGAAAGAATGGGCATACTGTAGTAAAGAAGACAAAACTATCTTGTTTATTACTCAACAGTGAAAGTTTTCAATGGATGACATGAAGAATGAAATGTTTAATGTCATTTTTACATCATGCTTCAGTAAAATTTCCAATGATTTCTGTTGATTTAAACATCATAAAAATAAGGGGTAAAAAAATCAAGCTAAAAGAGATACACGTCTTCAGATCAGTTGAGTACAGTAAATTCTTTCTGGATTGATTAAAGACATAACCTAAAAAATCTCTAAAATATTAATGAAGAACTGAGAATTCACTGAGAATGATTGGTGTTTCCATGGATAAAAGTAGGGTTTTTTGGTCCCTAACTTTAAGCATTGGTGTAGACATCTTAATTAGCTGACTGTCTATAATTATTTAGTACTTAATCCAAATATATGAAAGTTGTTTCTTTTTCTTCAGTATTTCAAAGAGATGTCGAATTTGTCAAGATTCCTAATTGAGACACTGCAGATAAGTGACTAAAGTATTTTCATGATAATCTGGATTATAATATATCTATTTCAAAGAGCAAGAAGATGAGAAGCTGTGAAACTAGACTATTTTGTTTTCAGTTTCTGAAAAACGCTAGGTAGAGTACTAAAAATATTTGCAAGCAATTATCCTAGAAAATGACAAGAAACACGAAAATGTCAACACTGATTCTCAAGAATAAACAAAAATAAAAGTTTAAGATTCTTTCATATATCAACAGAAAAAAAAAAAGAGAAAAAGGAGAAAAAACATAGTTTTCATAGTGTCTTAGGTAGACAAAAGTTTCTGAAATGTCCAGTATGATTCTCAAAATGAGGTTAAAAATTTCACGACTTTAATCTGTAATCTGATAAAGGCAAAACCAGCTAGAAGGAATACCTAATGTTGGCTAATTTTTTTGGCTTCTGGGATCATCATTGGGTACCGCTCTTTTTCACTCATTACTAGGATAACAAAAAAATCTGCTGGTTTAAATTACTGATAACAATCACTTAAATCACTTATTTGGTGTCATGATAATGTAGTGAATTGAGAAATTGCTTTGAAAAGCTTAAATAAAATGAAGTTCTTTAAGAAAGAATGCAAGGATTAAAAGTTGCATGAGAAGTCATCAAAACAGATTTAGAATGAAGTACTGATTTAGACTACATTCGTGATGAAATAACCTAGGGATATAAGATACCATGAATAAAATAATTTTTTTTGCCTCATTGCTTGTTATTACTTGTGCAATAACAGGAAAGTATCAATAGGCTTGTGGAAACAGAAGTACCATCCACTATCAGGCAGACTGTGTCCCTTTGCAAAACATTGAAGAAGCTTAATTTGAAGCGTTGTGCCCAGAACAGAGAAGTGCATTCAAAGATTAGAATCAAGCAAAGTTCAGAAGAGTGTTATGAAACGTCTACAAAAATTGACCTGATGTGAAGAAGAAGGCAATTGTGGTTGCCATTTTTTAAGAAAGAATCCCATCACATGAAAAGCTAAAAGATAAGCAGAAATTGAAGTGAAAGAGCAGAACACCAAGGAATAGAGAATCTGACCACAAGGCAAGTTAACTACTGGAACATATTATCTGGTTTATCACATAAAGGACAGTTTTAAGAAAAGGTTAGGCAAATATATCCTGCTAATGTTTGCCTTTTCTGAGAGTAGGAGCTGACTTAGATGACCTTTGAAATCTCTTCTAGGGCAGGTTTTCTTTAAAGCACCATCAAGAATTTTCCACAAAGAGCTCTGACCACTAGACAAAGCAAATAACAAAACTGAGAAGAAGCTGGGGGAATTAAAGACCACTTGACTCCACTTCCTGGGAATTTTTTATTCAACAAATGGACAAGGGAAATGGTATTTTGCCAACAAATTAAAACTCTGACATTTTATTGGAGAGTTTGGATGATTTTGAATACCAGATAGGCTGGAATATGAAAGGAAGGAATATGAAACTAACTTTAGCATAGGAAAGAAAAGCTGGAAAATATGATGTAAGCATAGTGTTACAGGCTGAAAAATCAAGAAGTAAATGAAAGGAACACAAATGTGATAATGTTGGAAACTATTAATGATGTTTAAATTAACTTACTAACTTTGGTGACTACAGCTATAATGACTTTTAAATACTTTCAGTTGTAATAAGTATGCTCAATAAAATTATCTGGATTCATGAAAATAGACTAGAATTAAAGACTAACAAATAAAAAAATTTAACAAAAAAAGGGAAAAAATAATGAAAAATTCAGAGATGTGGAAAATTTGTGGCTAAGAATTTCAGAGAATTAGTTTAACCATTCCTGGTGACAATAATTTTGTGTATTGAAAAATATTATTCATGATGGCTGAAATCTCTGCCTTGAAACACTAGTAAATAATTAAAATTATTTAAAATATATAAATTGGCAAGATGTCTTTTTGTTAAGACCACGTATATCTCCATCAGCACAAGAATGTGTAGTGAAGAGCAAGATAACGTGGACCAAATCACTTTTCTCTCCTCTTTCTCACATTTAACTCAGATGTTCACCAGAGGATGAATAATGTGTTCCAACAGCACGTTGATCTAAATGGAGAGGATTCATCCTGCCTTTCCTCTGAATCCACATTGTCTAAGCAGTACAGGTACTACAGATGTCTAAACAGCAGCTGTATGCAAGTTGTCAGAATTTAGGGAGGACTGTATAACTATGGTTCTGGCTGTAGCTGTAAGGAGTGACCTATCTTTCCACAAGATCTTTTTTTTCCTTTAAATGTCTCTAGATAGGTGCCATTCATCACCATGTCCAACTTCTATTTATGTTACCGTTGTATGTATTAGTATGGATTTCACATAAACGGGGAATACTGTGTAAAATTTCAGTTTAATGTAATTATTGCCTCAACTGTTGATACAACTATGATTTGGAGAAGACATTGCATAATTACCCACCCAACATCTCTATTTTAGATACAAATTAAATCTGTTTGGGTGAAAAAATTTTGAAAAAATGTGATAAATATCCAAAGAAATCTACTTTAAAAGACCTGGCCTATGTCTTAGCATTGAAGTAGGTGGCCCATAAGACAATCTGGGTTTTTTTCTCTTATTTCAGATTAATTTAACATCTTAGTGCAGTGTATTTAATATCTTTCAGTTTAACAGCTGCATTTTGCATGTGTGGCAAATGAGTTCCAATGCATGTGTTCCAATGTCAACCTATGGGCAAATAGGGTGGACTAGGAAGGAGTAAAAAACTAAAAGACAAACTTCTGAAGAATGAGGTTTTTGACACTAGTGCTCCCTTTCTGTTTTGTGTAACTGATGGTCATTTAGAAAATGACTTTAGAAAAGTTATGCTACTTCTAAAATAAATATGACCTGGAAAACTGTCCCTGTTATTCCTTCAGGGATTAAGAGCTTTGGAACATGGTCCCAAATAGTCTCTCTTTTATGCCGCACTTTCATTTCTTCAGTATTTATACAGCTTTGGAAATGACAGTGCACAAAGTTATATGGTAGATGTCAGGGGCATAGACTATGACAACTACACTTGAAAATGATCAGTCCTGATTAAAGTGGGAGCAGAGGTTTAATTTTGTCTGTCTACAGAGAATCAGATAGTTAAACACTTTGAAATGGTGTGCTGTTATATCTTCTACTGCTGCATTCATGTTCATATTGAAGTTCTTAGTACTTAATTCTTAGCAATGGCCTGAGCCAAGTTCTTGTCCCTTGGGAATAGGTTGGAATTTCTTTTTTGTTTTTTTTTTTCCCCTTGCTCTGCAGAAACACAGAACTGAAACTCCTTTTTTATATGCCAAAGTCAGAGGAAGTTATTGGTGGGTGACTGATGACTTAGACCAATTCCTACTGAAGTCAGTGAAAAAACCTGTTGATTTCCATCAAAACTACAGCAAAATGTGAAAGAAAAACTCAAAAAGGATTAGGCAAAACTCAAGGATATTTTCCTTCTATTTTTCGTATGTGCCAATTTTCTACTACATTTTTACACCATTGTTCAGTTACAGCCTAATACTAAAAAAATACATTGGTGAACTAATTCCCACACATTTAGTTCAGATAAACATCTCTTGAAATTATATTCTTACAACCCCTGAGAACTGAACTGATTTGAAGGTTTTGCTCTGTTTTCTGAAGAATGATTGAGGCGGAGGGGAGGAAAAAAGAAAAAAATAAAAGGTGAAAAAAATATATGTTAGCATACCTTTCAAAGAGCAAAAAAAGTTTCTCAGGATAAGATGAGTCAGTGCCCAGACAACAGCAGGACCAGCAATAAGAGGAAGAACGTTTTAACACATGAAAAAGGCATCAGCACCAGATAAGTAGTTGCAGTGACTGAGTCATTTGGAGACCAGAAAATGAGGTAGTCAAATAAATAATACTCTACAAGGGTTTAAACTAAATTTTCAACTGACTAAAGGCTGAATAGTGCTTCAGAGTTGAAGAGAAAATAATAGTTTACAGTAAGTTAAAACAAGAATATTTCTTCAGCCCAGAAATGCTTAATTGAATGGAAAACTGCCTATAGCTTGGCTTCTGTTAACCATTATTGCCATGTATTTACTATGGATTTGTAACAGGTAAGGTCAACGTGACAGACACATTTAATTTTACACATCAATCTAGGGGTTGCTGTCTGACTGTATTGGAAGTCTGAAAATGAAAATGCATGTACTTGAAAATTAACTTCCCTGTAGACAAAACTAATCTTAGGACTTCACATTCATTCCTGAGTTCAGCTGAAGAAGTGCAGCTCTCCCAGTGTCACCAAATGAATTTTGTGTGTGTTAAAAAAAAAAAAAAGATTTTGTTTTTATGAGCTACTGGACCCCACTAAAATTATTGGACAGATTCCCATTGCCTTTGATGGGTTTTCAAACAATGTCTCAGAAAGCTCTGTTTTAAATTAGTTGTCCCAATATATTCATACTCTTATCACTTAGAAACTAGGAAATTCTACAAGACCACTTATTGCTAAATACTCAAATATAGTAGAAATTAATTTCTTATGGTGCATCAGTCCTTTACCTCCATTCTCCAAAAAACCCCCTCCACCAAACAAAACTATCCAAATTAGGAAAATTAAAAGAATCAACATTCCAAAACTCAGAATATAATTTCTTAACATACCTGAAAGGCCTATTTTGGATTTGTTTGCTAACTGAAGTACTGCACACTCACTGGGATTTCTGGAATTAGTGTTTTCCTTCTGATTTGTTTGCTAACTGAAGTACTGCACACTCACTGGGATTTCTGGAATTAGTGTTTTCCTTCTGACTATCATGCAATTAGATGTGAAATCTCAGATGTATGTTCTATGCAAATATCTTCTAATATTTAGCAATAAAAAAGTACACGTTTACTCTTACTTATATTTTCTACTGAGAAAAGAATCATCTTCCTAGCATATTTATGATAGATGGCTTAAAAGAATTGGAGAAAGTAAAGTACATTGGTTCTTTCTCCCTTCCCCTCCATCCCCTCCCCTCGCCCCTCACTGACTTGACCAGCACATTTGTAAGGCTACTTTTGCAAAGGATATGCCAGCTGATTTGATTTGTTTTTCCTGTTGTTGCTTCACTGTTTAAAGGCTTTATTTATTCTCTTTAACTTGGAAAAAAGATTTTTATTTAAGGCTTCCAGACACAGTGCTGAATTAAGGATTGGGTTGACTTGCACCACTTTCATTAAAACCTGGAAGGCATCACTTCTCAAAGGCTGTCCCCTGATGCTTCAAGCCTTCAATATGCATGAGTTTCCTCTGGGAATTCACATACTTGGAATTGTTTTGTCCACAAATTGTAATGACAGTAGGAGCTAAACTTAGGACATAAAAATAATTTTCCAGTTATTTCTTTTCTCCTAACCAATATTGAGAATGAGAAGTAGAAATGCACATCAGCCCCTCAGAGGGCTTTAGAAACTTCCTCGAGCAGTAAAACAAGGCCTTGTGTCATTCACCCTGCATTAAAAAAATATATTTAACAATAAATTGTGATGGAAATGCACACCTTCTACTGCTGGAGTTTGCTTGTCTACACAACAGCCAGTGAAAATCCCCAAGGACTCTGAATATTTACTGAAAAATAAAACAATAACCTTGATATTTGCACTAGTATATTATCAGAGGCTACAGAACTGATGGATTTTGTGGTTTTTATGTTTTGTGAAATTTGTTCTCAGCATCAGTTATTAGGAGACAGAGATAACAAGAGCTACTCTGGGCGTTCATGCAATACATACTGACAAGAAGAATTGACCCTATTTCATGAAAGACTCTGCTTTCACTAGGATCTTAAATGACAACAACAGTTCAAGCTTATAAAGCTCTTTCTGCTTTTCAAAACATGAAGAACTTTAAGCAACCAAGGATAACACCAAGGATCACAAACTGGAACCTACCCAGACCTAGCAGTTTCATAGAGATGGATAAATGGGCTGAAAAGCTCAGACAGAATCAGAAATGTCTCTTTGGGGAGGTGCCCTTCTGCCTCTTCCATATGAAAGGAGTAGGCATATAATTACTGTTTCTAGGAGCAACACTTGCTCTATTGTACTACCACCACTTCCCGATGGCTCATGTGTCCTACTGTGGCTTTTCTGGAGATCAGACATGATGACAGAGCAGATAGTCAACATTTCCTACTCCAGTAATGCTGACCCTGCTGCTTCTTCTTTGGTCTTTAATCGATTGAAAAATCATCCCAATAAATAGAAACCTGATGTAGCAGATATTTTTTTTCTCTCATTATGAATGTCTATATCATGTATTATTATCAGTCACAATATTGATGTCCTTTTGCAAGCATCTCTAAAAGAATAACAAAAGCAGTTTACAGATCTTTTCTGTCTTAAAAATTTATTATCAACAAAAGCACAAACTGAAATATTTATACTGGTAAATAACAGATAGAAGGAGTCTGCATAATGAATATAATCATTCTTCATTGTTTTTTGACCTATACTAAACCAAAAGTTCCAGTTTTCATGAGTCATCCTAATTACAGCAGTAATTGAAATTAGATTTGTTTTTCCATCATAAATAGGTCATCCATTAGAATAAATCATTTTATTGTCTTGGAGAGCTGTACAGGAGCCATGCAGCACATCAGGTTCTTGAAGCACTGTGTTCTGGACAATCAATAAGACAAATTTATGAACATTGTTCAGTGAAGTAATTTAATTGTATGTAATGTGATCAGAAAGGATTTTAAAAAATGAAGTCAGGAATTAGGAAATGAGTAAAGCAGATGCATAGTAACACAAAAGCAAACCAGTAACATGAAGCTACCAAAATGTTGATTCAAACTTTCATAGACTGGTCTATCTTCCTGGCTCAGGAAGCTTTTTGTGTTAAACTCTGGCAGAAGTTATCCAGTGCAGTCATATTGATACTGACAAAGCAATTTGCACCATTGTGAGAATACTGGCATGAGTCCACCCATTGGGTTCCTGCTTTTTATATTTGCAGATTTTGAGTGGGCAGAAAGGTGCTCTAGTTCAAGGTTCTGATCCTTACTGGCAGTGTGAAAAGCCTTCTGAAACCAATTAAATTATCACAAGTCCCTTTTCTTCTTGGAAATGTGAATAAATTAAAGAACTCATACATACATTTTGAATTCCAAGACGCTGCTTGTTTGTCTTCAGAAATATCTTTATTGGTCATTAAAGAACAGTAACAAATATGCACTCACAATTTAGCAGACAGGCTCACAGGACAGAGCTAACCACTAGAATGACATGAGACTTACACCTCAGGTATCACATTTCCCAAGAAAGGGCCCTGAAAAAATGCTTGAAGAAGATTTCTATTTTATGTCTGCAGCTTTTACAGTGAAAAAATCTGCAAGTGAAAATCAGCACTTTGGAAAGAGCAATTGCACAAGAATAAATAAATGGATTTTACACAAATATAAGAGGAATAGCCCTGCTCATCTATCAGTAAGGCAAGAAGACATATAGTACAAACAGGATATAATCTATCCTGAGTGGGAATCCAGCCTCCCTGATGTGGACATCACACTTTGGTTAAATGTCTCACTCTTCCAAAGTACCTAAAATACCCTGCAGTGAGAGGCAGTATGTTACCCTAGGAATATTACTGCACTTATTCCACAATAATGGAAGCTCCCATCTAGACACCTTGATCACTGCAGAATAAGACCATATTTATTTTTTTATGCCACATGACTGAAATGGCAAAAATAATGGAAATTCAAATGTATCTCTTCTGAACAGAGTCACAGAGTTGGGCTCAGTGTTTACCATAATACTTACATCCCTATATAACACAGTCAGAAGATGGCTGTGATTGCGAGGGTCCTGTGGAGACTATCTGGTCCAATTCTCATGTTCAAGCAGGGACACCTTGAGTCAGTCACCCAGGACCATTTCCAGATGGCTTTTGAATATCTCAATGGATGGAGACTCTATGATCTCTCTAGGCACCCTATGCCAGCGCTCAGTCACCCTCACTATAAAAGAGTGATTCCTCCTGTTTGTCCGCTTGTGCCCATATCCTCTGGTCCTGTCACTGGGCACCATAGAGAAGAACTTGGGTCCATTGTCTTTGCACTCCCCCTTCAGATATTTTTATACATTCATAAGTTACTCCCCGAGCTTTCTCCAGGCTAAATGGTCCCAGGTCTCTCAGCCTTTCCTTATACAAGATACCATTCAGTCCCTTAATCACCTTCATGGCCCTTTTCTGAACTCTCTCCAGTATGTCCATGTCACTCTTTTAGTGAGGGATCCAGAACTGGACATAATACTCCAGAGGAGGCCTCACTAGTGCTGAGTAGAGGGGAAGGATCACTTTCAACCTGTTGGCAGTGTTCTGCTTAATGCAGACAAAGACACACTTAGCCTTTTCTGCCACAAGAGCACATTGCTGTCTCCTGTCCAACTTGGTCTCCACCAGCAACTCAGTCACTTTTCTACCATGCTTTCCAGATGAGTGGCCCCCAACATAAACTGATACAGGGAGTTGTCATCTCCTGGTATGGGACTTTGGAGGACTGGCCTGAGGTTGTCTACTACAATCCCATCGAAGAGCACAAGGAAATTGTAGTTGCCAGCTTCTTGCAGACAAATGAGATAGGGATGCCTAGGACAGAGTATGCCAAGCATGGGCCGAGTTTATTGCAGATGCTCAGTATGGTGATGCCTTACAGTTCTTAGAACTTCATGTGTGATTAACTTCCTACTCGTTTGCCCTTTGAGGAATGGGACCCAAACCTATAAAAGGAGCCTAACTGTGCCTTTTCTCTTAAACAGAAAGAAAAGAATAAATTGCAAATGGACGTCCAATAGGTATGGTGGCTCTCCAGAAGATACTAATGTACTGTTTATAACTGTTTGTTGTCAAGCATTTCCAAGATTCCTTAAATAAAAAGGTGTAGGGTCTCTGGCACTGAAGCTTAGGTCCTACTGCCCAATCTTTCAGTTTTTATCTTGGCAAAGATTTTCAAAATCTCTTTGCAACTGCAGACAGTTATTTGTGTTAGGGCTAGTCTCTAGCCCTGTCCCTGGCTCCATCTTTTGCTCCTGACTGAACCTCTGGGATGTACACAAAATACAATTCATTTCTTGCCCTGTTGGAAGGCATTGATAGACCTTGTTACCAACAGCTGCAGGACTGTGCCTTACTGGGGAAGGCACTGACTGCCTTGGATCACTCTGTCTCCCAGACACTCAAGATGTATCCAGCCCTCACTCTGCCTCAACAGTGTGAACTTCCTTATTTAGAAGGAGAAATTGGTCATTTACATTACAAGTGAACTAATAAACAACAAAACACATAATTCATAGAAAGAGTATCTTGTTAATTTAAGATTTTTAATGTAAAGAATAATATGGACTAAGCAAGTTGATATCTCATTAAAGTTTTCTATTATTTTCTATGTTATTAAAGTTAAATATCTTTTATGGGTACATGGAGAACAGAGTAGACTCCACAGAAATGGTTAAAAAGGCTAAAGAGAAAAGCCTCTTCCTTTTCTCTCACAATGCTTAGTCCTTCAATTTTTTTTTTTTTCCCCCAAGATATAAGAGTGATAAAGAACATAAAATTTGGAAAAATATTTTTAAAATTAAATATTAAAATATTGCTATTTTGTATAATTTTTTAACTAATTCTGAAATAGTTTCTATGAATAATTCTGAAAACATTTCCAGGCAAGCAGAGATTTACTCAGAAGTGCCTCAAACTTCATGAAATAAATTTACTGTAAAAGTGATGAACAAAAATATTTAAAGTCAATACAAATTTCTTGAAAATTTTTGCAGCATGCTATTTCAATCTCTGAGAAAAATATATATAAAACATAACAGATGCTTTTGAATTTAGTCTTAATACAAAAAAAAAAAAAAAGTACTAGAACAATTTTAAAAGGTTTACATAGTCCTTCATTTAAGTGGACATAGTTTAATAAGTTTGTAATTAGGCTCACATTAAAGATACAAAAGTCAATTCACATCTTAAGATATGGATGCAACCAAACAAAATACACAACTGCTGAAAAATGGACAAAATGGTTATTTTTAAAAATTTGACATGGTTTTCTAAATTCCTTATGAATTACAAAAGGCCTGTAAAATTCATATCTTTTTCTCATTACTCTATTGCCTCATCATTCAATCATCACATTTTATAAAGGTAAGAGATATAAAGATATTAAATGACAACATAAGGGATTTGAACTTTTTTGAAGAAAAGTTTATAGTAGGAAATTCAGAATTACATTCTCTTTGTTGCCAAACGTATTTGAATATTGACCACCTGATTTATACACCTATTAAAGAAGGGTGATGATAAATATTCTGGAGTGAATGCATGCATGGTTTTGATGTTGTATGTTTTAAATGCTTGTGTAACAACCTTATCTTGCTGACTGTGTGAGAAATGGTCCATTTCTTCCCACTACCTTCATCCATGATGCGATCCTTGTTGATTGCCCAGTAAAGGAAAAGGCAACTTTGCTGATGTTCAGTTTGATAAGACAAGTCTTTCTGAAGAATTCACCAAATCCAAAGTTACATATTAAAACAAAAGACCAAGGGAACTTAAATTTCCAACAACAATTTTTTTAATCTCTCAGATGGATTTAAATGACTTTTAGTTCTTTAAGTAGGGACAAAAAAAAGTGTATGTATGGAACAGAATAAACCCCAACAAACAAAAAAAAATACCCCCCAAAAAATTGTGTAACGAAAGAATTTAGGACAAATGAGCAAACTTTTGCTCAGTTTAATAAGATAAATTTCTTTAAATTGGAATTTGGATGACTATTTAAGAAGGAATTGTTGTTCAAACATGATCCTCAAACCTTTGAGTTCTGCAGACTGACTGCCTAAACACATAAACTGTGTCTTAGTTATAATTTTGACTGCATTTTAGGTTATTGGAGAGGCTTAATTTTAAACATATACAACTATCTTCGTATTCTGTATTGATCTAATTTTTTTTAAAAAAGAAAAAAAATTACATGCTGTACTAAATGGAGGATAATCTATGATGCATTTTCAATTGTTTATTTCAAAGGAATTATTAAAAACTAAGAAAATATTTTGCTTGAAAAAATGTTATGTTATTATTGATAATTTATTAATGTTATTAATGTTATTATTGATTCATCTTTTAATTTACTTGGACATTTTTATGTATTTCAGAATTGTGTCTAGGAACTTAGTTTTTACAATAATGCTTGCTAATATTACATTGAATTTTTCCATAAAACAAAAAAATCTTAAACAATTAGAGCAAAAAAAAAACCAAACATCCTTTTTCTTAGGTCAACGTAATAGAATGCATTTAAAAAGAAAAAACAAACAAGCTAAATAAAATAAAATAAAATAAAATAAATATTTAGACTCTCCTTCTGCATTGTATTTTATCTTGGTTTTAAAAGCACTGCAGGCATCTTTAAAAATGTTCATAATTGTTCATATTCAATAATGAAATTAAGCTGATAATTAAAACGCAGAATAAAAATCATGGGCCTTTTAATACTAGATATAAGTGGAAAAGGTACTTGTAAAGCCTTTTATAAATATTTACTTGGACCTCAATGCTGTAAAAAGTATCAGCAGTATATGAAAAAAAAATTAAAGAGAGAAGTGTATTCTTATTCTCTTATATGCATGTAGAATGTTAAAGTTAATCAAATTTCTTCTCGATGAAATAAGTCTGGACCACTGAAATGCTATTTTATATACAAGAGATTTAAATTAGCACATTTCAATTAAAATTACAGAAAGAAATGATATTGGCTCATTTGCTGTTTCATGACAAATTCAGACATTAATTGGACTTGCCAATGTTTTGTGTAATTTTTACTGGGCACAGGAGAAGAATCAAATTCATTTAATCTATGTTGAATAGTTTCCACCAAAGCAAGGTTGAAAAAGACTGAGCCAACTGTGCTGTCTGCCCTTGCCTTGACACAAGCCAATCCTTAGCCATTTGCTAGTGAAACAAATGGTAATTTAATCAGAGAACAAGCTTATGTATACACTTTTTATGTGTATAAAATCATGCGCATTATGTACAGTGAAATAATAAATTTTCTGGCCAGTTATGAATGCAGACTGACAAAGAGCCTTTTGAGTCAACAAATCTAATACTGTGCTGAAAAAGGTAACTAGGGCTTCAAAACTCACAACACTCACAATAAATCTGATTTATCAAGAATATGTCAGGCTTCCTCTGCACTGACTTCAGAAGTTTATCATTGTACATACATTTTAGTCTCATTGTTTTCACCTTATTATTATAATAAATCATTCAACATTAGTTTGATTTATTCAAAAAACATATATTGTGTATGATCCTAGGTAAAGAAAAAAACAACTACAATAAATTCTTCAGTTAATGGTCAATACCATCAATGGATGGATTTCATGTATCATAACAGCTTTGAAAGACACAATGTTTTTATTTTGTGGTGGACATGTAGGTTTACATGAGTAATTTTTGAAATTACAATGGTAATGCTGAGATAGAGTTTGACATTCTTTTAGAACTGCAAATGTAAAGGTTTCAGGGTCAAACTAATAGAATGTAGTGAAACATTTTTATTTTTCAATTTGAAAGAAATATGCCAAGTACTTTTGTCATACAAGACGTGAATATATTAAATGTTAATTTCCACACTGCATTACATATTCATAGATCTCATATATGACAACCATGGTTTCATGTCAGTCTTGAAAAGGGAAGTGTTTTTTGAAACACTTGTGGTTTTGTTTTTAAAATCCCTAATCAAGACTTACCTACATTTGTCTTTGAATCACCTCCAAATTTGCTAATTATTATACCATAAACATTCATTTTTATATTATCTTGTCAAAGTAGTAAGAGATATTAATCAATTTCATAAAACACTAACAGCTGGTCTTCATTTTTGCAGTAATGGATTTATTGAGAGTTTTTAAAGTTCTGCAAAAGAAGAAAATATTTCTAAGGGAGAGTGAAGGAAAAGGGAGATACAGACCTAAACCCAACTAGAAATAATGGGAAGATTATGAATATTCAAGATTGGATTTGTACTTGTAAAAATCCCATGTTGTACAATAGTCAGCACAATACTCCAGTCTTTTTTCAGTTTAGACCCTGAGGAAATAAGAGATTAACCATTACAGGTTAAATCTAATATAATTGCTACTACTATTTCCTCTGCCTTTTATGGATTAAAAGTAATAGTTTTGAGAGCAGATAGGTAGTTTCCAAGAACTTCTTTTAAATACAGGTTGTTACATATAAAGATGGTATTCAAAATGGTATCGACAAAGTAGGAACGTGTACGGTAAAAATACTTTTACTGAATTAACACACAGACAAATTTTTAAAATCAAAGAAGATAATCAGTGTATAAAAAGATAGCTGTACACATATGGAAAGCATATCACAGTTTTAAATGGGTTTCTTTGCCCTTCTGAATAACTCCTGAATAAGAGCTAGCATTAAAAATACCATAGTTTTCAGGAAAATTACTGTCATCTTAGTTGTGAATGTTACTCCTTTTTCTTTCTTCTTCTTCTATTTTTTCTTTTTCCCCATGTGTTTAGGTTTTTTGTTGTTGGTTTGGTTTGGTTTTTTTTGAGAAGACATTTCATGTCTATGAGCATGTCATGTCTATTTCCCCCTCAAGTTTTCTGGCAGGATTTACAATTCCTGTAAGAAATCATTTGTTTTGCCGTTTTTCCTTTACCATAACAGAATTTATTTTCTTCTTCTTTTCTTCATATCTATGAGTGATGTTTACCTCCAATGCTAAACGAGGATTTAAAGATAATTATTTCAAATTACTGTATTATTTTCCTGAGATTTACCAAATTCTATTAACTACATTAAGAAACCCATTAATACATTAACATCATCGTTACCTTAACACATATTCTTACAGTTTCAGAACCCACTTGTGAAATCAGAAATGGGGAAAAAAATTGTTATAGAAAGTAACCAATTGTTTCAAAGGATCCACCTATTAAATTGCATTCACTATTTCATGGCTAAGTTAATTTCATTAGTGTATTGGGAGAACTTCCTTGTGAGTGATGTAAGTAGCTCAAGCTAGTGACTCATTATAATCCTACTCCACATTCAAGAGAAAATATTCCCTCTCAACTTTTGTGGATCATCTTGGAAATAGCAATCTCCATGGACTACATAACAAAGCTAAAAGCCTATCCCATATGAATTATGAAATTTTTAGGTGCCTGAAGTTGGGTAAGATGGCAGCTGGTATCAGATGAGTGTCAGAAAACAACTCCAAATCACATCATTGCCTTTCATTTTTAAGTGTTATTTTTCATATGCAAGACATTACCATTCCACCCAGTTGAATAGGAATTCAGAAATGTTAGATGAGATAGGCTACTCAGATCAGGTTATGTTTTTATTTTCATGATACTACAAGAAGACTTTACATAATGTAATTGTCTGCATAATGTTGATTATTCCATATTCTTTCATGAAGGACATAACTTCTCTAAGAGTATGTGAGTTTCCTTTAATTTTTGAAAGTCAGAACTAAAGAGTAGTCTGTAACAAGGGTGGTAGGACAAACCTCTCTATATTTCACAAAAAAAAAAAGTTTAAATGAAAAGTTTATCAGAAATACAGAACTCCTACTGAGTTATCTGAATCCACAAGTGTGAGAGAGAGTGATACATCTGTTGTATCATCATCATGATACTCACTCCTGAGTCTCCCAAGGAACCACTGTTTCTTTCTTAGAGAATTCTCCCTTACCCTTGCTCTCTGAAATTAGGGAGCATGTCTTCTGGTTTGACCATATGAAAACTCTGAAATACTTGCTTGTAAACTGGACAAAAGTTTGTAAATAATATGAATTTCTGATTTGAAGTAATAGTTAATCGACTCTTTCAAAGCTAGTTTTAGGAGCTCCTAGAAACTGGAAATAAGCTCACAAAAATTTCTTATGATTTTGGTCATGGAATATTATTTTTGTTAGTGTTATATTCTTAAGAGGCACAAAATGTGATGCAGAAAAATTGTACAGAGAGTCAAATATTGACCTTCTTAAATGTGTTCTTAATTTTTCAGACAACAATTAGGAAACAGCTGTGTGTGGTATCTGGTGAATTTTCTTGCCCATGAGTAAGAGGATATGACACACTAATTTTATCTTAAATGTAGAATATCACTCTTTAAATAGGGATTTACTTAATACTGATCCACAGTTAGATTTTTCCTGTTCAGCTGCAATATAGTATTTATTACAGACAGACAAATTTCAGGAAGAAACAGGCTCGGGGAAGAGTAGAGTGCTTCCATTTTTGGCATTTCTACAACTGTGTTTTATTGACCACATGCCATATGGCCACACCAGCCATGCTGCAGTAGCAGTTTGTCTCTTGAAACAAACATTGATGCCATAGAAAAAATATTTTGAGAGAGGAACAAGAAAAATGCTATGCTGGCATATCAGTTAATTGGATTCTAATATGCAGCAATAAAACATCTGCACATGTTATCTTTTATTTACTCTTCTCTGGACTTGTATTTTTGTAAAGACAAAATGCATGCTTAAAACAGGTATATCTGCACTTTGGGGCACAATGATTCCGTAGAACTCTCATTCCTGAGCTCTCCTGAAAATAAGTACCATTTCAAAAGATCCATCACACACTTTTTGGCTTTACCATACAGCCATCAAATAACACAAAGTCAGACCTTCCCCAGTTTCTAGTGGCAGAAGGATGCTCTCATGAACAATACCAGAGCAAACAAGCATGGTAGGACTGAACTTACGAGCACGTAAGAGGGAAGCAGAATTTCCGCATCAGCTCTTAAAAGCAAAATACAGAGACTTTCTATTTAAATTAGCCTTGCTAATAAGCATTTAATCTACAGATTTTGAGAAGCCTAATCTGCAGTATTTGTTGACTATTGTCACTGCTGCTGTAAACTCAGTTTCACAGTCCAGTATTTAAACTGCTGAGAAATATTAACAAAAGTGGCAGCGAGTCTAGAATTAGGCAAACCATAATCTTGTTAATTCTTCAGAGAATCATGGTGTTCATATAATGGGAGCAGAATACCCACCTCCTACAACAAAGTTGAGTTTGTGTACTGGATCTCTGGAACAGCTTGTTATGGCTTCAGGAAAATAGCTTTGTTTATAGTCAAGAGTGTAAAACAGACCTCAACAGTTCACTGAAGCAAAAAGAAAGGAAAAAAACCCCCACATCCTGATATAGTGTATTGGAATTCTTATTTTTATATTGTGACTTCTTTTTTAAAGACTTAATCTCTTTGCATTTAATGACAGAATTGTAACCACAGAGGTATTTCATGTTTTGTGCCTGTCTGTCCAGAACTCTTGAGGTGTGATGCTCTCAAATGGTCTTCTAAATTATATGTAATTATGATATGGAGAAATTAGCGAGGTGCGTACTGATTATTCTTCTTTGATGTTCCCTGTTATTTACCAAAATAATATCATCCCAAACAACATGAATACATTTAGGCACAAACAAATGCTTTCTTCTGGAGAGATACGAAATGGCCTTAATTGAATAGTGCTGAACAAATATAACCGTTGCTATACTTTATATCTGGTTTTTTTCAAGTCTTCATAACATTTTTCACTCTCTTCCTGCAACATTATCAAAAAGACTGAATCAACTTTATCATGTATGTATCTCTTCCTCTTCTTCATCTTTTGAAGTAAAGAAATGGTATGACCCATTTTCCCAGTCTTCAGATCTATCTCTGGCTGTTGAAGTGAATAAAAATTGAGTGAATCTGTGAAAATGTTGCTAATGCTTTGCCAGTTTTATTCCCCACTTCCTTCAGCACTCCTGGTGTGTGTAATCTGGCCAAGGAACCTTGTCAATTTTAAAAGACTGTAACCTTTTAAAAGATATTTTCTGCTCTATTTTGCGTGCTTCCTAATTTTTTACCTCCTTTTGTAGATGCCTGAATTAGATACAATTTAATCTTTTTCATTTATAAAGGCAGATGTAGGATAGCATTTCATCTGGTTCTTTCTCTTCTAAGTCCCAACTGTCTTTCATGTTCTCTCAGAATTTCTCAAAAACATCTATGCAGTTGATAAAATATATTTAACTCTATCTGCTCCCACCAAAAACTTATATGACCTAAGATATTCAGTACTTAATTGTCTAATAACATTAACCATTCCTTTATATTGAGGTACCATAATAGTAAAAATAGAGATGGGAGTAATGAAACTCTGAGCTCTGTAAATCATTTAGAGTTTGAAGTTTAATTTTTCATCTTTGAAAAGTACCACCTTTTAAAGAATGATGAAATTTTAGAATCATACTTTTTTCCCTGTTTTATAGGCAGTCTATGCTATCTAATGAAGACAAAATAAAATTATAAGAAAAAAAGAAGGAAGAACAAGAAAATGAGGCAGAACAGATTTCAGAAAGTGAGAGACCTCTTTGTCTGACATCATCTGGCATCTGACATCTCCATGACGTTTGCAAATAGATTTTCCTTTAAGATTTGGAAACCTTCACGTTGCACACAGAGCAGATGATTAACAGATATACGCATTCAGATCAGGAAAGTGGTACAAGCGTAAAAGCCACAAGACAAGCATTTAGATCCATCAAGCCTTTCACAATGAATATATTTTACATTCCCCTGTCAACATGAAGCTGGGAATGCTCAAATAGTGAATGACTTATACTGGAACGGCCGAACAGGAAATGAACAGGGTGTAAACAGGAAGTTTCCTAAAATGAAGTGCAAGCCCAGTCTTGCTCCTGCTTTCCTGGGAGATCATTGACCATCGGGTAATTTCAGATTTTTCAGTTTTTGCTGAAAGCCCTAAAATAAAATAAACAAACTAAATTCTCGCTAGTACATTCTGAGGTCAGGATTTGCCTTGTCATGGCTTCCACCGCACGTCTTTATCTTCTGTTCACTATGTTGGCAAAAGAAAGGCTAGGGCAAAATTCCTCAGGGTCAGAAGCAGTGTGACTAGCACATAACAATTCATTCTGTGTCTTGGAATTCAATGTGTATTTTACTACAGATAATGAAGGGAGCACGAACAAACACAGAGAAAGAGTCAAAAGACATCTTCTATTTGCCTGACAAAACAGTCAGTCTTCTGTATGTTGCTCTCTGTGTCACATGGATCACGTTGAGAAATCCCACGTACTGCTATTAAAGAGTTGCCAGGATAGATTGACTCGCTCACCAGTAGCATGATCTCAAATGATTTGGAAAGACTATTACCAAATAAGTAGGCATTAATAAGAAGGAGAATCAGTCTATATAAGTTGGTTAATACAAGTATATCGGAGGAAAATAGAGGGTCACTTGGACAAATAAGGAATGAAACCTCAGTGTCTTGGAAGGGATTTTAATCTGTCTACCTGCAAAAGCATTAGTTTAGTGCTCTGCTTTGCAAGAAGAGAATGTGTTGTGTGCTTTTGTGGTCTCCTATGAAGATGCTCAGGAAGGATTCAAGGACAATTATTTTGTTCACAGATTTGTCCCATCACTGGTCTCTGGAAGTTTCAAAACCAAATATATCAGAATATTAAGTCTATGGTCTAATGTTATTCCATAAAAATTACCTCTGTTAAGCCAGCATTTCCCTATTCAAGCTGATACAAAACATACAGTTAAACCATGACAGAAGGGAAAGGACATGGTGTCCTGTCACTCCTACATTTTTACTACATACACATCATGAAAACATAGTAAGAAAATTCAAGCAAGACTTGAAAAAAAAGTCTTGATATTGCTTATATGTTTCATACTCCCACAGTGAAAGTTAGCTCACTATAATTCTCTCCCTTTTCTTTCTCATTATCTGGCAAGTAAGTCTTTTTTATATATCATTACTGAGCTCCGTTGGCTAGCCTTTTCTCTCGTTGAAGTGAGGAAACGGAGTAAAACAACAGTTCCTGTACTGAAGTGGGTGTCCAACTGCTACTCTTCAGCACACCAGTTTCAGAGAAAATATGTCCCTTTTCCCAGCATATTTTGCTGAAAGATATTAATAGCTTGTCTTCTCCTGCCAACCCATGTTTTTCCTTTTATTTTTGCCAGTTTCATCTGTTACACAGCTTTTGAACACAATCACTCAGAGGTCTATGTAAAGTAGAAACGGTTCCCCTACAGAACTCTTATTTTAAATATTTGTCCCACATGCCTGTGCTTTGTTGTTTTATTTTGCTTTTGATCAATGCAATATATTGATTCACAGTACTGAGACTCCTTTTCTGAGGAGGCTATTGTGGGTATGTCAACACATAGATAGCTGTGCTAGCTGGAACCGAAACCATTCCAATCTAGCTTGAATACCTGAAACAGAATATCTGCATTAGCACCGTGTTCTGCTTGAAGTGATGGTGTTGCTAAAGAATAACTCTGTTATGCAGCTTCCAGGGGTGCTGAGAAATTTTTGCAAGTTTTAACTGTCCTGTAATCATGTCACTCAAATACTCTCCCGTTTAGGGTTTCAAATACTAATAAACTTTTATTGGAGAAGTGGTTGGTGGTCACAGTTCATATATTCAGTAACTCTGTCTTCACATATGTTTTTTTATTTCCTAAGTAATTTCTGGCCTCTGAGAACCCTTTTCAGTTAGGAAATCTGACCTGTTCAGCCTGCTGGGTTCAAGTCCACTCACTCAGTACTTATCTTGTAGCTGCTGCCTAGATCTGTGCTGCACTTTGTGCAGGACGGAAGACATGATTAATGGGCACTTGGTGAGTTACAGACACTGAGGTAAAAAGAGAATGAAACAAGCTCATAACAAACACGAAGGGCCAAGGGCACACCTGTCCTGTTAGCAGTTGCCAAATAAAAACTCTGATTAGGCCATGTATCATGGTTTCCTTGTATTTGCAACTACTGAGTGACATAACACTGGGCTCAATGTTTCTCCTTTAGAATTAGAAAGATAAATCTGTTTTTCTTCCAAAATGTATTTATCAAACATTTTTATTATCAATCAGGTCAGAAAAGAACCTTGTAAAGGACTGCTAATTACATAGTGATCAGTGTTTTATCATCTATTATTTAAAACACTTCTCCATTAATAGGACCTGTCAGGGTACCAGTAAATATCTCATTTGGTCTATAGAACTGCCTTTGCAGAGATAAAACAAAAGTATGTTTCATTGCCTCTTGGCTTGGACACTGGCTCGTTAGTGCTTCACTACCTCCAATAAAAAGAACATTGAAAGACATTAGCTCTGAAATTAAAACATATGAAGCCAGAAAAATGCTGCAGTGGAAAGAATTGCTTGTCTGTGAGCACCCCCAGAGAGGAACAACATTCAGAACAAATCAGTCCTCTTGAAGAGATGTACATTTACTTTTCTCAGCCAGAGCATTTTCTTATTTGTAAGAAATATGGACACATCCATCTGTCTGATTAAAATGAAGTAGTCAACTGTTCAAATCATTATTTTGTTAAATGTACATTAAAAAATGTGCTGTACTAGATGGATATTATGATTGGATGGCCTCTGAAATTTATTGTATATGAGCACATATTCATACAATTCAGTAGAATGTATAGCTAATAGGCTTATAAAAAAGTCACATTACAATAGTATTACTTAGATGACATGATTACATTTCAACAAGATTCAGCTCATTTGGTGCCCAGATAATTTATTTCAAACTCTGGGTGTATATTAACTGTTGCCCAGGAAACTTTACTTTTGTCCTGCCTCATGAATGAAGGAAGCACAGGTCCTGTGGAAATGAGGTAGCCTTGCCATGGCATTTGATGAAACACATTTCTTACAGCTATAGCCATCAAGTTGTCTGACCTTGAGTGTAATCTTTCCAATCTAACATTTTTAACAGCTGTCAACAATGACAGTCTTTGCTCCATGAGGAGGCCTAAAACTTATTCTGCTGACGTCAAGGGCAAATTGGCTTAATTTTGCCATCCGGGAAGGCCTTGACAGAAAGCATAGAAGACAGAAATTTCTTTTAAGCAGATTGCTTTAGCTGATTAAGGATTTTGATTACCGTGATTATCAGCTTTTGCTCCATACCAAACAAATGTCTTACAAAATAAACTTTTATCCACTATGTTAGAGAGTGATTTGGAGATGGAAAAGCATTATTGTTTTTTAAACTCATGCCAAGATAAATCAGCCTTCTAGAAAGCTACAGGCTCACTGAGAACATAATAGATGATTTGGCACAAAACATCAGAGACTATTGCCATGTGAGAGGTTAAAGGTTGGATTATCTGTCCAGTCTTTCCCAGTTATGCAGCTTCAATAAGCATCTGGGAGGACAAACAGAAGAGGAAAGAGAAGCTCAACGGGTTGCTGCATAGCATTACACATGTTCTGGTCTGCTTGTGCATTAGCATCAGCTCTCAAAGAAGGTGTTTGTTTGATCTGCCAGCTGGAAGTGAAATGCAGTGGTTGCCAGCAAGAGTTCATCAGAAAGCTGAAAACTGAGAGAAGTAAGGAGACGCTTAAACAAAAACAAAAGCAAAAAGAAATTTAAATGAGGGAACTTGATAGCTTTATCTCCTTGCTTCAGTATAGACACATCCGCAGTACCTTCTGTCTGCAATGAGACATAATACAAGAATACACCAAAGCCCAGCTATTGCTCAGAACACTTCTGGCGCAGGACCCAAAATACATGAAGTTACAGTAGAATTTCTCAGGTGGGCAGAATGAAGCTATTTATATTGGAATGCAGCCAAATCACTTAGAATTATAATCGCTATGCCTCTGTAATAGACGCCAGCTAGAGTTTAGTATTAATTTTCATGTGAAGAACAGCTTATATAAGGAAGTGGCCTCAAAGATCCAAGTAACAGACTAGTGTTCAAGTTGGGCTGACATGGGCAAGGACCACTACCCTGGTGCAAACACTCTTTTCTGTATCCCCTATGTTTTCCTGGGTGGACTTCCAGGAAATGGTCAAGTCCAACCTTTTTAAAATATTTTGAGCAGGTGACACACAGGATAACATAGTTAATTTAAGAAGGACTACTTAAAGATATCCTCTGTATGCATATGTGAGGATGACACATGACTTAGAAAGTCATGTCATAGTCCTGTGAAAAATACAAGGAACGAATGTATGTGATATTTGGATGATATTATCTCTTGCTTTTGGAAGATATTTCAAAAATAGTGCCTGGGAACTTTATCATGTGTGTTTTGGCTTGGAATCAATGAACTCAGTGGAGACATCCTGAATTATGAACTGAGCTTGTGGGCTGAAACTGTTGCTCTACTGCAGTAACTAGTACACAGTATACTTATTTAAATGAGGCAAGAATTTCATCACTGGATGTCACAATAAATCTAATAATAGGTACTACATTTTTCCCATGTGAAAATACAAATTACTACATTAGTTATTACCCCATGCTTATATCTAAAGACCTACAGTACCATCTAAAAAACATGATTAATTATGCTATTATATTCTTAAATAGAATATGTGAGGTATGAAAGCAAAGGAGAGAGCATAAACTCTTCATTTTTAAGACCATATTTTCTTTTGGTACACCCTATTATTGAATCATATCTCATTATTACTACTATTGCTATTATTAAAACTACTCATATGATAATTATTTTGTTGAACATTCTCATTAGAATTGTTCATTTCAATGATATTTTGACTACCCCTGAATATCTTTATTCATTTAATCTTATTTTTAAACTAACTATTAAATATAGGAATGAATCATAGAAGTTCTTTTTGAGGAAGAAATGTGCCCTGTTTTTCAGCAAGTTGTACTGGATTTCACAGGGTAGAATTTGAATTAGAAGTTAAATTAGCACATGGAGTCTTAATTCCATTATTAGGCAATGGCTGGAATACACCTTATGTCATAACATAACTGCATATGTTTACAGATTTGTCTGAAGGAAACACTAAAGACACCTCTTGAACTAAATGCACAAAATCAGTCACCATTGCACTGAAAAGAGAGTGAGTACGAAATATATTCCACTAGAAACTTTTCCCAAAACTTTCTTACATATGTCATTTGAAATCCAGATGCATGAGAATGACCCTACAGACTTGAGATGAGGTCTTGCAGTTCCAAATCATTCAGGGTCTTGACTCACGAACTTTATTTTGACTTATGAGAATTAGGATTATCAGCTTGTGTTAGAAGCTCAAAAAAAATTTATTTCATCAAATGAAAAAAAAAAAAAGAGAAAGATTAAATCTTTCAATAAAGATTATTTTTTATGTATTATTGAAAGGAAACAGGCAATGAAACCTCAGCATTGTCAAAAAAGTGTATAGTTTATATTAGATTTTTTATGGGAGTTATGTATTGTTTTGAACACACTGTAAGCTAAAGTTTAACCAATACTTAAATTGATTTTTATATTTGGGTATTTTATCACAGAACATTAAACAACATTTTATAAAATCATCTTTATACAATAAAATATTAAAAATTAATGGCAATTGTGCAGAAGGAAAACATTACACTTTTTACCTAATAACACACTTTATTGAAGTAGAGAAATAAAAAAAACCCAGAGAAATTAAAGAAGAAGTGAAACATCTATAGGAAAACCAATGATTATTGACATCTGCAATTTAAAGAATTTGTGGAATTTTTGACATTACCACACCAGGTATGACATGTGAGAACACACAGCAAACAGTGCAAACTAATACATCCTATATACCTGTTATAATAAGAGTAATTAATAAAGTACTATGAGAAGAAAACAGGAAACACAGTAAACTCACAACTGTGCCACTCAAAGCCAAATGAAATATCACATTTAGAAACAGCAGAATTAGAATAAAAGAGCAACATGTAAATATTTTTCAAAATAAGATTAAGTAACAAAAATTATGGAGAGAATTATGGAGAATCTAAGAAAAAATATGCAGGACAAAACAATACTTCAGATAACTTCTGCTCATTTGGATGTTGAAAACTGCTGTCGACATGCTGTTACAATAGTCCCTCAAGCCACGACATGCTAATCTCTAAGGTCTCTTCAACTGAAAATATGATATAAACTGTGATAAATACACACATACATTCTTGCTTCTGAGATCTGGCATCAGATTGTAAGCAATAAGCTGAATGAACCAAAAGGCCTACTCAAACATGGGTTATCTTAAAATAGAAAAATATATATTGGCTGTTTATTTGAAGATAACATGTTTAATTGAGTTAGTTAAGCTCATGAATTCTTTCAGCTAAGTAAGTTTCAATTAGAAAAGGTATGAGATAGAACAAAGAACAGATAAGGTTTCCAGGAAAAGAAAAATACACTTTAGTGGTATTGTCAAAGACAAAAACCCCTGAACTATTGTGGAAAATAATAGTCAACCCTGCTCATATAAATCACATACCACAGGCCTCAGTTCAACCGCTCGTAACACTGGTATAAAATAAAAAACTGAAGTAATGGAGAATATATTTTACTGAAAGTAACTGCTCCTATGATAATTTTTTCCTGATATAGTTAATTCATGTATTGGTAAAATTATTTTAATGTTCCAATAAATTTATAATTAATTAAAAATATTTTTGACTATTCACAAAGTGGTTTTTATTTCTAGTTGATCTAATCAGTAAACCAGGTAGAGCATCAGATGGAGAAAATATCCAGATAGTTCAGATATCCAGGAGTTCATCATCATGTTCAATCTCAAGCAGACAAAAATTCTGGTGCCAGAAGAGTGAGATTTACCTACAGCTTTAGTTAAAAAAAATTTGGACTCACATCCCTTTCTCCAAAATAGAAAAACTTTTGTCCTTGACGTGGAAGCTGTTCCATTCTCTGTAAAATACTTAAATTTTACTTTAACCAGAAAGAAAATAACTCACTAGAATGCTTAAGCCACTTATTGGGGAAGGGAAACATCATTGTAAGTGTCCTCTTACTGTTATAACAAGGAGACTCAGACTGTGTGATCATTCTTCTCCAATGAATATTTGAATAATTAGATCAAACCAGATCCTTCTCTTCATTCTGTTGGAGTTTTCCCACTTGAAATAGTCTTTCCAGTTGTTGACTTATGCACAGCTTTTGCATTGGAGAAACTTGGTGGTCATCAATTGAATATTTAATTGCTCACACAAAATGAAGAGCATCAAATGGAAATACTCAGAGCAGTATTTCTGTTCTTGGTTATCGTCTCTGTTAATATTGATGCATTTTCCAAGAGTTAAATATTATGCATGTATACATCCCTCTCAGAAGGAAGAACTCAGCACTAAACCTCCCCTAAATGAGATCTTTACCTGTGAAGGCCTTTATAGGATCCCTTTTGTGATATTTCTTTGTATTAATCCTTTGTTTTCCTTGTGTCTTTCTTATCTTCTGAAATTAAATGCTTCAACTGGTGTTCAAGACCTTCTTCTTTCTAATTCTTAAAACACTGTTCTTCTAGTAAAGACTTGACACAGGCCTTCCCCCTCAGCTCGTTACATACAGAAAGAGGCACATAAGAAGCCATGAAAAAGTAAGATGTTTTCATATACAATTACAGATTTATGAATAAGATATAGGCAAACTTACACACAGGCAAATGTATTCGCTTATATATCCGCAACCATCGATTTGTACTACAGAAATAACAGTGTCATTACCATCAATTATACAGACATACTGCAATGATGAAAGATATATTTATCTCAGCAAAACTAATGCACATGATAGAAAAAGCAAAAGGTAAATATCATACTCCTTGTACATGGAATTTGTTCAGCAATTATCATTAACATTCAATTTTACATTTTCATAAGTTCTACTATTTAAACTAGTGTAGAAATTCGTCTTCTGTGATTTTATTTTTTTTTAACATGGTAAAAAAACATATTAAGAAAGACTTGCAGTCTCTCACAGCTTCCTCTGTCTCCTTTTTGTCTCGTGTTGCTTACAGCCTAGAGCTCTGGAAGGGAAAACAGATAACATCTGCTCTGGGGTGTGAGATTACATGTAATCATAATCTCCTACAAGAGAAAATGCAGAAAATGTATTTTATTGCCTCACTTTCTTTCATTTAACTAGTTTTTTGTGTGTGGTTTTTGGTGTTGGTTTTGGGGGTTTTTATTAAGTCACATGCTGTGCCACAACACAAAAAATAATTAAATTCATGAATAAGTCTACATGCGAGTGTTGCAACAATAACAAAAAAAAAATGTAAGGGGATATCTACAAACAGATGTCCGTTTTATTTTGGGAAGCATTGAGATGCTGAGAGCTGAAGCAATTCCAGATTTCATTGCTGCTGGAAGTCCCTTCTCAAAGCCAGAAAGAAAACTACCAAGAAATGCAATCCAGTTTTCAGCAAAACCCAGAGATCCCAACTGTTCTGGCTTTATGACAGATTCATATGTGAAAGACTCTCCATGAAATCTCATTATGTGGTGGGTGCTTCAAGAGAGATTTGTCAGCTGTAAATCACCTCCATTCCACAGAAGCAACTATTTTGACACTAAATAATGAGGCATCATTCAATAGGTAAAAAGAAATGAATTATTTATTTCATGTAAATCATTTTACTTCCCTCCAAACTAAAATGTCACTTGTTTCTCAGTCCTTCAGATTATTATTATAGAAACATACAACTACTGCATAATGTTATTTCTTGCCCATAAGGAGCACAGTGTTGGATTTCTTCCCATGGTACAAGTTAGTAAGCTCTGTAGAAAAACCTGACCAGCATAGCTTTTGTATATAAGGTTGGTAATGCTGGTCATCTGAACTTTTCTGTCTTGATAATTACTACATGGAAATACCCAGATTTTTGGTCAAGTTAATTTATAAAAAATATGGATATGCATAAGATCTTCAAGTAATTTAGCTCAGATACCTTCCCCATATACAGACATTCCTATGTGGGAGCTAAATCCTATCTATTGAGAAAATAATTTCTCACTTTTACATGTATAGATTTTTAAGGAATACTCTTTAACTTAAGTTTTAAGCTTAAGTTTTCTCCAATCTTCCTTTGCAGAACTGAGTTTAGAGTAATTACTAAATGATTAGGATGCAGCAAATTTGCTCCCCTTCAAGATATGACCTCTGCAAATAAGTGCCTTGTCACTATGTTGATGCATCAGTGATACTCTGACACACTGCAGCGCCTACACTGAAGCAGCCTTCCGGGTGCGGCCGGGGGCAGGAATCGTTCCTGGCTTGACAGTCTGCTGAGTAGGGAGTGATTTTGGGAACTGAGGGGAAGATTCAACAGAGGCCATCACACTCACCTCACTTCCTTCTCTTACCTTCCACTGGAAAACGTGGCAAAGCATGTAGACTACACATAAAAAATATCCCAAGTGTATGGAACATTGAAGACCAGAGGGAACAGGATCCAGATGGAGAAAATCTTTCACAGCCTTATAGGAAGCAAAAGTCATAACCCTCATGGTATCCAGAAAGAGAAGGATATATGACCACTCAGTCCCAATGAAATTGTACATGGTATAAGTTTACATGGGAGCACTGTTCCATCTCTATCAAATGATGAATAGTCCCCCCATCATCTCCCAGTCTGTTAGATCACCGTGCTGTGCTGCTGCCATAGCAACCAGCTGCGCCCAGGCTGGAGCCATATGCAGCAGAAGCAAGGGATGCTTGGCAAGCTGGAGACACTGCGCCACAAGCTGACCTTCTCATTGCAAGCCACATAACTCTGGCAAACTGAAAGAAAATAAATGCTGCTGTAACAGCCACGAGGCTCTTTAGCTGCTTAAATTGCTAAATAGATGGGAGGAAGGAGAGGAAACCAAAACATCTAATGAGGGGCATTTTCTGTTGCTATGAGCATGAGAGGGAGTTCTGGATCTGTATTTTGGAAAACCATGACCTTTCCCAGAGGGTTACTTAAATATTTGAAGCTATAGTGATCTCAAATATGCACTGATATATGTTCTTATCAGAAATTACTGCAGAAATTATGCTTATGCTGTACTCAGTAAAGTACATATTTACAGATAATTTCTTTTTCCTATTGAAAATGTATAAGCATATCAGTTTCACCTTGAAAAACACTCACAGTGGGGAAAAATAACAGTTTATTTAGAAAATGCTTTCTGTAGGAATATTTCTGTATATCTTTCAACTTTATGGGAGGATATGACCTTAAAATGACAAGCTGTCAGAAAAAGAATGAAGAGTAGAAATTTCAGACATCTTTTTTTATTTTTTTATTTTTGGAGACTATTTGCCTTCTCTCATTTTACGGGGAATTTGCTATTTAAAAAAATAGTTACTTTTATGCCCTAAATGTACTTAAAAATACTAGTTATCCTTAATAAACTTTGAAGCATTTTCTGTGCAACATGCACTTGTATTCTTATTTATTCGAGTAAACATATAGTTTCAAGAGATGGCAGCTTCTGTGCAAGGCCAACTTATCACACTCCTTATCAGTGCTCTTATTGTTCTTGGATGTTTAACTCAGAGGTTTTAGTGATTCTATCTACAGCATCTTCCCCTCCCCAAACGTTTGTCATGTCATAGCTGAAAGGCCAGCAAAATAATAGTAGGAAGCAGAAAAATACTGCAAAGAGCTGAGTCAGAGAAGGAAGGAAGGAAGAATGCCTTAATTTTCTCATATCATGATATTATAGTCACAGAAATTAAGAAATATAGAATGTCCTGGAAAAAACATAAAATTATTATAAATAGCCTTAATTCAAGAAAGCTGCTTAAGGTCCAAAGACATTATAGACTGCCCTTATTTCTTACCTAACCACAGCACCCCATGAAATGTTCCTGCAAATACTGAATGAATAACATACAAAATGATGATTTTTTTCCCCCCTAAATCTGTGTAAAACAGATTTGCTGTTGACTGACCTGCCATAACAGGCTTATTCTGCACAATAATCCAGATTTCATTTCAGTCAAGCACTTCAGCCTTAAACGAACTTTGAGGATGTGCATTAGTCACGCTGAAGACAGGTGTACATGTTCAATGGCTTTGTAGCCAGTTGGCAGACATTGGGTTTTACTAAAACAGACTCTTGCTTTATGGCTGCCGGATCAGAATGTAAATTTCTGTCAAACAATACGTGAGAATTAAAATTTATTTAGAGCAATACCAAGGTATACTCACCATTTTGGTATTGTCATCAAAGCAACACACTCCCTTGCTTCCCCTGAAATTCGCCTTTCCTACCTTTTCCAACTGAAATTTTCAAAAAACACCTTGGAGCATACAACTGTATGAGTAACTGCCCACAGCTGTCAGTAAGAGGAAAAAGCTTAACAGTGAGAAACTCTAAGAGTGAGAAAGAATCAATTTCAATAGATATTTTTATTTGTCAGATACTGTACCAGAATAAAGAAGGTAAGAAACAAATAGTCATAAAGAGCAATACAGTAACAGGGATGGATATATTTGGAAGTACCTGGGGCTACACATACGTGTGTCTCTGTAAGTTTATTCCCTTGAGGTCTGTGTTAAAAAGCCATGGAGAGGTACAACAGTACTGGTTCTGAGATAAATTTTACAAAATGTAAGAAATCTACATCATATCCAGTAAAATGCATATAGTTCTGGGCTTATCGTAATTGTCTAGCTTTTTCATATCAAACACTCAGGAAAGCTGTAAACCAGTGTAGTGCTAAGGAAATAGGGAAAATTTGTGAAAAGAAAGAGAAAAAAAAAGACTGAGAGATGTATAGTTTTACATTTTATTTTTCTTTCACACTGATAAGAACTACAGAGCGTACTTCTACAGTCATGCTCAGGAAACAAAATTAGCGTTGTGTTTGTGAATTAAATATAGACTATATTGTGAATATAGTGAATTCTTTTTACTCCATGAACATCAAGAGCTCCATAATCATCTTTAGTGTTCAAATAATTAGACACTCACCACATAAGTTTCATTTATAATTCTTACTCTCTCAAACAGTGCCCAGGCATGGTTTGGTGTCCAACAAGTAGATCAGAGGCATTTTACTGTTTTCATGGAAGTGCATTTGATTAGAAGGCAATAAGTCATGCACTTATTCTTCAGGGCTAGTAAATGGTCTTGGACATACTGGTTCACAGTATCTATTTCTCTCTCTCTGTCTCTCACCATATGTGACTCTCTCCTCCTCTCTCTCTCTGACTTTGACCAGAACTTCCTTGTGATAGTTTTGTCAAATTTTATGTGTTGCTTTGGAAATATTCAATTCTGATAAGTTTGCCCTTTCCAGATGGAAATGTTTGATTGTAGAAAATTCTTGGGTTTTGTCCTGAAGTCTCTGTCCTTCAAGGACAACATTCTGTTTTGATTTACTTTCTGACATAAATATATATTGACCTCTCCACTGATGTTTTGCATGGCTTTCTTTCTCTGTTAAAAATGTTTCTAGAGATAAAAGGATTTCATAAAATTAGAGGTTAATATGTTTTTTATTCAGGTTTTCTTACATATTTATTTGCCTAACACAATTTCAAAATAAATTAGTGAGACAATAAACATGCTGTAGAGTCTTCATTATCATTATTCTGTGTTTATTCCAGCAACTGCTCTGAAGTGAGCTCGGTTCTATAGGCTACTAAGAAACCTTGAGAAAATGAAAAAGATCCTGTTTCCATTTGAGTCAGAGAAGAATTTGTTATTATAACTTAGTGCACTCCAGAATTAATTACCATCATGAATATGGTAATTATACTGTGGTCTGACAAGTTTCCCTGTTCTTTAACAGTAGTTTGCATTAGACAGCCACAAAACATTTACTATTCTTACAAAAGGAGTTTGGAACCCTTGACAAATTTCAAAGGATTTCCCCCTCCTGAGCTGAGTTGCTCTGCAGAAGTCATGAGTATGTAATGACCTAACTGCTAACAGTAATAAAAGCACCAGTAAAACGTCACTGAGCATGTAGCACATTATGAGCAAATTTAATTTGCCATGTAAGGCAATTTAAATGTACAGAAGGTTACTTCCAAAAAACACAGAGAAATGTAAGCCCCAAAAGCTATTGAAAATTCAACTTTATCAGCTGCAAATTTCCAAGCAATTCATAGACTTCAACGTTTTTTGGAAAGCTCTTTCACAAGTGCATAAAAAAACGTTCTCAATGTCAGTAATAAATGATAGGCAAGGAATTTTGGCAGCAAATGTTTCAGCTGTCTTGATGAAATGGATGAATATTTGCCTCCTTACATTAATTCATGTTACAACACGCATACAGAGAATGATAATAGGGTTCTTCCCTCATCCTTGTCATGTATAAAATATTGTACCACTTCATAACATTAAAAGGGTGAGTAAGGCCAGACATTGCTTAAAAAGAAAAGGGAAACCTAAAGTTTGAAAGGTAACATCTTCAGTGTGAAATGTATTCATGAACACTGTCAAATACCAACCTCATCTCAAGTGCTGGCTCCTGCTAATTCCTACTGACAGCTGTTCTTATGCTTACCTTGAGACATTTGGTTTTAAATGTCAGACTGATTGGATCTTAGTTCTTCCCTAAACATTCACCAGCAAGATGAGGAACACATTTGCTAAAAAAAAAAAAAAAAAAAAAAAAAAAAAAAAAAAAAAAAAAAAAAAAAAAAAAAAAAAAAAAAAAAAAAAGTACAGGAAAAAGAAATCATGTGCAAATATGAAATGTGTGAAATGTTCTCTGAGGAGATTTTCTTTCAGAAAAAAATTATTTCTTTCTATACCTCCTGAGATTGAAAAATAGAGACAGTTTCATGTAGAGAATACTACATGTGGAAGAACAGCAGTCTGTTAATGAACTTGTTTATGCAGCTCTTGTACTGATATACTAAAGTAGAATGGATGTTGGGGAGGAGGCATGGCAATGAAATTCATAATCTCGACTGTGCAGTTCTCTGTGGGTCTCTGAAAAATCTGCTGACTCTCTCATCCCTGCCTGTTCAGTAGCTATTTCAAAGATCAGAGGCTGATCCAAAGCCTGTGAGTATTTTCAGATATCTCCCTCTTAAATTGGAGGATCTTAGAATTTTGCACCTCTGTTACAGTGTTCTGTGCCTCATTGTATGAAATGACTAGATTTCTTACACCTTGAAGTTGTATTCATGAAAGGGTCCGAAGAATTTGTCTTGGACTCTGTTGCCCTTAGAATGAAATTCCTTGCATACTAGGATATTAATAATTTATTTCAACAAGTTTTTAGCTCACAACAGATCTGGACTCTCCTCCTCTTTCAACCCCTCTTTCTTTAAGTCCATTAAGCAGTAACATAAGAGAGCAGAAATGAACATGAGGGAAGTAAGGGAACTCAATTGCTTTGTATTGAGACTGATTGCCTTCCCATGGAGTGTGATCTCATGAGGTCCTCAAGATTTTTGGCCTTCATATTTTTACCAGAGATTAAGCATTTTATATGCATCTTTGCAGCACTTTATGGAATGAAATATTGTATTAGGGCAACAGGGTCACGGTGAAGACAACTGAAAGCACCATTGGACTATTCTGACTTTCTAGGTCTTCATTCTAATGTTACCTTGTGTCAGGTCTTCAAGGAAATTATACTTCAGTGGAGACTTAGTGCATATTTTCCAAACAGATGAGAGCAAAATAATCAGAATGTGCAACAAGACTCTTTGAAAGCATGCGTTAGATGATAGTTGACTTTGGTAAAACTGGGAAACTGTGATTCCTCTTGTTGAAGATGAGATATATTAGATGACCCTTACTTATTTTTCTGTCTCTTCTTCTGTGCCTAAATGACTGTCTCTGACCATTTTCCTACTGTCTAGAATGAAGCACAAAAGTCTGTATTTCTTTCTAGCATCATACTGGCCATTGGCTTCAGAAAATGCTGATGGTACGTTGAGAATGTTCTTTGGGCTGATATCCTCACGGCTGCTAACCTATGGGCACCACCAATTAGCAATCAGAGACCCATTTTAATGCACACTTCAAAGTTAGGTGAACTAAGAACAAGAACATTCTGGACAAGAATCACCAAAATAAAAAAGTGCCATGAGAGAATTAGTACAAAATAGTCAGCAAACAAAGTGCTGCAGGTGCAAGCAATCCTCAAATTCTTGTGTGTTAAGCATTAAGTTTTTTCCCTGCATACCCTGATCCCCGTGGGAGGCTTTGTGAAGGTCAATATTTTCCATGACAGATGCCAATCCTGTTTGGAGATATCTGCAAGATCCATCCTGTGGCTTTCTCAATGGATTTTGTAACCATCCTCTGCTGGGTGTGCAAGTATAGACAGTATTATATGCTGCTACATGAAGGACCTACAGCTGTTTCTGGCTCCTGTAGAGATTTGGCTACACTCAGTTTTCCAGACATATCTCAGCTGTGCTTTCTCATTGCATTGTCACTGAGCTGCATGCAAAGTTTTTTTTATCCACAGGAATATACACAACTGGGTTTATCCTGAATTTGAGTTAAAAACAGTGTTTACTAATGGAGCTGGTATAAGCAGACTTCAGTTCACAAATTTGAACTCTGAAGTAGACTCCCTGATGGGAGTCTGTGGACATGATACTGGTGGGTCACTGTGCTGCTGACATCTGGAGATATGCTACATACAGCTTAGACTGAAAGACCTATTTTCCCATCCATCAACACTGAATACCAGTTTCAGATAGCAAACACTTAATTAAACTCTTTTCCCATAAAAATCTAGCTTTTTTTTTTTCTTAATATCTTTATTTAGCACTAGTTTTAGTGGAAATGCTTATGTCAATAAGGTCAATAACTCATCTATTTTAAAAGGCTGAGTTATATCTGAATAGGCACAGTACACTTACTAATTGATACTGAGGTAGTTTATAGCTTAAAAGTTTATTCTGTGTGTTGGCTAATTGCAGCACAAGTAGTTAGGCAATAAAATAAATCTACAAAATGAAGGATTACATGAGCTGTTCAGTTGGCAACTAAGTTTGATGACAATTGCAAGGAGTAATCTATCTATAAGTTTAGAAAAAACAATAGAAGAAATTCAGATCAAGAAAGACTAATTTAGGTGGGAGAGGGGTATTAATTAATGACAGAATCCAATTTTTTTAATGATAGCATAGAACTCAATACTAGCATATACTCCAAGTATACAAAATATTTATGTGCTATTAAACATTGTAAATGCTATTATAACATTGCCAGAACTAGACTCTATTTCAGCTGTGTGCATAAACCTGATCCACAGTTCGTTGTGATTGTTTGGTCCCAAATCCATTAGCAATTCTTCTAGAAACCCAAGTTTCTTAATCCCCTAGCTGCCATTTCTACTACTAACTGCACAGGTATGGACTGTGATCTTCGGTCCTGCAAACATCAGAATTCCTAAGTTGGCTAGATAGCCTCTAGAAATTTCACTTGAAACTGATGGCTCAGCACTAATAAATCTAACAGTTTAATGCAGCTCAAGATGGCAGTGAACTACTTTGTATGTAGGAATGATTCCAACTATTGTTATCTGACCTGAAGCCTCTGTAAAAGGTACCTTCATGAAGAGTGATGAATTGCGTAATTCCATGAGGATACAATGGTTTCTTTTTATATTCACGTGTCTGGTGACTGGAACACTTAAGTAGGGGACACCAGATACAAAATGTTGGAAAAATATGAAATCTGCATTATTTTCATGACTCTTCCTCTAGCGAAAGTCTTTCTAAGCTAGCACAGATGATTGGGATTCCAGAGGTTAAATCTCTGCTAGTTTGCATGACAGAAGAGATTTGAATATATGTCATATAGGTCTTAAATCACTCTACTAATAACTAGATTGTTGAGGCCAGAGGGCAAGATTAAGACATGACGAGACCAAAAAAAGTAATATCAAGCTCTCTCCTAGAAGAATATGTACATAATTCATAGTTTAGTTCCATGAATAAGATTAGACCAGTATATAGTGTTTGTAGTTAAATATAAGCTAATTGCTTATTTTATGGCAAACTTTTCTTTGTTACCCACTTCAATTTTAACTATATCAAATTATTGATGGCATCATATAAAAAAATTTTTCATTGTACCTATTCAGTCTGAACTTTTCAATGTGTAATTTTTGTTTATAAATTTCTCAAGAATTGCCTATAAAATTTTGTAGGACCTTGCTATAACACCTTACTTAAATTTCTTAAATGCCTAAAGTATTTTACAGCATATGAATCTATGTGTGTCACAAGTTTAAGATCTTGTTTCCCACAACCTCCCATTTCAGAGCAATGTTCATTAATAGGATTACTTGTGTTTCTGCAACAAGCCTCAACATTTCTGTTCTCATGAATTAACAAATCACACGGAGAAGAAAACTACTAAATAAGTTGTTTCTCAAGAGGTTGGGTGAGGCTTACCCTTGGAAAGCTGCACTGTGAGCCAAGGACAGTATGTGTAAATACACTTCACTGAGTATATCTTTCACTCCATGGAGACCCATCAGCCCCTCCAGGCAGATTCCTCCCATATTTTCTCAGCACACCCATAAATCTTGAAATCCCTCCCACTGAAAAAAAAAAAAGCAACAAATTATTCTTATTCCAAGGCAAGCACAGCATATCAGCTGATACAGCCAGGCAGATCTGCTTTTATTAAAGACAGATGAATGTGTGGGTTGATCCTCGGGAGAACATCGCTAGCTTCTTGCTGACAGAGATGAAGTCTTTTGACACTTGAGTTTTGGTATTTACAAAGTCCAGGCTTTTCATGTTCAAAAAGAAAAGACAAGCTTTCTAAAATCAGTGGAGTGGTGAGAAATAGGGTCCTTAAAAGCACAGATCCTCAGCACCTATAACAGGCTGAGCAAACAAACTTTCCAGAGGAAGTCTTCATTTCCAGAGCTTTAGGAGATCCCTGTAGCAAACAGTGCTGACAGAGTGTATCTACATCATCCATTCATTAATTTGAATTACTTCTTTTAGTGCTTATGCTGTTGAAGCCAACTCTGTGATTGCAGTGCATTTGCTCTGGAAGGATTTCTGCTGTATCATACACTAGGGAGAAATAACTGTTGAGTACAATTTAACTCTCTAAGCTGAGAGGAAAAAAATGAGTAGTAATTATTCCCACTTGCTTGCCTTTCAGGAAATGTGCATTTTAAAAGCTCATGTAACTATAAAAGCAGTTGCATGCTGAGCAGTTTTGAAAGATTTTTAAACAGTTTAAATTTCATGATATTTACTGCTTCACAAGGACCACTGACAACTAGGATGGGTTTAAATCCACTGTTTTCTTTTCATAAATCTGACATGATTGAAACAGGGAACAGAAGCCTGAGTCTTATGAATTCTCTGCTTACATATGGTTTCTCTGTATCAGGATCATAAACCTTTGCATTACTGGAAGTTTTCATGCACAAGAGGGTTCTCTAATACACATAACATTATCTATTAGTCAACAAGTCTGAGAGAGAGAGACTCAGATGCAGAAAGTTCTTTCATGGAAATTAAGGTACTAATTATTTGTGGCCGTAAGTTTCATTCCTAGAATAAAGAAGGATATTAGATATCCTCCACTTTCAGGAGTGCCTAACTATAAATTGAATATAGAATAATAGAATAGGGTTTTTTTGGAAGGGATTTTTGGAGGTCATTTTGTGCAGTCCTCTACTAAAACCACGTGCAGACTCAAAGTCAAATCAAGTTGCTCAGTGCTTTTTTCAGTCAAATTTTGGATATTTCCAAAGCTGTAGGTTCCACAATTTCTCTGGGCAACCTCTTCTGGTGTTTAATCACTCTCATTACGTTTTTTTTCTTATATACAGACAGAAATTTAATTTTACAAATTTTGAATGTTCTTATGCTTTCAGTGTGCATCTCAGAGAAGAGTCTGAACATCTTCTCCATATCCACCAACTTATTACAGAAAGAAGTTGAATTGCCTTCAGATTTACAGAAACAAACCCAAGACCTTCAGACTTTCCTCCTATTCCCTGTGCTTCAGGCATCTTCCTATCTCACTGAACTCTGGTCGACTTTCTCTAATTTGTCATTGTAGTTCTAACACTTGGGAAAGGTGCTAAAACTGAGCACAATACTCCAGATGAAACCTCATGAAATAGAGGGTAATAATCTATTCTCTTGGCCTGCTGTCTACTCATGACTTATTAGTGCGTCCCAGTGTATACTTAGTCTTCATTTCTGCAATGCCATCCCACTGTCTTGCGTTCAGTCACGGTCCCTCAGGACTCCCTGCAGAGCTGGGAGTCAGCTCCAAGTCTGTCAGTCCCCATGGATTTTGCATTTGTTTTCAGCCACCTTCTACATGACTTCTACAGCTGTCTACTCCAGCTTGTCCCTCTGAGTGGCAGTCATGTGAATCTGAAGAAGAAGCATCCCTTTCAATTCAGTCTGTTGATGAAGATATTAAAAACTAAGTGCCTCAGCATCAACTCCTGAGGAGTGCCTCTCATATCTGTCATCCAGTCATACTTTGAACAATTAACCAACACTCTGTGAACACTGCAATACAGCTAGTCTTTTGATCTCTTTACAATCCATCATCTAGTCCATAATTATCACTTTGACTACAAGGATGCGATAGGAGCTCCTGGCAAAAGCCTTGCTAAAGTCAAAGACACCCCCTCTCCGTCACTGAGCTAGTCATTTCACCACTGAAGGCAATCAGATTGATTAAGCATGATTTGTCCTTGTAAATTGGTGACTGCTTTCTGTCTCCTTCTTATTCTTCATGTGTCCAGAAACCACTTACTTTCTTACTTACTTTCCATAGTACCCCCAAGAGTGATGTGAGACTGACTGGACTGCTGTTCCTTTTGTCTTGCATCTTGTCTATTTTGAAAATATCTATAATATTTGCCTTTTTTAAGTTATTAAAAAATTCCCATGACTATATAAGATAGATCCCTGCCAGCAACACCAGCCACGCAGCCAGGTGTTGATGCACAGGATCCACAGGTCTTCTATGGATGCTTCCCATTGGACAGCAGATTTGAGGCAAACCCCAACAGTTTCTCTTTACCTCGAGTACCATGTAGTGATACTTGAACTACTCAAGTTCTCCCTTGGCACTGACATGAGACTCATATGGACAAGGAGCAATCAATAGCAGCCTGCATCTCAGATAAACCTTGGCAAATCCAAACAGTATTCCAGATTTAGGCCCCAGGTGAACATCAAATGTCCCAAGACAGCCAATTCAGTTGGCAGATAAGTTTCACCATCCTTTATGCTTTCTGTCTTAGTCACTAGCTCCATCACCTGGATTCAGGCATAGTCTGAAGTCTGAGTACTTCTCTGGAAGTGTTCATTCCTCCTCCCCTGCTTCCAGACCCCACTATTCCATAATACGCTTGAAAGGAGAAACATCCTCTTTTGTGCTAAAATCCCCATCTTTCAGCTCTCACTGTGGCTGAAATCCCTGATCTCCCTCCACTTGAGTACAGCCACTGCATGTTACTCCTTCACAACCTGGGGCTGGGATTCTTGGCCCTATAGGGTCTCTGCAATTAAACTACTGACCTCCCAGTCATCTTCCCTGTAGGAAACATGATCTGGTCTTCTCCTCCCTCAGGCTGCAGGTGTTCCATCAATGTCTCCAGACCACAGCTGCTGTTTGTGAGGTTATTTCAGCAGAATTGTTACTCTGAAGCTATTTCAACATAAGTTTTGAATTTCCCACCTCGTTGTTCTGACAGCTTTTGAGACATTCCTCTTTGTAGAGTGCAGCACCCAGTCTAGGAAAAAACCTCCGGACTCTGTTCAAATGTTCTGACTACTTTCAGCTTTTCAGCTTTCTATATTGAAATTAACAACAAAAATAGTTTTGTTTAAGTTCCTTCCCTGTCCACAGTTTGCATTCGTCATCCATGCACATTAAAAAGTCCATAAAAATGCATCATGGAACTATTTAAGGAATGCAATTAACTGTTAATATGAGACATTAACTTGCACTGATATGATAGAGATGATCATGTATAATTATGTTTGATGATGGTAAGTCATAACTTTTGTTGTGTTTTAAAAATGCAGAGTGGCAACTGCTCTATAAGTTTGCAAAATAAATATTGATGTAAAGCTTACTGCCTATCATGACCACCGTGGCTGATTAGTTACTTAATTCTTCTCAGTTCTGACCATTACAACAACACCTCCTGGATATACTTAATAAAATGCAAGTTATGCTTTATAAATATTCTTTTTCTCAAGAAGCACTCATATGGAAATTTTTTTCATTAAGAAGGATTTTGATATTCAGTGGACAGAAATATCATCAGGCTACAGAGACTTTTTGCTCGTATCTTTTTGTGTTGAAGTTTAAAAAAAATAGCTTGCATCAGTTCATTGTGCTAGTTTTACTCAAAAAAAAAATTTGCCTAAAAACTCTTATATGCAAGAAAAAAATCTAAGTCTGAACTCGTGGTCATTAGTAACTACAGAGACACAGAAGCCATATCTGATCTATGGGGAAAGCTGAAAAAAGTAGGAAACTTCTGGATCACATGTTGCAGGTTTCTATGAAATATAGTGTATAATTTATTATCTCTCCACTTTGGAAAAGATACATAGACCAGAAAAAGACACAAGTGTGAAATGTTTTAATAGCTCTTGAATTTCCTTCCTTTGTTTTTACCAGTGAATTTACCTGTACAATACCTCAAACTGAAATTTACATTAAAGAAAGTTCTCTCAAGATGGAGGAGTAATACATGGGGCTCCTTAGCCTTTTCTTCTACCATATCTTACTGCTTATCACAAACATTTTTTTTGTAATATTAGTACTTCAAGATTCAAACTCCATTAATGGTGCAAAGAAATTATATTGATGATGATTGGAATATTACACAATTTTAAATTGTTTTAAAGTTTATTAAGTAGTTAGGGTGTTCTGAAAAGAAACAATCTTTTTTTTCTTTTTTTCAAAAGTCAAGTTGCTGGGAAAACAGGGATCTCTTGTGCTTAATTTCTTGATTTATAATATAGGACATAGGTGAAATATTTGTCAAAAATATTTTTAGAAATTCTAGTTTTATGACTTTGCATTTTAAAATTCGTGGTTAGTCTTGCAGTCATCCTGTACTCTGCTCTCTCAAAACCCTGACAAGACTGTAACAAGTTACATAAATCCCATTATTATAGATATGAAAATTGCACTTTTTAAAAGATCTTTAGATGGCAATCACTATGTAGAAGGCCTCTAACAGTCCTACACCAAAGACCATGAGGAAGAGAAAAAGTGATCCTAACAACGAGGGTTATTTGGAAAGCACCTTACAGGAGGAAAACACCAAGAGGAATTTTTGCTTAGTGCTATGGGTTACCCTGCTTGCCCTGAGCAGTGATAGACAGACTTATCCAGGAAGTAGAGAGTGCAAAAGGCGTTCTTGAACAGCATCTAATGCAGCCTCAGTTGTTGGAGGTGCTTTGCATATTTCAGTTTTGGCTTTCAAGAGGATGTGGCTTAGAAGACTATTTCCTTATACCAACAAGGAAAGCGAAGAGATAGGTTGACCATGTTAGTCATGGGACCAATTGATTTATCTTGCCCTTGCATCCTTCCTTTTTGTAGTGCAAATCAAAAGGCAGACACAATTAAACTCTTCACTTTAAACAAACTGTTGGTCAATTTACATGTATATCAGGTTCTTTACACACAGACTGTAACTGCTGTTAGCTGTGAAAGTAATAACATTGAGGCAGCTGCTATGGGGGAGAAATGTTAGCATTCAGCTTTCTAATTATTAACAAGATTAATCTTCTCTCTTGCTGTTTTTAGAATTCCAATCAAACTATTTAAAAATTTAGAACCTGCTCCATCGGAAAAAGAAATTTTAATTGGGCAGGATGTGCAGATTTTTTTTTTTGTGAATTCAGGTTAACTACTCCTTGCCAATGCTATTGTGAATTAGGGGAGTTGCTCCTTCTACTTGCCCTGTAATAGAGCAGGAGCAAGAGTTGGGTTGAAGTCCCCAAAGAGCACTTGCAAATGCGAGGTGATTATAACAATTATACACAGGATCTGTGTACACAGCAGTGGTACAAAAATGTTGCAAGTTGGATACATGTTTGAAAACAGAACTATTGAAGACTTAAATGTCACAATAGTAGGCAGAGTTATGATAAAGGTCTCAAAATCACTTGAGCATATCAGTCTCCTATTCTACTTAAATATAAAAGGCATGTCTTTTCCTTTTTTTATTTTGTATGAGGACAGCTCCCAAAGGAGGTAAATGGGAGTAAACATAATTTAAAAAAACCCAAAAAACTAAAATACAAAGTTTACATATGAAACACTCCCTGGCTCAGTCTATGAATCATACTCTTTTTCTATCCTTCCTTTTCCTCACATAAATCCCTGCCAAACTGTTCTGCTTTGAAGCCCACAGTAGTCATATAACCACTGATGAGAAGACAGAGTTACAGCCAAAGAGTTGTATTTATCCATTAAATTAAGGTATGGAAATGAGGAATTTCTTAGAATCATGCACAATACAACTGTGGCAATACTAGTGACAAACATCCTCACACCGAGAAATTTATCCTTCACAGTCTATGGCAAGAGGGAAACCCCTGTCTTCCCACACAGTGTGCCAGGGAATTTTTGCTATTGCCTGGAAGGGCAGGATTTCAGCCAATAATTATGAAAGAATTTCAACATCACCAACGGCTTCATTCATCAGGTCACACACTGACAGCCTTGCCCTTGCCTTTGTACATGAGTCCATTTTGCAAAAGAGCCAGTACTCAGGAGAGAAGGGAAAACGGAGTAGAGTTACGTTTCTTCTTATAGGTTTACATTAAAAGATCTGTTGCACAGGAAAAACTAAATATTGCTTAAAATAGTAAAGTCTTATTATGATGGCTGCAACCTGAATGGCATAACAGGCATCTGAGCTCTGCAAGTTTCTTTTCTGAAGACCATCAATGCAAGGAGCTATTTAATTCAGTTGTAAACTGAACACTTACATCTTGCTGAAAGTCTGGTCGGGTGGAATGAGTAAGCTTTATACCACACAATGGCCAAACTTTTCCATTCATGAGTCCACTCCTATTTTCGCTTCCAGGCTTGCTTCCAGATTTCCTAGTTAGGGAAATGCTGCTTTGAGACCTCGCATTAAAAGCATATGTTGAGATTTAACCAACTTGACCTTGGCAAAAGAAATGGCAAAGTACTTGTAGAAGATAATGAGGGGGCAATAGATGACAGGCCAGGAAGAGTCAATAAGAAGGTCTTTTCCCCACCTGCAAACAAAATTTTCATTCAAATCACCTGTTTCTACTTTTTTTTTCAACTGTATTTTCTTTTTGTAATTAACCTTCCAGCATTCTGCATTTGTATGTGCCAATTTGTCCATTTTCTCATTTCCTATTAATAATTTTGTATACCTATTGAGTTAATTAAGGTTGGACTCGATGATCTTGGAGGTCTCTTCCAACCTAGTAATTCTGTGATTCTATGATTATAACAAGAACAGAGCTCTCAGTTCTCCAGGCCTCATAAAAACAAAGGGCAAGCAAAGGAAACTGAAATTTTTTAGTTGTTGTCCCCTGCAGAGTGAGCTTTTATCCATTGCTGGTGACTAGATTCCACTTTTCTGTAATCTCCTTTGGAGATCCCACCTCTAGAGCAGCACTGGTCGCTCATACTTCATTCTTTCTCTAGCTCCAAGGAGTCCAGCTGAAGGGCACAAAGCCACAGGAAATCAGGCTTTCTTAATTCCTACAGTCAGGAAATATGTATTATTAGATCATATGAAGGTAGTACCTACAGGCTAAATATGGCACAAATATGGCAGTGCTGGATTGGTGCCTGTAGAGGGAAGCCTTAGGGTTCAGCAAGGTCAGTTAAATTAAGAGATGAGAGCTTGCTGGTCCCACAGTGTCTGCTGGTGCCTTTAAGCATGCACTGGGGTGGTTGATGCATGATTACTCCTTTTGATCACACTATAAAGAAAACTTCCAGATGAACTGCCTCAAGCCACCAGGAGACAAACTGAACTGGTTCTGATGGTAACTGCAAAGTGTAGGAATCTATAAAGGCCCTCTCTTTGTGTCTCCATAAAACACTTGGGTGAAAATATTTCAGAACATGGTTTGTGAGCCCCTCCTCCAGTCTCCTGATTTCTGCAGCAAATCCCTGTAAAACCCGGTGCTTAGTCTAATATATTTAATTTTGTCCTTGAAAATTTAACTTACCAACATAAGGTGACACTTTACTTTGTCAGTGAACAATATGATAATCTGTATCAGTTTTCATCTTTATATATCTCTATAAAAGCAAAATTCAAATAAAAAAAAATCAAATTATGGATTTAAAATTATGCTACATTTTACACTATGATCAAAACTACAGACATAATTTAGTATCACCTGATCTGTAGAAAACCAACTGAAAATAAATTAACACTAATTTCTGCAGCTGTTTTGCTCAATTACCATAATAATATAGTTGTTAGACACAAACAGCACATATTAGCTCTGGCAGAGCGCAAAAAATGATACCAAGCTAAGTACCTGATAAGCTTTCACATTCAGTATTTGCATGTAATATCAGTATTTCTCTGGTACAAATGAAAGTAGATGATAGCTGTCACTTAGCTGACACTTAAGTGTATATAGTGTTCTGGATGAGCAGGGGCTCCCAAGCGATGAATTTAAGGAAAATTTTTTTACTAGTGACTAAATTTTGTCAATTTTCTGGACTAGAGGGAAGGAATCCCTTTGATGCCCACAAGCGAGGGGGAAATATTATAAGCATGATTAAAGAAAGAAGCAAAACAAAAGATTAAGCCTGAGGTTTTCAGCAGAGCCTAAGGGAGATAACTTAGTTCAAAGGCCTGCAATTCCTTTAGGCTTTTCTGAAATTCCCACTCCCCGCGGCACATTGCGACACTGATGACTGCAGTTACTCAACTAAGAAGTGACACTAAAGGAAACTTGAGTAACAGAAGCACACTATGAGACTCCAATTTAAATAAAATTATAGTTATAACTGCCTCATGAAAGCTGCTTCCATTCCTTGATTTCTACAGGAACCTTTACACCTCTACTCCACTGTGGGGATGCACGCGCACACACACACAACCCACCACCTCACCACCCTAACCCCACTCCTTCAGCTCTTACTCTTCAGATCATATCTGGAACATTTCTGGGTTTTCTTTGTAACTATGATTTACTCCTGATTGTGGCTGGCTACTAAGACAAGCTAAAAATTACAGCAAAACCTCTGAAAAAGATTCATCAGAAATATTGTCGTGCTGACTGTGCCTTCACAAAAACTCAAAGCACACTGTGAAAGAGAGAGTCCATGGGACCACTGAAGAATCACCTGTCTGAAAAAAAAAAAGATATTTCTGATGAATTTAGATACATCATGATATACTGTACCTTCTAGGTCCCTCCTGGGCAGATCTGCAGTCTGGGTGTGTGGGCTTCGCGGACACATAAACTGTTCTGCGTAAAACATTCATAGAATGTCAGCTGCATCAAGAACATGTTGGACCTAAAGCAATCTGTTAATATAATTAATCTGTGAATGAAAAAGTAAGCTTAACACACAAAAAATCATCAGGTTTACCATGAATCTATGGGGTCTGCAGGGTAGGTTGGCTATGTGACCATCATGCTTTTTCACAGTAGATCTCATCTGCACATGTGTGAGGGAGAAAAGCCAGGATTTCTCTGTCAAGCTAAGTGGAAATATAAATCTTGCAGAACTAGGACCATCTAGAAAAGACAGAGAAATGGACAAAAGCCTAAAAATTTTCCTGTTACAAAAAGTGCACATGTATTTGGAAACACGTGCAGAAGAGCTACAACCAGGGATCAAGGAAAGAATGCAACTCATGGAATCCAAAATGGCAGGAATATGACTGAGACATACTACTTAGTATTTTCTTTTTGCAGTCAGTAAAACTCAGTTTTTCCTTTCTCCTTTTACCAATTTGCATTTTAGAAATGTCTACCTTCGTAACAGATGTTAGAATCTTTACTTAGAACATCTTTAAGAGCACTTAATAATGTCTTTAAATCAATGGGGCTTTCCTCCCTCCTAATTTTCCACTGTCTGATTGAGAGGATGAGCCAGTTAGAACCTTTCAACTTTCTTCATTTCTCTGCTGTCATTTTATTAAATTTTCCACCAAGATCTGCTTTATAGGCGCAAGACATAATACGTACAGCTGTCAGATGGTCTTCTGCAAGAAATACCCGAGCAGCCTGGAACTATTCATGGCAAATTGCAAGAGGAAAGGTATGCTGAGGTTATCATGAGCAAATTTTTCACAGGATTTAAAGTATGGTCTTGCTTGCTTGGCATGATCCCTGGAATCACACACAATCGTTCTTTTTGCCAGGTTAGTTACTTGAACATTTTTCTAATCAAATTGTGGAAAACAAGAGTACTTTCAGGTTTTGCATACTTCACCACACACTTACACACACACCCTCCCATGATATTTATTATTTGAAATACCTCAGGAAAGAGACTAAAACTTATATTACCCTTCTCCAGGCTATTCATAGAGAAAAAAACCACAAAACTTTAAATAGTCTGTGTTTTCTATGTACTTTAATATCTGGCTCTTTTTCTTTCCTTCACAAAAGTATTTAGCACTAAGATGATTGGTTTTGATTCTTGCTTGAAACCATGACATTTGCAAAAATAGAGAAGCTTTGGCCCTTAATTTTTTCTCATTTATATAAATAAAAAATATTGGGAGTGCCTGTTTGTTTTTATCCTTCAATAGTTTATATTTTCTTCCTACCAAAATGAAAAACTTTGAAGTTCTGGCAATAAAAAGAATGTATCTTATTCCATTTATTCTATAAATTCTGAAAGTAAGTCAATGAGTACAATAGAAAGAGTAACATAATTGTATTACACCATGTGTGGCTGAAGTATAACATTATCTAGTAATCATGTTCACAATCACTAATAAGTAGATATGAAATATATATAAACCTTGAACAGATACTGGCAAATCTTTTAAAAATGTGCTTAGGACAGTTTGAAAGTTAAGACCCTTGCCTTATCATCTGGGAGGAGAATTTCCATACACACCAGAAGAATCAAAACAAAGAATTTGAATGAGGTTTTTACATCAGTAATTTTTAGTAATAATTCAGTTTGTTTCTGTGTATGGGTGGTGGGGGTGGTTTTTCCTTTTTTTTCCTTTTTGAGATAAGGAAGAATCTTGCACAGTGGAAAGTATTTACATAACAATACAAATAGAACTGATACACTGCTGACATATAAAATATAAAAATTTGAGGAACAAGTGTCGTATTTTAACAGCATCCATCTCCTGAGGAAAAAAAAACAACAAAACCCACAAGATATAAGCTAGGTCCTCTTGGTAGAGTTCATATTTTTGTCAGGATCTGAGTTGTTTCCTAGGTTGGCTTTGGGAGCGCTCACATTTGAAATTATGTTTGAGTTTAAAGTACACCTAACCTGTGCAAAGTCAGCTTGAAATCCAAGAAAAAGGGAAGGGGAGGGAAGGGAAGGGAAGGGAAGGGGAAAATAGACATGATATCTCAGTTC